>CAJQZJ010033149.1:6499470-6531323 GCA_907164525.1 Lophiomys imhausi
ACACACACACACACACACACACACACACACACACACACACACACACACACACACACATCCCACACTGTACTTGCTTTATATTTTTAAGCTGGGAACACAGAATTAGCTCTTAATAATTGGATGAAGTACACATTCAAAACAATGGGTACAAGTCAGGAACTGTTGAACTTCACCTTTGGCTCTCCTTTACTAAGTGACGAGGCTCCCTACAGCAACTCAAACTCAGACCCATCTTCTCATGAGCTGAGGGGTCAGGTCCAATGCAACTTACCAGTGCCGAAGTTATAAATGACTCAAGAAAGTGATAGTATGGAGTCATTTTCAGATTTGCTTTTCAGTTTTGAAAAATATGGGCAATTAAAGACGCTATACCTGTGGAAATGAGAGACAAAGTTGCAGTCAAGTATGTTTGTAAGAGGCCTTTGCAGCTGCCAGAGTTTACCTGGTGTGGGCATGTGCTTATTGGAATGTCTCTTCTTATCTTCTCGAATCATGGAGCAATGGCCTTGTGCAGCTAATTCACTGTGGTGATAGACTGGATAGGAGCCTTGCCTGCCCTCTCTCCCCACTTCTTTGTGGTCACCTGCCAGTTGCTACAGGCTTTAACAGAGAGCTCCGTGTGACTGTACAAGTGGGCATAGGCTGTCTGTGTGTCTTGAAGTTGGGGCCTTAAATAGTGAGGGTAAGAAAGGGGACTAGATCAGGGTACTGATGTTAGTGCTGACCAGTGTCCACTCCTTTTGTCTGTATTAGTTTGTATTTGGACTAGATTTCTCTCTGTGTCTATATGTCTCTCACAGTGTAGTCCAGGCAGCCTCTCAAGTGTTGGGATTACAGATTATGTTGCATCGTTTTATATCAACTTGACACAAACTAAAGTCATCTGAGATGAGGGAACTTCAATTAAGAAAACACCTCCATAAGATTGGGGTGTAGGCAATTCTGTAGGATGTTCTTTTAATTCGTGACTGATTGGGGAGATCCCAGGTCAGTGTGGGTGGGGCCATCCCTTGGGTGGCCGTCCTGGGTTCTGTAAGAAAGCAGGGTGAACAAGCCATGAGGAGCAATGCAGAAAGCAGCACCCCCCCACCCACCATGGCCTCTGCATCAGCTCCTGCCTCGAGGTTCCTGCCCTACTTGAGTTGCTGTCCTGACTTTCTTCAGTGATGAACAGCAATGTGGAAGTGTAAGTCAAATAAATCCATTCCTCCCAAGTTGCTTTTGGTCATGGTGTTTCATCAGAGCAATAGCGACCCTAACTAGGAAAGAACTTGGTATCAGGTTAGTGGGGTATTGATGTGACAGATCTGACCATATTGTTTTTGGGAAGATTGTGGATGGACTTTGGAACTTTGGGATAGAAGAGCTGTAGAGTGTTGGGAGCTCAGGGAATTGTTCTGTAGGATCTTGGAAGATATGAGTGTTGAGAGCAGTGAAGATGATGGAGACCTAGCATGTGAAGTTTCAGAGGGAGGCAAAGACTCTAGTAGACCATTTGAGTTAAAAATCTGTGGTTCTGGTTAGATAGGGCTGTAGAATCAGCTGAATAAGCAGATATTAGAACCACTAAAATGAAACCTTTCTTTCTTCCTTCCTTCCTTCCTTCCTTTTCTTTCTTTCTTTCTTTCCTTCTTTCTTTCTTTCTTTCTTTCTTTCTTTCTTTCTTTCTTTCTTTCTTTCTTTCTTTCTTTCTTTCTTTTTTTTCTGGAACAATGAATGCTGGGGCGGAAGAAGCCACTGTGATTAAGAGACAGACCGGCATCATTGAGGTGCAATCTTCTGGAAAGTGTGTCCTGAGGGTGGGCACATAGATGCTGTGGTCCAGAAATGGCTAAGGTTGTACCTCGTGCTTGCAGCTGAACTTGATAATATAAGAGTCCCCCAGATAGGACTGGTTTTGAAGGCATGGAGGGATCATGGAGAGCAGCCGAAGCATGACACTGAGGAGCAGGGCTGGAGTCCCCAAAGTGAGCCCAGTAGAGGCTACTGGTGAAAACGTAACTAACTTGCAGCAAGGGACCCCAGCAGTTTTAGAGTTGCCTGTCCCATGGGAGGACCACCAAGAACCACCACAAACAGTAGCAGCAGTGGAATGGAGCCTGCTGGAGCCTAGAAGATAAGATGTATGTGCTACAGGGGGTGGAGCCACAGAAGTGACCCAAGCCCCCTGGAGGAGCCCAGGAAATCGTGAGTGAATCCCAGACAATTGGACTTTAATTGTTTACAATTTTGGAGTGTGCTTTTGTTTTGTTCAGGTTATGGCTGTGCACTGCTTCTTCTCCTTTGAACTAAGACAGTATTTAACTTAATTTTGATTTGTATGGAGCCTACAGTTGACAGATTTCAAAGACTTAACTAAATCTTTACTTGCTTTTTGGTCAGGTGTTTTAACATGGCAGTGAGGGACATGACTAACACATTCATGACTCAAGAGAAAATGAGGACAAGAAAGCTCAGCATCCTCCAGAGCTGGGTGTCTTAAGTCACATGCAACCAGTTTGCTTTCCATTATTCATTAGAAAGCAAGTTACCCAGTCCAGCCTATATTCAAGGGAAAAGTCTCTCTCCCACCTCTTGAGAGAACTCAAGAGTTTGTGCTCATAGCTATACACCATTATGAACCCTTTGTCAAATAGCACAAAATTGTCTGCTTTTGCAAACTGAGTTGCTGGCCAGTCCTAGCTACATGACTTGTACCCTCCCTAACTCCGCTACCTACTGACGTGTGATAGAGTCCCTGGATTGTGACTGTGGCCCACCTGTGGTTCTCTTAGGCACAGCATCTTATTCATGGACACAGTTACGAATTTAATATGTTTGGAAGTTGGCCTTGCCCGGTGGCCTCTGGAGCATTTCTGATTCCAGCTCTGCTCCGAGGCTGGCAGAGGTACCTTGGTTTGTGTTTTTCTTTCATAATCTTGATTGGTGACTGGGGAGTGTCTGTCCAGTTAGGACCCACCGATCTTTGTATCTCCACTGGTTCGTGTGAGTGAGCTCCAAGCTCTAGACTATGGATAGAAGTGATATGCTCTTTCCTGAGTATGGCCTGAAAACTTGGCTTTCTACATGGTCCCGCCTGGAGGTAGGTGCCAAGCAGCAGAGGCTGCCAGTGAGAATGGGAAGTGCAGTCTCTTTTAACAGAGTGCTGGGTGTCACCACCTCCCAACCACCATCAGGTTTTGTATGAGTGAGGTACAAGCATCTACCCTTTCAAATATGTACATTTTTTAGTCTTTATATGTTACATCAGCTACCATTATCTGACATTATTTGCACTGTATAACTTTGGGGGAAATTATAACCTTTCTTGCCCTATTTCAATATTGGAGATAAAAGAGGCCATCACATTTTAGGGTTATTATAATTGATAAATGCCCTCAATCACGATAAAGGGTCATATGTAGGACAATATCAGCAAGGTTACCAATTCCTCAACTTATTAGCCAGACTAGATTGCTATTTTCCAAACTCTGTCACGTGGGAAAGACTTTTGCTTCAAAATGGTTTCCTGTCCTGATATGCCAGGTTCCAGATAGGGATGACCTATCAGGCAAAGCTATTGTGTAGTTTGGTTTAGTGAAAATTCAGATAAGTGGTGGGCCTGGGGCCATGGGATTTTCCTCCAGTGTCTCAAACTTGAGAGGTATTTTTTGCTGTGTGCATAGGAGACATCCTCATTAGACAGATATCTCCTGAGATCCAGCCTAGTGCCCTGAGGAGACAACTGGCTTCTGTAGGGCTGCTGGTGTCCATGGAGTCAATCATGTAGGAGCCCTTGCCTGGCTTCTTCACCCTTTTGCATGGAGAGGCTGAAATCATCCTTTGCTTCTCCCTGTTCAACAATCACTGTTGCCTAGCTTAGTCTAGGCTCCTACTTGCAGAACTGTGGAGTGGCCATTTTTGTTTTAGCAGTTCAGCTGGGTGTGGGGCTGGGTGTCAGAAGGGCAAGCACTTACTTAGATCCATTTACACTAGTTGGGTGTATCTAGCATTCTGCTGGTAGTTGTAGAATTGAGCTGGGGGAGGCAGTGGGGAAGTGTTTGCTACCGCAACATTTTGGCTACTTCTAAACAAGCTGGGGACTTACTGAGGTCAGCAATGGTTACATGATCAATAAGGCATTTCAGATAAAACCCCATTTTTGCCTCTAGCAAATTCCCAGCATTACTTTGCCTTTGTAAACAACTTCTTAAGGAATGAGGATTGTAAATCACTTCTGATGCACCTTTATACCCCTCATGCCATGTATTCCTCCTAATAACTTTTCATGCTAGGAAAGAAGAGATACTTGTACCAATGAAGGTGCCAAACCCTAGAGGATGAAATTGATTCATCTAAGGTCAGTGTGAATTTGGGGGGGGGGGGTTGAATTAAGATCCCAGGCTCTCAGATCCTGGACCTGCCTGGCAAACTGTTCAACATCTCACGTAGCAATATGCTCAGAAGCCTCTCTGACCTGGGTCAATGCCCATCCCTCCACTGCCACATCTCAATAGCAGTGTTTACTACTGGTTGGGCTGCAGGCAGCCACATGTTCAGTGATGCTGTCAGGGCTGGAGGGTTATCTCACCTACTGTCTGGGTAGGCTGGCTAGTGATCACATTTTCCTCTGGACCTAATTACTTGAGAAGAAAAGAACATTTCACTGTAAATCCATTGAGCTGCCCTCTAAGCAGCCTGCAGGCACATATAAGCTGAGGCCGAGTCTTGCCCAGGAAGGGAAAGCATGGATGGTCTGCCATGGAATGACCTAATGCTGACTGGGTGGGTCTGGAACAGCTCTGTAGGTTTCTCACCAACCCAAGAGAACACCTTCTGAACTGTGCTCACTGTGGCAGAGGTCAGTGGATATCTGGATTTGATAATAATAGAGAAATAGCTAGACTCATTCCTGGGACACTCTGGGGAAAGAGAGCTGAAGAGTACACTGAGATTCTTGGGCATGGCTTGAAGCTTGCTGGACAGCAGCTGAAGTTCCTTTTGGGGTCCACTTCCTAGCTCTTACAGGTTTTCTGTGCCTGGCAGTGGCTCCCTACCTTACGAGCAGACTGAAATCACATGGCCATTATAAGCTATGATTTCACCTGTGTGCAGGAAACACTGCTAGGTACCAGGGTAGACCAAGTCTTGAATAGAGGGCAGATACATATTCTAACCTGCTGTGGCCAGGGAGGGCAGATGTGGGTGACAGACAGTGAGTATCACCTATTGTGGTTTGAAAACGAAATGTTCCCCAGCGGCTCGAACACTTGGTGTCCAGCTAATGATGCCGTCTTTAATGATCTAGGGAGCCTTGAGGAGGTGGGGCCTTCCTGGAAGAAGAGGGTCACTAGGTCCTGTCTTGAACTTAAAAGCCAGGGCCCACTTCCTGTTATTCTCTGCTTCCGCATATGGCTACAATGTGACCAGCCTCCTCACCCCTGCTGTGTCATATTTTCTCCTTCCTGATGGACTATCTTCTGTCAAACTGCAAACCAAAGTGAAGCATTCCTCCCTTAAGTTGCTCCTTATTGGTTGTGCCAATGAAAAAAATAATGACTACAACCCCTTAACTTGGGCTAAATGTCCTTTCTCCTGTCAATTATGATTCAGTATGGATTGGAGCCAGTTCCTAGGCTCACAAGAACTGACTTTTTAGGAGTTGGATGAACTCTCCTTCTCTCTGTCTCTCCCTCCCTCCCTCCCTTCCTCTCTCCCTTCCTTTTTCCCTCCCTCCCTCCTTCTTTCCTTCCTTCCCTCCCTTTTTCCTTCCTCTTAGTGGGGATTGAATGTAGGGCTTTGGGGATGCTAGGCAAGCACTGAGCTATACCTCTAGCCCCTTTCTACCTTTTAATTTTGAGGTAGGGTTTCACTAAATGGCCTTCTGGGTATCTGGGATTACCAGGCCCAGAGAGCAGAGGTCTTTCCTCCCCCACCCAACTCGTTTAATGATTTGGATAGTTCTGGGGATTGAACCCAAAGCCTTGCAAGTTCCAGGCAACCATCCCAACTGAGCTAAGATCTACCTGGATATACTCTTAGGTTCTAACTGGCCACAGTAGGAATGTGCGACCCAGGTCACTGATAATGCCTCCAGGGGTCAGTTGCTAGAGAGCAGCATAGCAGTAAGGGTTGACTGGGAGGACTCTTTCTGAGCTCAGAGCGAGGTATCTCCAGATTTTGCTGAGCTTTTCATTTACATATGTCCTAACAATGACTCCCAGGAAACCTTGCTCCTGATTTGGGGTGACCTATGTTCATTCTCTTCTTTACTCTGCTCTGGCAGGTGCACGGCAGGTTGCCATATCTGCCCTGCAGGTTGGGAATTGTGTGTCCTCTCAGTTAGGGGAGAAGCCCATCAACCTTCAGGTGACGGTTGCTATTTCTCTTGGCGCTGCCTGTCAGACATGTGCAAAGCTGGTTGCTGTGACCTCCAGTTTCCCCTTTTCTTCTCACCACGAGCATGTTGCCTCCATCTAAGCCCTGTAGCTGATTGCCACCATCTGCTCACTCCCCTTCCTTGCTCTCAGGGTGGTTCCTCTGCTGGGCCAGCATACGTTGCCAAGGACCCAGGGGGCTGTGTCACTGACCACATTTGTTGCATTTTTTGAACTTCTTTATTTTTACTCTGAGATGATCTGAAGGAAATTCCCTAACTTAACTTTATCCTCTTTGGTCCTCAGTCAGGGACTGCAGAACACTATCTCCTGTTTGGGAAGTGCTCACTATGTGTGAACACGGGGATGCTCCCCCCCCCCCCTTGCATTGTCTTCCATGTTCTTCACAAAGACTCATGAAGGAGACATTGTTCTTAGCTCCATGTTGCTGAGAAGGATCACAGGGAAGCTGTGTACAACCCATCAATGGTGAGAAGAAGGTTCCAACACAGGCCTGTTTAGTATCACAGCTCACGCCTTTCACACCTGTGTCTCTCTGTCCTTCACTCTAGGCTCTGTTCATGTGATGCATGATGGTCAGGTGTGAGGCAGAGAGCTAACCTGGGTTGCACTTACATTTCGGAAGCTCTTGGTGACCAGTGGGGTATGGCATCAATTGGGAGATTTAAAGGTGGTTTCTCTGGGGTTAGGATGGGCACTAAGTGGGGCAGCCTCTGGATCTATTCCTTGTAGGATGTAGTAGTTGTGTGGCAGTTGTAATGATGTTTCATAAAATGGGCGGTTTCATGCACATAAAGTTGACGACTTGGGGTTCTTCAGAAGTCTCATATTGGGGTGTTAATAGAATTGGCTTCTTGAGGGCTATGTCTGCTCTGTGTCTCTCCCTTAGTTGCTGGTAGCTTGGTGACAGCCTGCAGTCTTCTATGACTTATATAGCATTGCTCTAATCTCTGTCTTCATCTCCTGTGGCTTTCTCTATGGGTCTCCTTATCTGGATTTAGATTTCCCCCTTTTACCAGGATATTAGTTATAGTGGATTAGGATCCACCCTACAGATTTCATATTAACTTATATCTTCAGTGATGATCTCCAAATAACATAACATTCTGAGGGTCTGGGTGCTAAGTGTTTCACATAAATTTTAGGGAGACACAATCCAATCATAACATGTTTGTTCATAATGAGCTCTCAAATGGAGACAAATAATTTAAAGGAAATCTTGTTCCCCCCTCCATTTCTTATTACAAACATTTCTGCATTGCAATTTCTGATCAAAATGAGGTAGATACATGCTTGCTCTTCTGGGATGATTTCTGTCTCCTTAAGGCTACACAAACAAATTCTTAGTTGTCTGGTTTGTCCTTTTAGAGCCCTGGGGCTCATTTCTGAGGGGACAGTGAGGCATGGCAAAGCTTGTCCCTCTCCAGATGTCTGAATAGGTTCCTTCTCCACAGTCAGTTGGCTTTATTTTGACTCTCTCCTTTTGAATATTTTGTGGCCTGCTGGCAGATCACTCTGCACTGCTGAGATTGTTGGTCACTACCATGCAAACTAGCAAAACTTGGGTGGCTCTTAGGAGCCATGGGGGTGTGGCATGGTCCTGTTGGTGGACTAGATCTTCATAGACATGGTAGGGTATGGTCACTAAGGGAGAGGAGGAGAAACCTTGGCCAACTGGGATGCTTCTTTCCTACTGGCACTGAGGGGTTCAGAGAAATGGGAGCCAGCAAGGAATGGAAACTGCCTGGCTCCTTGGTGCTTCTGGGATCACCATCACAGTGTCCTTGCTCCGGAACACACGCTTGAGGCCATGGGAGACTTTCCACCTAGTATATCTCTCTTCTTATCACAGGCTGAAAGACTTAGTCATCAGCATGTGAGTTTTAGGGAGATACAACCCAACCATAACTTGTTTGTTCATGTGACTCACATTCCCCCACTCTTCACTCAGCCAAGGACAAGTGTGTCCCAAATGCAATGGGGTGTGGAAGGGATACAATTCTGGAGAAAGGTGCCAAGGGGACAAAGTGTCAAAGGTGTTAGAAAACATGGCAGATGCCCAAAATGAAATTGGGTAGGTCTGGATGGAGGGTGGGATGAGAAGGAGGGATATATGAGAATTGTCTGGCTCCTTCAGGAAAGCTAATCCCTGGAGACTACATTTACCCTAAAAGCATGAGGTTTTCATGTCGGAGAGGGGTGTGGTAGATCCCTCTGGATTTAAGTCTGGGAGTGATTGGAGTAGAGATGAGATCAGAGGCAGGTGATGGTTGAAGAGATTGTTGCAGTAACACAAATATCCACTCACTCACTTACCAGCTCCTGGGTCTCCACTCTGAACCTGTGGTGGGGGAGGGGACAAGTGGAGTGGAGTGGGTACCTCCATTCACCCATTCACTGCTTGTGGCTTGTGGAGTTGCTCAGCTTTCCCTTGGATGGGCCAGCCTGCTCCAGGCTGAGCCCTGTGCATTTTCCTCATTCTGGCAAAAACCAATGGGGGATCAGGAGGCCTTTGGCTTTGTTTCCTGCTTCACAAGGAGAGCTTTGTTTGAAGAAGTTTCAGAGTGCAAAAGTCAGATTGAGTACAATGGACACACAAAATGAAATTGCTCTTTACAAGAAATACAGGTGCAATAAAATGGAAATACACTTGTTTTAACACAGCAAATGTCCTGAGGATTTCTAAAGGCTACTGAGCCGGTTAAGCAGATGTGGATGGGAAACAGGAAGGCTGGTTGGAGAGATTTTGGGAGGGTTTTGTGTGCATGTGTGTGAATGTGCGTGCATGCATGCATGCGTGTGTGTGTTTGTGTGTGATTGGGAAGTGTGGATCCCCTTCATACAAGTTACAAAAGCCATCCCAGGACAGAGGCTGCACTGGGGTGTGAGAACCAACAATCTCCTTGCTGTGTACCTCCATGCCCCATTTGCTTGCCATTCCTCCCTAGTCAGACCCAGCTCTATGTTCAGCTCTATTGACAGGGCTTTATGGACACCTTCATGCCCCCGGACTAGGGGTTGCAGAGAGAAAGCAGAAAGTTCTACACACTGTACACGGAAAATGGGAGTGTTTCCTCTCTGAAATACAACCCTTTGATATTGGTTGAGGCTTCTTTCTGGGATCGAAGTGAGTACCATATGCTAGTCTTCTTCTGTTGAGAAGCAATCATTAAATGCCTGCTGTTTTCTCACACTGCTTGCTGAAGGGCCCAAGCTGCAAACTGGCCCTTTTTGGGTGCAGAGTGCTTTGTTTGGTGCCATTTATTTCTTTTTTTTTCACATAGTCCTGTATCATATGTTTTTTTAAATACTTTATTTTTTTTTTCTTCAAGTTACATCTCAGTCACAAACCCCTCCCTATTCCCCCTTCCTATCCCGCCCTTCCACCCTCTTCCCTCCAGAAGTTTCCCCTTTCAGTCCAACAGATGGTTCCTTCTCTTATAACAGTAAGTATTATACAAAACAATACATATAAATATGCCACATTTATGAGAGTAAATTGGCCCAGTATACCTTCCAATGTCCAGTTTATACATATTTGGCCCCTGACTTTAACATTCTACTATCTAACCAACTCCATGAGTTTAAAGTCTATATGTGACTCAACATTCATACTATCTTGCAACACACTTTTAAGAGTATCTTCTTAGATCTATAACACCCTCTTGATTCCTAAACAGTTCAAAATTTAACTATGAGACTTTAGCTGTCTATTCTTCAACCACCTCAGAGACCTGAGAGGGATAAATATATTTGCTTATATAGGAAGTGCAGGGCCTGCAGCTTCCAAAACTAAGAAAGAACATACCAATGACTGCCTGGACAGTTCCCATTTTCTCTCCATACATTCCAGCATCAATCATCAGCCGTTGGGTCCTGTTTCTCTGACAGACATTTGTTGTAGAGCAGTGATTATGAAGGACTTACCTACCCTGTCTTGGCAGAGTTAGGCTGTCGACTTCCCTGCTACCAAGTTTTGTCCTTTTTGGACAGCAGTCTGTCTGCAGTTGGTGCAAGGGGTTTTTTCATGCCAAGAGAAAGGCTTACCACTAATTCAACCATCTTACAGTGGAGGTTCTTCGATGCTTATCTTCTACTTGGAGTAGAATAGGGGGTGCTGTCAGACGCTGATATGTCTCGATATCAAAAAAAAGTCTTGATTTAAGATAACATCTTTGAATGCCATATTCTGCAGATCTCTTGGGGTTTTTAAAGATGCCCTATCCATCTCTTGTATTTAGATAAGCAAATGTTGCTTGTCTCTTAGCAACTTGATTACTGGGTAGTTTAGAGAATATCTGTGATAGACTGTCATAGTAGCTAACAAAGTGACATGTTTGCATGACTAGGAGTTTGTTTTAACTATCCTAGACCGTTTTAGACGGTTGGTATCAAGAGGTCAGAGCTTCACATTTTATTTTTAAGTATCTCTAGGTATGATACCATTGGGAAGCGTTACCTTTAAATTTGTATCAATATACAAAGATCTATTCAATTGTGGTTAAATATACTCTTAATTATGTATCAATATACCAAGATCAATGCCTATGTAGACCAATATAATCTTAATATTACGTCCATATGCAAGGGTCAATACCATTGTGGCCAACTATAATCTTAATTTTGTATCAATATACAAAGATCAATACCGATGTAATCCAATACAATCTTATTTTTGCACAATAAACAATGGTCAATACCACTTTAGCCAAATACATTTTGTATCAATATACAAAGGTATAAGGGCATATTCAATAATCTGCCCCTTCTTCTTGGACCTTCCTGTGCTATGTGTATATCTCATTTTTCTCAAGCCCATGCACTCCTACATAGGAGAGGAAGAAGGATACGGAAAAGGAAAAGTAGGAATTCCCTGGGGCTAACCTCCAAAACCCATTAAGACAGGACCATTTATCAGCTTGTAGTCTCTTCCCCTCCATAACAGAGTTTTCAGTTATCCTTCAAATAACCAAAAAGAAGGGCGGAGAAACACCCTCCCCACCCTCTGGGCATGGGACGTCACTCTCTTAAAGTGACTTCCTGCTGATTTGGGTCGTAGTAGACCTGTTTGGGGCCCCAACCCAAATGGGAAAAATGATTAAAAATGTTAGTACATTCCTTTTATGTTCAGTCCTTCTGTTCTCAGCTGTTTAGATGACCTAAGGGGTTTGTAGGCAGAAGCTGATCTTGCAGGTTTCACTGAGGTTCCTGTTGGGGCATTGTGTAGAGCTGAGCGGTCCCGGTGACATTGGATTGCTGTGGTGGTTGCAGGCCCCCGATGGAGACAGCTATTGAGGAAGTCTGCCAGGCAGAATCAACTGGGTCACTCGTCCTCCTTGGTGCCTGATTCTGCTCTATGCTGAGGATTCCACTGTCCAGCTGTCCCCGGGCTCCCCTAATGGACGCTTTGATTCTCCTGGAACGATAAGAACAGAGCCCTGCCCCAATCCCAACCCTAGGACAATTGCCCTCTTTTTTTTTCTGGGGGGGGATGGGGGGGCTAGGTAGTACTTCTCCTGAAGCAAATTTGGCCTCTGACAACATACAAAGCGTTATCTTTCAATCCGGGTTAAAGAAGAAATCATTCTCTCACTTTGGAGCTAAACCAGCTCTAGTGTATATATTTTGAGATCCCAAAGGACAATCTGCCTGCATCGAGATGGCTTTTGTAAGTAGCCTCCAAACCTAGGTCCCTCCAAATCCCATGTGTGTGTCTCTGAACTCTAATTATTGGGATCAGGGACCTGTGTTTCCCATCTGAAGGGATCAAAGATCAAAGATGTGTTCCACCACTCCTGGATCGAAGTCTTTCTCTATTTAGAGTTTGCCCTGCATCAGGCTGACCCTGAGCTCCAGGATCTGCCCGTTTCTGTCTCCAGTGTACTGGGAGCTGGGACCAAGGGTGTACTATTCTTGAATGGTGGGAACAAGAGTATGTACCCTCACCACCCCGCTCCGTATGACTCCAGAATACATAAGACCACCAACTCTACGGTGCCCCACCCCCCCCCCCCGTCTCCGCTGAAGTCAAAGGCATGGGCCAATACAACAATTCTCTTGTATTTTACCTTAGCTCCACGTCTTCTCTACACCTGGAGGTCTGCAAAACCAGGCCGAATGTCTGTATCCTCTATTCCATTCACAGTGTTTCAGCACTGCCCCCTGCCTTTTTTTTTTTTTTTTTAGTTAATAAATTTATTTGTTTGTTGCTTCAGGTTACATCCTTATCATATTGTCCTCTTTCCCCACTTCCTAGCCCCACCCTCCCATGCTCTACCCCCTGACCCTTCCGTCTTGTTCCTCTGGGGTGGGGTGTCCCTGCCTAACATTCTCTCACCACAAATCAGGAGTCATATGAGGGCCAAGAGCCTCTTCATTCACCGGGGGCCTACGAGGCAGTACTGCCAGTGAATGGTGTCTCATTGCTACTGGGGGAATACTAAGAAAAAGACCAACAAACACACAAACCCACACAAACAGAGAATATCAACAAAAAAAGAGAGGAAAAAGTGAAGGGAAAAGGAAAAAGAAAAAAAGAAAAAAAGAAGGAAAAAGAAAAAGATAAAAAAAAATTATGTCCTTGTTCCTTTTGATGTGTTGGTTGTAGTACAGATATCCTGTACGATATAGTTAAAATCCTACTATAAGTGAATAGATGCCATGTGTATCCTTCTGAGACTGGGTTAGCTCACTCAGGATGAGCTCCTCTAGATCCATCCATTTGGTTGCAAATTGCATGATTTCATTGTTTCTGATAGCTGAGTAATATTCCATTGTATAGATGTACCACAATTTTTTAATCCATTCTTCAGTTGAGGGACATCTGGGTTGTTTCCAATTTCTAGCTATTACAAATAAGGCTGCTATGAACATAGATGAGGAGACTTCCCTATGTCTCCGTGAGAGGTCCTTTGGGTGTATACCCAGAAGTGGTTTGGCTGGGTCCTGAGGCAAGGTTATTCCTAGATTTCTAAGATATCGCCAGACAGACCTCCATAGTGGTTGCACAAGCCTGCACTCCCACCAGCAATGGAGTAGGGTTCCCCTTTCTCCACACCCTCGCCAGCATGCGCTATCATTTGAGCTCTTTATCTTAGCCATTCTAACAGGTGTTAGGTGGAATCTCAGGGTCCTCTTGAGTTGCATTTCTCTGATGATTAAGGATGTTGAACATTTCTTCAGGTGTCTCTCAGCCCTTAGGGATTCCTCCTTTGTGAATTCTCTATTTAGCTCCATCTCCCATTTTTTGATTGGATTATTTGGTTTCTTGACATTTAGTTTCTTGTGTTCTTTGTAGATTTTAGATAATAGCCCTCTATCAGATGTGGGGTTGGTGAAGATTTTCTCCCAATCTGTTGGTTGCCGTTTTGTTCGAATGACAGTGTCCTTTGCTTTACAGAAACTTTTCAGTTTCATGAGGTCCCATTTATTGATTGTTGATCTCAGGTCCTGAGCTGTTGGTGTTCTGTTCAGGAAGTTGTCACCTGTGCCAATGAGTTCGAGGGTTTCTCCTACTTTTTCTTCTAGTATCTTTAGTGTGGCTGGCCTTATGTTAAGGTCTTTGATCCACTTGGAATTAAGTTTTGTACAAGGTGATAGGTATGGGTCTAATTTCATTCTTTTGCAAGTGGACATCCAGTTGGACCAGCACCATTTGTTGAAGATGCTGTCCTTCTTCCATTGTGGGTTTTTGGCTTCTTTGTCAAAGATTAGTTGGCCGTAGGTGTGTGGGTCCATGTTTGGGTCTTCAATTCGATTCCATTGATCCACTGGTCTGTTTCTATACCAGTACCATGCTGTTTTTATTACTGTTGCTCTGTAGTACAGCTTGAAATCTGGGATGGTGATACCTCCAGATGTTTTTTCATTGTACAGGATTGATTTAGCTATTCTGGGCTTTTTGTTGTTCCATATGAAGTTGAGACTAGCTTTTTCCAGGTCTATAAAGAATTCTGTTGGTATTTTGATAGGAATTGCATTAAATCTATATATTTATTTTGGTAGGATAGCCATTTTTATTATGTTGATCTTACCTATCCATGAGCATGGGAGATCTTTCCATCTTCTAAAGGCCACTTCCATTTCTTTCTTCAGGGGCTTGAAGTTCTTGTTATATAGGTCCTTTACATGCTTGGTTAGAGTTACCCCCAGGTATTTTATGTTGTTTGTGGCTATTGTGAAGGGGGTTGTTTCCCTTATTTCTTTCTCGGTATATTTGTTTTTTGTATAAAGAAGGGCTTCTGATTTATTTGAGTTAATTTTGTATCCAGCCACCTTGCTGAAGTTTTTTATCAGCTGTAAGAGTTCTTTGGTGGAGTTTTTGGGGTCGCTTATGTATACTAACATATCATCTGCGAATAGGGATAATTTGACTTCTTCATTTCCAATTTTTATCCCTTTGATCTCCTTTAGTTGTCTTATTGCTCTAGCAAGGACTTCAAGTACTATATTGAAGAGATATGGTGAAAGTGGACATCCTTGTCTTGTCCCTGAGTTTAGAGGAAATGCTTCAAGCTTCTCTCCATTTAATTTGATGTTGGCTACTGGCTTGCTGTATATTGCCTTTATTATTTCTAGGTATGGTCCTTGTATGCCCGTTCTCTCCAGAACTTTTAGCATGAAGGGGTGTGGATTTTGTCAAATGCTTTTTCTGCATCTAGCGAGATTATCATGTGTTTTTTTTCTTTCATCTTGTTTATGTGGTGAATTACATTGATAGACTTTTGTATAATGAACCATCCCTGCATTCCAGGGATGAAGCCTACTTGATCATGGTGTATGATACTTTTGATGTGTTCTTGAATTCGGTTTGCTAGTATTTTATTAAGTATTTTTGCATCTATGTTCATGAGGGAGATTGGTCTGAAGTTCTCTTTCTTTGTTGGGTCTTTGTGTGGTTTAGGACTCAGAATGACAGTGGCCTCATAGAATGAGTTTGGCAGTGATCTTTCTGTTTCTATGTGGTGGAAGAGTTTGAAAAGTAATGGTGTTAGTTCCTCTTTGAAGGTCCGGTAGAATTCCGTGCTAAAGCCATCTTGCCCTGGGCTTTTTTTGGTTGGGAGATCATTAATGACTGTTTCTATTTCCTTAGGTGTTATTGGGCTGTTTAAGCTGTTAATCTGATTTTGATTTAGTTTTGGTAGGTGGAGTTTATCGAGGAAATTGTCCATTTCGCTTAGGTTTTCAAATTTAGTGGAATATAGATTTTTAAAGTAATGCCCGAATATTTTCTGGATCTCCTCAATGTCTGTTGTTATTTCTCCCTTTTCATTTCTGATTTTGTTGATTTGGGTTCTTTCCCTTTGCCTTTAAGTTAATTTGGCTAGGGGTCTGTCTATTTTGTTGATTTTCTCAAAGAACCAACTCTTGGTTTCATTAATTCTTTGTATAGTTCTTTTTGATTCTAAGTTGTTGATTTCAGCTCTAAGTTTGATGATTTCCTGCCTTCTGCTCTTCTTGGGAGTGTTTGTTTCTTTTTTTTCCAATTCACCCAGCTTAGCTGTTAGTTCACTAATATGAGCTGTCACAGTTTTCTTTTTGAAAGCACTTAGTGCTATGAACTTTCCTCGTAGCACAGCTTTCAATGTATCCCATAGGTTTGGGTATGTTGTGTCTTCATTGTCGTTGGATTTTAAGAAGTCTTTGATTTCCTTCCTTATTTCTTCCCTGACCCAGTGGTCATCCAGTAAGGAGCTGTTCAATTTCCATGTGTGTGTAGGCTTTCTGTTGATTCTTTTACTGTTGAAGACCAGCTTTATTCCGTGGTGGTCTGATAAGATACAAGGTGTTATTTCAATTTTCTTGTATCTATTGAGACTATCCTTGTGACCAATTATGTGGTCGATTTTGGAGAAGGTTCCGTGGGGTGCTGAGAAAAAGGTGTATTCCTTTGTGTTTGGGTGAAACGTTCTGTAGATATCTGTTAGGTCCATTTGTTTCATGATCTCTGTTAGACTCAATATTTCTCTATTTGTCTTCTGTCTTGATGATCTGTCCTTTGTTGTGAGTGGGGTGTTGAAGTCTCCCACTACTAATGTGTTGTGATCGATGTGCACTTTAAGTTTTAGAAGTGTTTCTTTTACGAAAGTAGGTGCCTTTGTATTTGGGGCATAGATGTTCAGTATTGAGATTTCCTCTTGATGAATATTCCCTTTAATGAGTATATAGTGCCCTTCTTTGTCTTTCTTCATTAACTTCAGTTGGAAGTTGTTTTGTTTGATATTAGGATGGCTACTCCAGCTTGCTTTCTGGGTCCATTTGCTTGGAAAACCTTTTCCCAGCCCTTTACTCTGAGGCAGTGTCTATCTTTCATAATTAGATGTGTCTCTTGTATACAGCCTAAGGAAGGGTCTTGCTTGTGGATCCACTCTGTAAACTTATGTCTTTTTATTGGGGAGTTGAGTGCATTGATGTTGAAGGATATTAGTGACCTGGGGTTGTTATTTCCCATTAGTTTGGTATTGGTGGTGGTCCTGTTCCTCTTTTGGTATAGTTGCTGATGGGTTTTCTATTCCCTTTGTTTTCTTGGGTGGAGTTTTCTTCTCTGGGTTGGGATTTTCCTTCTAGGATTTTCTGTAGGGCTGGGTTTGTGGGTATATATTGTTTAAATTTGATTTTGTCATGGAATATCTTGTTTTCTCCATTTATGTTGATAGAGAGTTTTGCTGGGTAAAGTAGTCTGGCTGGGCATCTGTGATCTCTTAGGACTTGTAGGCCCTTCTAGCTCTTAACGTTTCTGAAGATAAGTCAGGTGTAATTCTGATGGGTCTGCCATTGTATGTGACTTGACCTTTTTCTCTTACAGCTTTTAATATTCTTTCTTTGTTCTGTACATTTTGGGTTTCAATTATTATGTGGCGAGAGGAGTTTCTTTTCTGGTCTAATCTGTTTGGTGTTCTGTAAGCCTCTTGGATTTTTATTGGCATCTCTTTTTTCAGGTTTGGGAAGTTTTCCTCTATGATTTTGTTGAAGATATTTCCTGGACCTTGGAGTCGGGAGTCCTCTCTTTCCTCTATACCTATAATTCTTAGGTTCCGTCTTTTCATTGAGTCCTTGATTTCTTCGATGTTGTGGGTCAGAGATTTTTTAGCCTTCTCATTTTCTTTGGATGTTGTACTGATTTCTTCCACTGAATCTTCCATGCCTGAGATCCTGTCTTCCATCTCTTGCATCCTATTGTTGATACTCACATCTGTAGTTCCTGTTCTCTTCCCTTGGTTCTCCACTTCCTCTTTTAACCCTGACTGTGTTTTCTTTATTGTTTCTATTTCTATTTTCATGTCTTGTATGGTTTTGTTCGTTTTGTACATTTCCTTCTCCAGCTTGCTTGTTTTTGTATGAAAATCTTTCATGGCTTTTTCCTTTTCCTGTTCAAGCTCTGTCACCTTGGCTTGGAGCTCTTTAATGGTGTTGTTCCTTGTTTTGATTTGTAGAATTGTGGTTTCCTTGAATTCCTTCATAGATTTCAGTTCTTCTTGCAGGGACTCTATCACTTTCCATAATGCAGAATTGTCAACATTTTCATGTGTTTCTGTTTGTGTGTGGTCATCCGAATTGGATGAGCTAGGATGGTTTTGCTTTGTTGGAGTCATAATTCCTTGATTTCTATTTTTTTTGACCTTTTGCCATTGGATGCATTTAGCTGTCTGTTTTCTGTGCTTGGATCCACAGTGGATGCTTTGGTGCATGGGACGAGTTACTTGGCTATCTGTCATTGCTTACAGGGGGATTTCAGGGTCACTGTGGTTTTAATCGCCTGAGGAACTGTGAGCTGGTGCAGCCTATTCCCAGGTTGTGAGTAATGGACCAGGATTGTTTCACTGCTCCCAATTCAGACTTCCCTATGTTGCACTCTGAGTTATCAGCCTGTAATGGTTCTGATGGTATGGGCCTGTTTGCCCAGGCACAGATTCTGTGGGCTTTGTTTGTCGTCACGGAGGCTGACAGGGTCTGGCTCCACACCTGATATGTCTGGATTTTCCAGGATACAGCTATGGTCCCAATTTCTGGTTTCTCTCTAGTCTTCTCACCACAGGGCTGGACTCTGTGCCTGATTCCCTTCCTGTCTGCGCCGCCACGGGTCCTGTGGTTACCCCAAGCCCCGGATCCTCCGGCTGCCTGAGTGCACCTCTCGTCCCAGCAGCTCAGCTGTGGGTGCACGGAACCCTGGCCCCGCCCACGCCTGTCTCTCTCCCCAGATGACCTGCCGTGGACTCGCGGGGATTTGGCCCTTCCAGCCGTGCTCCCTCCCCAGCTGCGCAACCGTGAGTGTGCGGGATTTGGCCCCTCCCTCCTGCTTTTGTGTTCCCAGCTTCCCGCGCTCTCTCGGAACCTCCTGCCCTCCGCTTCACGAGCGGCTGCGGACCACCCGCTGAGCCCCCTGTTTGTTCCTTGCTAAGCCTTCCACTATCTCGCAAAGTTTTTTGAGTGGGTATAAGTTCAACCTGATGTGTGGGGAGCCCAATAGAACAGCGATCTATGGCCAAGTGGACCCTGATTCTGCCTGCTGTAAGTTGGGATCTTACCAGGCGCCTCTCCAAGTGGGAGTTCCCTAATCCCGGGTTTAGTGGCCTCCGTGTCTGTGAGAGATGGGTGAGAGCCTTGCCCTGGGACTTATAACAGTCCCTTGGGAGCTGTGAGTGTTCGGGGGGGGGGGTCTAGCTTCCGGTTTTTGCACAGTGCCCAATAACTCTGTGTTTTTTATGGCTCTTTTTTCCCCGCGTTCAAAATGCATCAGTGTAGGTCGCCGCCATCTTGGCCCCCCATTTATTTCTTTATTTTAGTCTAAATGCCATTTGAAGGAAAAAGCATTTGCCAGCAAACCATAGCCACCTAACCCCAGCTGATCCTTTGCTACTAGTAGTTTGTGTGATGAGGACACCCAGGTCTGTGAACAAATTGTATCCTTTCCATTCAAAGTGTGAGTCAAGTTTCTGGGTAGGGTGTGTTGGCAGCAGGTACCTGAGAGGGCCTGAGGGTGTAGCTGGGAGACATCGGCAGCATGCTCTCTCTCTGAAGTCAGAGAGGATAAAGAGCTACTGAACTTCTGTTTCTGCTTGATCCAGCACTCATTTCAAGAGCTTTGGACTTTGGTCCCCAGACAAGTTGGAGTTTAGAAGTGATAAGTGATTGGAGTGACTAAACAGGATGCTTCTGAAATGAATTTGGATCTATTTTGAGATGAGGAGGGTTGGGGACTAATTGCTCTGCCTGAGTCTCTTCTGAGCTGATCTCATCCTTTTTATGATTTATTCTCAGCTTTATCCTATGATGAAAGATGGGATCTGCCATTTTGAGCAGCTGGGTCATATACCTCCTGCTCAGGAGTTCTTGTGTCTTGCTGTTCATTCAGCCACTCATTAAACATATGTTCACTGAGCACCTGCTATGTGCCAGACACAGTCTCAGACGCTGCAGTACAGCAGTGAATGAAACAAAACAAAACAAATCAAAGCCTTCTAATACATAGATAGGAAGGAGTGGTATAGTGGAAGAGATTAGTGCCTTCTAATATATAGATAGGAAGGAGGGGTATAGTGGAAGAGATTAGTTCCTTCTAATATATAGATAGGAAGAAGGGGTATAGTGGAAGAGATTAGTAAGTTGTGTGGTGTATTACTTCTCTCATTGATGTAACAAAGGCCTAGCAAAGGCATTTTAATGATGGGAAGGTTTATTTGTTTCATAGTTGTAAGGAATACAGTCCATGGTGGCAGGAAGGCCTGGCGACAGGTGAGAGAGGTGTCTTGGCTGCATTCAGGAAGTAGAGAAAGACTTGATGATCCATTCATTGTGCTTTTTGTTCCGACTGGAAATCCAGTGCATGGGATGGTGCTACTCAGACGTAGGGTCGGTGTTCCCACATGGATTAAACTCAGACACGGCCAGAGGTTTGTCTCCTTCACAGGCAGCTCCAGAGGGTTCATCTCTCAAGCGATTGCAGATTCCAGCAGGCTGACAATACTACCCATCACACAGGTGGAAGGCAGGAGTCAGTGGGGGGCTGCTGCAGGCCAGGGTGGAGATGAGGGTGACCTAGACCTGAGCAGGGCAGGGCCTACAGGGAGAAGAACCTTGGCCACTGCCAGACATGAAGACAGAAGGACCATGGGCCTTGACCAGAGAGGTAGGTAAGGGATCCATCCATTCTGCTTCTCTGTTCTGTGAACCCTTTCCTGGACTCCACATTTAGTATCAACTCACTTAGTTTTCAGACATCCCATTAAATTATATTTGTTTTTGTCTCATTTCACAGTGTTCAAAGGCTCCTCCAAAGTTGTTGAATGGGTCACACAGCTCAGGAGGAGCAGAATGGGGGCACTTTTGCCCTCACTCAAATTGAAGAAGGTTACATTGTTTCTAGTCATGATGAAAGATGGGGATATGATGTTGGATCAGATTAAATACCACTCACCTAGGCAAGGCTGGGGATATTATAGGTTTGGATATTATAGTCCTGAAGGGCCACTGGCATTCCCAGATTCTTATGGCCTGTAACCAAGAGTTGGACCAGGAACTTATGGACAGTGGTAGAAACAGGGACTATTTATTAAGGGAGAGAAGCACTTCTGAGAATGAAGTGGACCAGTGATGAAGGAAGGCCAGGACCTCAATGGGGTTATGATACTGGGCCATGAGAGCCCTGCATCTGCCTTCTCCTGCGTTGAATGCTGTGGAAAGGAGTTTCCAGTTCTCCTGTCCACTGACTACTTGCATATTCAAATCTTGATGCATCTTTTCACCCACCTCCACACCACACAGTGGAGCCTTAATGGGGACCTAAAGGCCTCTACTGTGCTGGGTTGGGGCCACAGATCGGGGCTCTTCTAGTGTTTCCTTCTTTCCTCACTGCATTGTGCTATGTTCATCCTCTGTAGTTGGGCTTTGAGTGAAGTTTGCTTGGCACTTCTCTCTCTCTCTCTCTCTCTCTCTCTCTCTCTCTCTGTGTTTCTTTCTTCTTTTGCTTGTCTTGGAGCTTTACATTTTAACAAAGGCCTGGACCACATGAACCCATAACCATTTTTGGTTGTGAACCAAATGAACTAGTGTTCCAATTGGTTGAGAAAGAACTAAAGAAATAGAGATTCCAATTGGACATAGTAGTATAAATTCACATAGAAAATCCAGAAAAAGTTACTGGATTTTCCCACTGGTCCAGAATTGGTACCCAGGGCTAAAGCAGAGGACAGAGAAGGCCTGTATTTACTAGTGAGCCTGCCAATACCTAAGGACAGTGCTCATGTTGCTGCTATCAGCTTTATTCTAAGCCCCTCTACAGTCTCTGTTTGAGAATGTGGAGTAAGAAGGTATGAGCCTGATACCATTATCTCAGCACCTGGCTCTGCAGAGGAGGAGAATCTCTTGCCTTTCACTTCCCATCCCTGAGTCATGTGAAGAGGCTCAAGACAACAGAGTGCTCCCAATCAGGGCAGCAACATTCTTTGTTCTAATTCCCACCTTAACGAGACAACAGAGTGCTCCCAAGCAACAGGCTTTTTTCTAATTCCCACCTTAAATGTTGCTGGTCACCAGCTTTCTGATTAGGTCCTGTGCCTTTGATGGCAGGAGAGGAAGAAGGGTGGCACATTGCCTAGAGAAGAGGCCACAGGTTTGTGCTCCTGTGAGTGCTATAGAAGGTGGGTGGGATGGAGGAGTTCCATCTACACCCATTATAACACCTGCTCCCTGGGGTTTGTACACCCAGCTCCAAGAGACAATCAGAATGTGTGATTGTACAGGGAGACAATAACAGGAGTCTATCTCACATCTACAGACATGTAGAGGGAGGGGCATTGCCCTATTCAGAAGTTCCTTGTTGACAGATGAGGTTAACAGAACTGAATAGCAAAGCTTGCTCTCTCTATCCTCATAGGAGAACATCCAGATTTTGAAATGGTAGGAGGACTGAGGGACCAAAGTGTCTGATCCATTTTCCAGGATCCCTGTCAACCTTGTTTGGAAGTGGCAGAGGAGAAAAGATAAATTTTAAATTAAGTTTCAGGTTGAAATTTTAAGCCATATATGTGACGTTTAATAACCCCCAGTGATCAGAAAGTTATGAAATTTGATGAAGGTGTTGTTAAAGGACGGGGTTGGGAGAGGTGTTTGATTAAAAAAGGAAAATTGGGAAGGTGCCTCTTTTCATCCAGCATGCTTAAAGAGGCATTTTATAACACTGCAATGTAACTAAGATAAAGTATCCATATTCCAATCTACCCTGGGACTGACCTCGGTTGCCCATGAGTAGTCTGGGTCCCCTCATCTGCATCAGAGATCTAAAACCCCTGGAGTGCATCCTGACAGAATGTAGGCATCATCACCACATCATCCAGGGCACAGAAACAGGGGGTTAGGATCTGCACATGTGTTCCCTGAGTGCTGATTGATTATTACATGAGTAAAGTATGTCTCACGGGGAGGAACCAAAGCCAGGCTTACAAAAGCATCTTTAAATGGGAAGACTCCATAGGGGTAGCAAGCAGCTGCTACCTGACAAGAAGAGCCCTCTCCACACAGAAAAATTTCCTGAGAAACCTGTTATGACTGAATTTTATGGAATATGTATATCAGTGACAGCTAATGGGGGCTGTCTGAGTTCTAAACCTCTGGTATCAGGGAATATATCTAAAGAGCTGGGAGCTGTCTGTGAAAGAGGTCTTAAGATACAGCCATTCCTAAGGAAACAAGAAATTTTTAAAGATGGAAAACACACTTTGAATTCCTCAACCCTCCCATCCGCCGTTTTGACAGAATAGCTGGATTCTTGGCATATGGGGTATTCTGGCCACAATGTGCATGGACACAATCAGGTGTAATCTTAGTCCCTCTATCCATGGGTGTAGACATACAATCACTCCTCTTCATAACTGCAAAACATTCTGATGCAAATTGCAAGCACACTGGACAATTCTAACTTGAGTATTAGAATTTTGAAGATGGTAAGTGACACTTCGCCACATGTCTTCCAGCCCATGGCTTTCTTCCTTTCGAGCCTTCTTATAGGGATTCTTCTTGGCCATGGGATTACAGAGCTAGACAGGTTAGCCATGATGGCACTTCCCTGTAGTGGTCATGACTTTTCCTAGGCATCATGAGCAGAGACATTACTGAAGGCATAGGTGGGTTGTCCTGTAGTGACATTTTATGGCCACAGGCACATCATATTAAAAAAAAATCCTTAGATCTTTGTAGACAACTTGCTTACTGGGAAGTATTTTTGAAGGGGCTCTTTAGGTTCATGTATCTATGTAGGTTGGCTGTTATGTCCTCTGCGACATTTATTCATTCCTTCCTCTCACTTGTGGTCAGCTTTAGTTAAACTCTGTAGAACTCACTTTCTCTTTGTTACCATAGCAGTGAGTGTTCTCTAGAAAATAGGGCCCAAGTCTCTCTTTCACTTTAAATCATATTTAAGAAGCAATTCTTGTGCCTAGAATGGTGGTGGATGTATTAGTTACTTTTCTATTGCTGTGATGAAATACTGTGGCCAAGGCAAATTACAGAAGGAAGAGTATATTTTGGCTTCCAAATATTTTGACTTCCAAAGGGATAAGAGTCCCTTATGGTGGGGAGGCATGGCAGGAGGCAGGCATGGCAGGAGGCAGGCATGGCAGGAGGCAGGCATGGCAGCTAGAACATCCTCAATGTCAAGCACACAGAACAGAGCAAATTAGAAGTAGCATGAGGCTTTTAATTCTCAAAGCCTGTCCCCAGCCACATACTTCCCTCAGCAAGATGGCATCATCCAACAATGGAGTTTTATTGAGAAATAAAGAAAGACGAATAAACAAGAAAAGAAAAAGAAAAAAAAAGAAATTATGTCTATTGTAGGAAAATGAATGATACTGGAGAGCATGTTACGATAAACAAGCCAAACTCAGAAAGAAAGTATCTCATTTTTTTTATCCTATGTGGCCTTAGATTTTATATATGTATAAATCATATATGTGCATACGTGTGTGTGTGTGTGAAAGTGAAACAGTTCTTTCTGATAAAAAGAAGAGGACAAGTGGGAAGAGAATGGAGAAAGAGAGGAGAAGGTACATGAGATAGGAGATAGTCAAAGTACATGAAATACAGGAAAGAAGCTGCCTTGTACATCACATCCATCACTGTTTACAGTGAATATAAATAATAAGAAAACCAAACTACCAACCCACACCACCAGAGACCATAAAGATGAAAGTCAGCATCAAGGAAAAAGTCCAGGAAACTTACAAAAATATCATAAACAAGAGGGAGTGTAAATTACATATATTATAAACATCCAGATTAGACCATCAAATTATACCATATTTATATCATCAATAAATATAAGCATCAATTAAATATGAAACTTGCATTCTTGATTTTCATCTATCCTAATAGAAACATTTCCTCATATCCTGACCTTTTCCTGAACTCCATTTCAGTGAACACACACACACACACACACACACACACACACACACACACACACACACAGAGTTTAATATTCTCTTAATTGACTTAATCTTTCTAGTATTATTGGATGTTGACTGTATTCAGTTTACACATTTTTTCCTATAATAAGTGATGCTACAATAAAAATCTTAGTACAGCATAATTACATTATGAATAAGTTTTTAGGGCATAATTCCCAAATTCGGAATTAGTGGGACAGAGAATGTAAACATCACAGAGGAACGTAGAAACAGTTTGTGTTTCTTTATGCATACTGCTAGAGATCTTGGTGATTCCTACTGGTAGTTTTCCTAGCTTGGGGACTTGATTTCAGGTAAGATATTACCAGCAGATGTAAACTAAATTGTAATTTATTTTTCTTAAGTACAAATTAATGTGATACAAAGACATCTTGTCTTTTGTGTTCCTTCAAAAGCTTTCAGGAGAAGAGTGATTTATACTACATGAGAGATGACTGCAGTGTTCTGGAGATTGAGAGAGCTTTGCTGTGGAATTGTGGGTAAAACACACAGTTACTATCAACTCAGATATCCATGCCAAGAGAAAGAGGGCATGTTACATCTGACAACCTTGTGACTGGCCTGAGCCCTGAACAGTGGCAGCTTAGAATTAAAGCCCCACATTGTTACCTGAGCCTCTAGTCAGCACCCATCCCACTGCTCACATTGTTTCCAGCTCCTGAAAGTTTTACCAAATGGTGTCATTCTCATGCAGGTGGCCTGTTCTCACTGTGCCTCAGGGGACTTGGCTTCTCCTCTTGAGGCTGCACATCTGACACTTCTTCCTACTGTGGACCACACTATATTTGGAAAAGAAATAATTTGTTCCAACCCTATTCTTCCTTGCAACTTATGTGCTTGTAACTCATCAAAGCTCACTGAACTCCTTTTCTAACCTATGCAGCCTTTACTATTCTACAAAGAAGAGGCACATTCTATTTTTGATTCTAACTTTAAATTTTTCTATTAACTATCTTAATTGTTTTAGTCCAATAAAAACTTCTGTTTCTTATAACAATAAATACAATACAAAACAATAAGAACAATTAGGAAACAATTTTGAAAACTATAAGTTATGACATACATTTCCAATGTGCAGTCCATATGTAATTGGCAACTAATAAAAGAATATTCTATTATCTATCTATCTCAATGAGTTTAAAGTTCTATACCTAATTCAATTTCCATCCATGTTTTTAAGTTGCATTCCCAACTTCAAAACATCTTCTTTGACCTAAAACATCCTTTTAATTCCTAAACAACTTAATACTTAACTGTGAGACTGTAACTATCTAGTCTTCAACCACATCAGAGACCTGAGAAGGATAAATATATCTGAATAAACATGAAGTGCAGAGCAAGCAGCCTCCAAAACTAAGAAATGATACAAATGGCTGCCTGGACAGTCCCCAATTTCTCTCTATAACATTGGAGCATCTATCTTCAGCCTTTTTGCCCAGTATCTCTGAAAGACATTAATTTTAAAGCAGGAATTATAAAGGACTTTCCCATACTGTCTTGGCAGGGCTAGGCTATCAACTTACCTGCTTCCAAGTTTTGTTCTTTTTGAACAGCATTCTGTCTACAGTTGAAGCAAGGGCTTTTTCTTGCCCAATGGATAGCTTACCACTAATGCAGTCATCTCTAAATGGAGATTTTTCAGTTCTCATCATCTACTTGGAATAGAATAGGGGATACTGTCAGGAGATGACATGAGTCAATATCTAAAAATCTTAAGAAAACATCTTTAAATGCCATATTCTACAGATCTCTTGAGGTCTTTGAAGACCATCTATCTATCTATCTATCTATCTATCTATCTATCTATCTATCATCTATATATGTATATTTGAATAAGCCAAAGTTGCTTGTCTCTTGGCAACTTAATACCTGTTTGACTTAGAAAATATCTGATACAATAAACAAAAAGACAGGTTTGAATGACTATTAGTTTGCATTTCTTAATTATCCTAAACAGTTTTCAATAGTTGCTATCAAAATGTCTAGAACTTCACATTGCATTTTTAATAATTACATAGGTACAATGCCTTAAAAAGAGTTAACCTTAAGTTTGTGTCAATACACAAAGATCTATACCACTGTAGCCAAATATAACCTTAATTTTTCTATCAATATAGAAAGATATAAGAGTAGATTCAATAATCTACCCCTTTTTCTCTATCATTCTTATATCATATGTATAGCTCCTTTTTTAATCCCTTGGTCTAGCCTCCAAAACCTTGTTTAACAAGATCATTTAACAACTGGTAACCAATCACCAACATGACAACAAATACCTATAAACCCTCAAATGACAAAAAAAAAAAAAAGTCACCCACCCCACCTTCTGAGAATGGAGCATCCCTCTCTTAAAATTGTTTCCTGATGATTTGGGACAAAGGAAACATGTTTGGGGGGCAAAATGAGAATGGAAAAATGGTTAAACAAGTTAATATAAACATTTGTTGCCCACTCTTTTTGTGCTCAGCAATTTAAATGTCCTGAGAAATTTATAGTCAAAAGCTGAACTTTGGGTGGGAAAGTTCAGGGTTTTAACTGAAGTCCTGGCTGGAACAGTCTGTGAGGCTGGACCATTTTAGCTAGCCATTGTGAGGTTTTTCTGAATGGAGATTTTTGAGGAAACAGCTATTGAGGCAGTCTGTGAGGCTGGATCATCTGGGCTACTTGTCTTGTCTTCTTTGGTGTCTGGACCCTTTTCTTCAGAAGTTTCAGTTGTCCAGTGATCTCTGGACTTCTTTCCAGGCATGAGGTTACAGGTCTAGGTGTGCATCATGATAACTAAGGTCATCAACAAGGAGTGGGTGATTCTATTATGAATGCAAGAATTTAGAATGATTAGCTACTTTAATTATGGAAGACTTCAAAAATAAAACATAAGATAGATGACCCATTCTTTGGTAAATTCTTGTTAACCTATGACATAAAAAGCTATTGCTTTGAACTTATAATGAAGATATGAAATGAGAGATAGATAAAACTTTGAACTTATAATGAACTTGTGGAATAAAAGACTAATAAACTAAAAAAACAAAAAGAAAAGAAAAGAAAGAATTACTATGTGCCAAATTTCTGGATTCCCAGAAGTTTTAAGACAATGAGCAAAGGAATAGAAGTTTGAAGTGCCTCTGGATCAAGCTTTGCTTCAGGCTTGTTCTTTAGTGAGTCCCTTCAATATAGATCCATACGTCACATGTATCGCTCTTACATTGTTCTCACATAACTGTACTTGACACCTCAATTGACAGTGTCAACATTCACAGTGGTTCTTCAATACGTTTGACAGTATCAGCCCTTAAAATGTTTTCACAATACTTACCCGTAAGCACCTTTGACAAGATCAGCATTTGAAATGTTCCACAGAGCTATGCATTCAGTTTCCAATACCAGGAACTTCTATTTTCACAGCATCCACACACAATGCCTGCCTGTTCGTTCAGTAAAATTTTCCTTTTGAAACCATAGGAAACATCAGGCTTTGTGATATACTTTTTTTTTGACAATGGGGACAAAGATCGTCAAGACTTAACTGATACTTTCATAAAACCTTTAGCTCACCCACAATCAAATAACCACTAACCAGCATTTATTAAACACTTTCTATATGTCAGGCAAACAGCCCAGGTGTTACCATGTAGCAACTCACTCACTCAATTCTTGCAACTAACCCCAGACAGATCCTGTTTTCAAGCCAGTGAACTTGACTTTCTGATTGGTTTAGCAGTTTGAGCACACATAGTTAGAACTGCACTTGATTGAGCCCAGGCATTGTTCCCCAGGGCTTTGAGGCTTTTCCTCCCATTGTGAACTTTTGGTCATGTAGTCATTATGAGAGTGCATAAGCAAAGAAAGTGCTTTAAGAGCAAATAAAAACAGTCATTGATTTTCTAGGGTGTTGAACACGGGAACCAGGAAGGGGAAATTTTTGCTAGGACTTAAATGGTTCAAAACAAGTTGGGCCAAGTAGAAAAGCTGGGGAAACGAAGAATGTGTGTAAATTTCAGATAACAGTTAAAAGATGACATGAGCTACAACATGGAGATTTGTGTATGAAGAAAGCAGAGGGTGCATGAGATAGAGCAAAGTTGGGAAGGGCTTTGAACTTGTCAAGGCTCCAGGTCTGTATAATAAAAGAGAGATAGGTTTACAGGCATACAACTTTTATTGATATTGGCAAGAGCAGGAATTCACAGAAAAGAAGTGGAACCCAGAGAAGCTGGAAGACTCTAGGGCTCAAATATTATTTTAGCAAAGGAAATAGAAATTGGGTCTCAAAAGGAAGATAAATTGTAGGGATAATGCCTAGCAAATATGTAGGGGAAAGTAGTGGGTAGGGATTAATTCTGTTTATAAAAAATTATCTTCCTGTTGAGTTTCTCCTCCAGGGTTGAGTCCCTTGACCCTTCTGGAACATGATGGAAAAACTGGTGCCCTGTTTGCAAGCAGATATGAAGAGGCAGAGAACTCTTCCTGCCCCTGTGAGCTCCCTTCTGCCTTCAGTGAATATTCCTTGTGGGTGGCCTGTTTTGGGGGTGGCATACTCTAACACATTTCAAATACCATGCTAAGGGATCGGGTTTTATGATTTTAAGATTTTAAGCTTTAAAAGACATGGTCAGATGTTTGTGTGTGAAAATGCATTCTGGCTGTGGCCAGAAGGTGGTAGCACCTGAGATGTTAGAAACGGAGAGGCCACTCCCAGTCTGGGTTTCACCCAGTAGAAGAGAAAGAGAGGGAAAGAGGGAGATGGTGAGGGAGGGAGATGAAAAGAGGGGACTGGCGATTTCAATTTCCTTGCTCCTGTGAGACCTCTGTGACCACACCATCTGTTCAGGCTTATCACTACTGCATTTCAGATTCTGCCCTGGAGGTGCTTGTGGGCTCCTCAAAGCCTGACTGGAGAAGACCGTGCACATTCATCTTCCCTAACCCCTCGAAGGATCTCAGTAGTTGCACACGGAAGCTGCCTGCTTAGTACACACTTCCTGGGTCCTCAGCCAGCTCATCTTGCTGAGCACTGCCTCTAGAGTCCTTTGTTCCTGCTTTGCGAGTGGTTTTTGTTTGTTTGCTTGTTTGTTTTTGTTTTTCAAGACAGGGTTTCTCTGTGTATCTCTGGCTGCCCTGGACTCACTTTGTAGACCAGGCTAACCTAGAACTCACAGAGATCAGCCTGCCTCTGTCTCTCTAGTGCTGGATTAAAGGCATGCGCCACCACACCTGGCAATTACAGACACCTGTGAACCTGGGTCCTTCCGAAGAGAGTAGCCAGAGCTCTTAGCTGCTGAGCCATATCTCCAGCCCAGAGAGCTACTGCTCTGGGTGACATGCCATGGTGACTTCAGCTTTGTCGTTTATTTGAGGCCTTGGGCTGAACCCACAGAGGCATACAGGCAAGAGGAAGGTGGAGTCTCTTTACTCCTTCATTGGCCTAGATAGGCAAATACGACTCCCTACTCCTACCTACTCCTTGCTGGGTCTTAGGAAAGCCCCAGAAAGCCCCAGAAAGCCACACCTCCTGCATCTACTTCCTGCCTCACCTCTCTCTCCCCCAGATCCTGGAAGACTGAAAGCTCAACCTAGCATAGATCTTTGGTACCAACTGTTCTCCTTCTGCAGATAATTTCTCTCTAGAGCTGTATTATAGCTTAATGATGTTCCATCAATAAGGAGGTAATTAATTGTTAAGTGAAAATAAAAATTGTAATTGATTCCGTCACGTTTCAGTTTTTCATTATCCCATGACAAATCTCCTAGGGCATTGGCAAGAGCTGCAGGGATAGGAGAGAGATGGGAGAGTCAGAGAAAGGTGGAGATATTTGACTTCTCTTCCCATTTTCAGCACATGGCAGTGGTAGGCATGCCCTTTCTAACTGTCAGCTGCCTCACTATGACTCTTGTACACTTGAGTGTGCACAGGTGCACATATAGTCACCTAGGCCATGTAAAGTCATATGGAGCCATATGAAAGAACAGAGTGTGATTCTTGCAAGCTGTGGTTTCCACATGTAGGCCCAGTCTGGATTTAGGATTGGCATTTATTTCTAGCTTCCTCTTGGCTGTTAAGCCTCTTGTAATTGGATGTGGTCAGAGGCTCTGTGCTACCATGCTTATTGATTTGATCTCACTTAATATTAAGGAGAAAGTATAACAAGGGCATTAGGAAGTATACAAGAATCAGGCTGCTTGGATTTGTTTTGCCATTCTCTTCCTTACTAACCATTGCAAGGTTGGGCAAGTTAATGACCTCTTTTGTCACCTGTAAGATGAGTATGATATCACATGTTTGCCTTGTAGAACTTTGGGGGATCACATAGAGTTAACTTAGGTAAAGCAATTATAAAAACACACATGCCAAAATTCAATAATAATGAAATACGACTCCCACCATTGTTACCAGTATCAGTTCAGTGTTAGTATGGGCTTAGAAAAAAGAGCCTGAGAGCCAAATTTCTCATCAAGCAGAAGCTTGATTGGGGAAGACGGGGGTTTATCCCTGGGCAGCAGAGTGAGATACAGCTGGCATCTCTTGTCATCAGGATTTCTCTGAGGGGTCCTGTGCAATGACGGTAGAGGAAGGGAGGAAGGGAGACAGTTGGACTTTTGGGGTCCTTTCTGTTTCTTGCCCTTTGATAGTTGACACTCATTACATGGGGTTTGGGATGTTTTGGATTTCTGGAAGGTAGAACCTAGCTTCTGATAGCTGCTAGAAGACATGTTAACCAGATACAACAGTGCTTCTTAGAGTAACTCAGCCATTCTTGTAAATTTGCTCCCCCTTCTTTCTTTTCCCTCATTAAAAAACCCATATGATAAAAATGTTTGTTCTTGGTCCTTGGATGAAAGGGAAGGAGCTAACACATTTTACAAATGATTGCCATCTTGGAAAGAGAATATACCCACCTACACAAGCACATTTCTATCACTCTTCTTCCTTGAGCATCTCTTTCTTCCCTCTCATTATCCTCTTTCTAGTCACACACACACACACACACACACACACACACACACACACACACAC
>CAJQZJ010033149.1:6531333-6544425 GCA_907164525.1 Lophiomys imhausi
CACACACACACACACACACACACACACACACACACACACACACACACCTGTTTTTATTTGTATTTAGTATAGTATCTGTCACACCAAGCTGTCCAATAAATGTATTGAATAATAATCTTCCATACCTACACCCACTTATATTTTGTTGATATCTGCTGAATATAAAATGAAATGCTTAGATTTTTAAGGTTTGAGTCAATGAATGCTGACAGTTTTATACTCTTGCATAACCACCATTGGAAACAATATGTAAAGGAGTTCTATCATTCTGGAAGCTTCTATCATACATACTCTCAGCCCAATACTCTTTGACCAAAGCAATATGCTCTGCATTTTATCATCCTTGATTGATTTTATCCATTCTTGTAATTAATATGAGTAAAATGTTTCTACACTATTTTATTTAGCATGATACTTTTGAGATCCATCTGTATCATTGTGAGTATTGGTACATTGCCCTTCTCATGAATATTATTCCATTATATGAATATATCAGACTGTGTTCATACATTCTTCTGTTGATGGACATTTGCCTAATTTTCATTTTTGGGCTATTATGAATACAACTGCTATGAAAATTCTTGCATAAATCTTATTGTATACATATGTCTTCATTCCTTTTGAGTATATATTTAGGAATAGAATTACTGTGTCTTAGGGTGGAGATATCCTTGGCTTTTAAAAGAAATTGGCAAACATTTCTTCAAAATGATCATGCCATGCTATAATCCTACCACAATATGGGTCCAGCTGTTCTGCATGCTCAAAAAAAAAGTTCTTAAGTTTTACTTTCAGGCATCTCAGTAGATACAAAGTGACATCTTAGTGCAGACTTAAAGTGTAGTTTCAGTGGCTAATGATATGAAGAACAGTTTTATGTGCTGATTGGACATTCTTATATCTGTAAAAAAATTATTTCATTTTGGTTTTCTAAATAAAAATACTGATATAAAGATAAGGAGAGAAAAGAGATAGAACATAACTTCAGTGTTGAGAAATTGTAGGATAATAGGCTAAGCCTCAAAAGGAGGGCAGAGAATGTCACTTAAGACTTAAAACATTCTGTGTAAAAGTTGAAGGAGTCTCCACAGCTTCAAAGGCAGGGAGAGGTCACCTTTCAACAGGGCTTTCTCCAGTCAAGTGTGCAGAAGGTAGAAGGGCAGCCACTTTACCGCTCCGTCCCTACAACCTTCTTCCTTATGCAGATAAAGAGTGGCAAAGGGGTCAGAAGGCAGGGATTCTCATGAGAGTTAAACATCAGCCCCTTCAGCACAGCCATGTGTTAGACTCCTCCATGTCCACTGTCACCCAACACTACACATGTCCACAGGTGTCATGTATGTCGACTATGAACTTTAGGAGCTTGTACCAGAGTGTAGTAACCACAGGTATTAGAGCTATTGGTAACTGTAGATTCGTAGTCCAGAGTCAGCTAGCTTTGTCACTGGAATGTTCTTTGGCCTCTTGCCTTGGTGGACAGTACAATTTTGGATGAAGGAAATCTAAGCCTCTTAGAAATTGGCACACCAGATCCTTGATGAGCTCAGCGGGTACACCTAGTAGATATGTGTTGTGCGGATGAGTCCTTAGATCTTGGTCTATGAGTTCAAGCACTAGGTCATCTTGGGTTCCTGACCAGTTTTGTAAGACATGCATCAGTGTGGCGTCATTGGGATGCTCAAAAGTTCCAGCCACTTCAGTAAGTTTACCTCATAGACCATCCTGTTGAAACGGCCTCTCCAGCTCTGACTCATGAGGAACCCTCACACTCTTGAGAGCTACAAAGTGGCTGATTTTCCTGGTTGATACATGTTTCTGTTACATTGATTTTTATTCTTAGCTACCATTTTATTTATTTTGCTTACTTTGGGCTTAATTCATCTCTTTCTTAGCTTATGCTGATGGCTTAGATGTTTAATGCCCTCCATTTTTTATAGCCCTCAAAAGCTGTATATTTTACCTAAACACTGCTATACTGTTATGTGTGTGTGAGTGTGAGTGTGTGTGTGTGTGTGTGTGTGTGTGTGTTCCATATACTCCTATATTGCTATCACTTCATTTGAAGTACTTTGCAATTTCCTCTTTGATTTCTTCTTTGACCTCTGGCTGGTTGGTTTTGTCAGTTTGATGTTAACTTAGACACATCTGGGAAGAGGGACTCTTATTTGAAGAGAGAGAGAGAGAGAGAGAGAGAGAGAGAGAGAGACTCCTTAACATTGGCCTGGAGGCAAATCTGTGGGTGTATTGTCATTAAGACAATAATGACAGACTTATGATTGAAGATTAATGATTGATGTGGAGGGCCCAGCCTATTGTGGGTGGTGCCATTCTAGGTAGGTGGTCCTGGATGGTGTAAAGAAACAGGCTGAGCAAGCCAGTAAGCAGACCTCCTTCATGGCTTCTATTTCAGTTCCTGCCTCTCGGCTCTTTCCTTGAGTTCCTGCCCTGGCTTCCCTCGATGTTGGACTGTGATTAGAACAAATTAAAGGAAGCAAACCCTATCCTCCTGAGTTGATTTCAGTCAGAGTGTTTACTCACAGCAACAGAGACCCTAACTAAGACAGCTACCATGGCTACTAAGAACTTTTCCAGATATTCAAGGATTTTCTTGATATGTGGTTGCTATTGGTATCAATTTAGCAGTATGCTTACCATACGAACAACTCTTAATGTTACGGATTCCCTTAAATTCATCATATCCTTTCATTGCCTAGTATATAGTCTTTTGGAATATTTTCTATCTAATTAAAACATGTTGTAGTGGTTTGAGTGAGAATGTCCCCCACAGCCTCACCTATTTGAATGTTTAGTCACCAGGGAGTGAAACTGTTTGAAAGGATTAGAAGGTTTGGTATTATTGGAGGAAGTGTGTCACTGAGAGTGGGCTTTGAGGTTTCCAAAGACCACATCAGGCCTAGTATATCTCTTGGCCTGTGGATCTGGATATAGCCCTCAGCTGTTGCTCCAGTGCCATGCGTGCTACCATGCTCCTAGCAATGATGATAATGGACTAAACCTTAAACTTTAAGTGAGAAAAATAAAAATAATTTTCTTTTCTCAATAGGATAAGCAGCCAAGATGTAGCAATTTTGTCACTTTCATTCATGAATCTAAACTAGTGTGGTCGTATCTTCCCACCAATATCCTCTCTCATTCTCATCCCACTCCCACTGGCTCTTTATTTCTCTTTAGTAGTCCCATTCCAACTGTTATACATTTTTGTGCATGTTCACATCTTGTACAGGTATCCACAGCTGTGGTGTGTTCATGATCTGAATTGCTACATTATTCAGGTGACAGCATTTCACAAGACTCCTCCCCATTCCATGTCTCTTACAGTCTTTCTGATCCCTCTTCTGAGATGTCCTTTGGTCCTTGGAAGGGGTAATATAGATATCTAATTTTCTTTATGTTTATTTATTACTTCTGGTTACATCTCCATCACAGTACTCTCTTTCCACCCCTCCCAGTCCCGCCCTCCCACCCTCTACCCCCTATCCCTTCCATCCCACTCCTCCTCCAGAGTGGAGTGTCCCTACATAACAGTCCCCTGCCCCAGTTCAGCAGTCATATGAGGGCCTAGAGCCTCCTCATACACTGGGGGCCTACAAGGCAGCACCACTAGGGCAAAGTGTCTCATTGACAGGTAACAAAGTCTATGTTCCTGTTCCCTTTAGTGCATTGGCTGTAGTATAGTTATCCTGTACTATATGGCTAAAATCCGATTATAAGTGAATAGATGCCATGTGCATCCTTCTGAGTCTGGCTTCTCTAGTTCCATCCATTTGGCTGCAAATTTCATGATTTCTTTGTTTCTGATGGCTGAGTAATATTCCATTGTGTAGATGTACCACAGTTTTTTAATCCATTCTTTGGCTGAGGGACATCTGGGTTGTTTCCAGTTTCTAGCTATTACAAACAAGGCTGCTATGAACATAGATGAGGAAGCGTCCTTGTGGTTTGGTGAGGTACCATTTGGATGTTTACCCAGAAGTGGTATGGCTGGGACTTTAGGTAGAGCTATTCCAAGTTTTCTAAGATATCACCAGACTGATTCCCATAGTGGTTGTACAAGCTTGCACTCCCACCAACAGTTTTAAACTTAGCACTCACAAATCTGTCTTCAGCACTTTACCAGTTATGAGTGTCTATATTAACTGTTGTCTCTGAAGAAAGAAGCTCCTCTGACCAAGGGAACATCAGTCTACAGGTACAACATATGAATCTAGAAGGCACTTTGCCTTCATGTCCACTTAGCAAAGCACGAGGAGTACATTTCTTCCTAGGGCTTCTGACCTCCACGGCCATAATCTTTTGATCAGGTTTATAGTGTCAAGCATGTATGTCCTCCCAGACAGTAGGCTTCATATATAATGAAGAAGCTGTTGGTCACTTCCTAAAACAGTCATGCCGTTATTGCTTTAGTACACACAACTTGCCTGGCAATTTTGATATTGTAGCATGCTGGCTACACAGTGAGGTAAAACCATTGTCAAATTTTCTCACCTTGTATAGCATCTTCTGGAATCATGAAAGATAGCCAGCATGGAAGAAGTTCCTAGCTCTGCTCCAGTTTGGTTTCTCCATGTTCTATATCCAAGATACGTGGAGTCTTTAGTAATAGTGTCTTATCTAGTTCTGGTGGGCAACCGAGAGAGAGAATTTATTTCATTTGTCACTGTAAATTTCTCCATCTATCTTCTTTATACATCCATGTTTCTCTCCAGATATTTTGAAGCAATTTTTAGGTGCACACACATTTAGGACGTCTTTATTTCCTCAGTAAATTGAACTTTTCATGATGGTAAATGTCCTCTGTGTCTCCATTAAACCTTTGCAATTTGAAATCTACTTTGTCTTATATTCATTTAGCCACATAATTTTACTTTTTTGTACATATCTTTCCATGGTATATAGGTTTCCATGTTTTTCTTGAAAGTTGTGTGTCTTTATATTTAAAATATGTTCATTGTGTGTAGAACACAGCTTTTTATGCTTTTTTATCAAGTCTTACATATTTGGGATTTTAGTATTAATATTTCATTAACATACATGCAGGTATGATGAGTTTTAAGTCTATCATTATGTCACTATTTTGTATTTTTCCATTATCTTTTGTATCTTTTTCTCTTTAACACCTTTTTGCTTATGTAATTGAAACATTTTAAATATACCATTTATTTTTTTTCTGTTGAGTTTTACATTATTTTTGTTACTGTTAGTTGAAGAACAGTTGTCCCAGATATGTCACTATTCACCCTTGTTATCAATTTACTGTCAACTAATTATTAATCCATGAATGATGCAAGGGGCTTATAAGATTAGATTTGTTTTTTTTTCTTCCTGATATTTGTTCTTATATGTGTTTACATCTATATAGGTTATGAATCACATAATTCCTTTGAAATAGTCTGTGGCTGCTAAAAGTATTTATATGTATGTATGTATGCATGAATAAATATTTGGAGGAGGGGAGAGAAGGAAGAAGAGAAAAAAGATGGATGTGCATGTAACAGAAAGAATTAATGGAAAGGCCTTAAAATAATTATGCATATATTTAATCTTTGATGGTCCTTCTTATGTCCCAGGAAAGGCCGGGGCTTTTATCTGCTACCATTTCCTGGAGCCAGAACTTTCTTTAAATATTTTCTTTTAGTACAAATATGTTGACAAAATATTCTCTCAGATTTTTATCTTTCTAAAAAAGTCTGTATTTTATCCTTACTATTAAATGATTTTTTTTTCCTCTGGATATGGAAGTCTAGGTTAGTATTACTCAATTGTATTTATTTTTTAAAATATTTATTTATTACTTCAGGTTACATCTCCATCACAGTGTCCTCTTTCCACCCCTCCCAGTCCTGCCCTCTCACCCTCTACCCCCTATCCCTTCCATCTCACTCCTCTGGAGTAGAGTGTCCCTACATAACAGTCCCCTGCCCTAGTTCAGCAGTCATATAAGGGCCAAGAGCCTCCTCATACATTTGGGGGCCTACAAGGCAGCACCACTAGGGCAAAGTGTCTCATTGACAGGAAACAAAGTCTATGTTCATGTTCCCTTTGGTGCATTGGTTGTAGCATTACTCAATTTTAAAAATGATTTAAGATATATCATTGCCTTGTTTAATGGACTCTATTGTCTCTATGTAAATAGCCACTGTGAGTGTATTGGTGATGTGTGCACACTGGGTTTGTTGTATGGAATGAGTGTTGTCTTTGTTCATTTTTTGTTGCTCTTCTTGACCGTGGCTTTTGACAGTTTGTCTGGGTGTCAGGATGATGATACTGTTTTTCACCATGAACTAGTTCCTTGTCTTTTTGGAACTTCACATTTGGTATTTCTAATCAGTTTTCTAAAATTCTTGACTTTCATCTTTTCATATTTTTCCCCTTCATTCTATTTTTTCTCTTCTTCTGGGACTCTAATTTCATGTATGTTGTATCATTTAATATTGTCTAGAGATCTCATATACTCTGTTTCTCTCTCTCTATTTTAGGTTGGATAATTTCTCTTTTCTTGTTGTCAAATTCACACATCCCCCTTTGTAGTGAATCTAATTTTTAAGCCTATCTAATGAATAATTTATTTCTGAGATTGTATCTCATATGTATAGCATTTCTACTTTTTTCTCTTTTGTAGCTTCTATTCCCTAATGAAATTCTCCATCTTTTCCTATATTGTCCACTATTCCCTATAGTGTTTGAAAACATGTTTGTCATAGTTTTAAAATTCCCTATAAAGTAGATTCAAGCTCTGTGTCTTCTCTAGATTTTGTTCTATTGTTTTTTTTCTTTGACCATAGTCATATCTTATCTTGCTTTTTAATGTATCTCTGTGTGCAAGATCATACATGTGAAGGACAAAGGAAATGAATAATTTCACCTAGAATAGTGAAAGCTTCTTTATTCAATCAAGCTAGTAGTATGGAAAGATAAGTGATTCAATACACAGTTGAGGAGGACCCAAGTCTTGCTGTACCTTTGGATATATCAAATTCTTTTCTACTGCAAATATCTTGAGAGTAGACAAGTGGAAAACTTCGGGGAAGCCTTCCCCAAAGCAGGGTTTAGATTTGTGAGGAGATGAAATGTACAGATCTCCAAATTTTATGACATTCTAAATAGGATAGTCTTTTTATAGCCCACCCGCCAACATTTGGGGTCACTGTGAAGACTTTTCCACCTTCCTAGTATTTCTGGCTCTCCTCTTTGAGAGAGTAGACCTATCTAATGAATAATTCATTATTCATGAGAGAGACCTCTTTGGTCTTTTCCCATTATGCTTCCCCATTCCCAGCTTTGGAGGGGTGCTGTATGTGCTGTGCCAAAACTCTCAGAAGACCTGGAGTATTTACTCAGATGCCTGGGATGCTCATTCCATCCTTTCAGCCAGCTTCTTTGGGTACTGGATATAATCTGCAGTGTCCCAGGGAGTTTCTGCTAGCTCTTCCTCCTTTTCCCTCAGCACCTGTATTATACCACATTGTCTTACACTGAGACAAATCCTCATATGTCTTGTGATATGAGAACCCTCTTCTTTGTTTTAGCCCTGATCTTTGATTCATCACTTCCATAAACTTGGTGCATGTCAAGCAGGTAGACCTGAGTTGTGCCCTGGAAGCGATATCATGAACTTCCCATTTCCCACATGGCTATGGAGATGAGAGGATTTAGTGGTCCTTCCCTACTTTTGCCCCTGTTGTCTTCCTCCTTTTATAATTCCAGTGAGGATGAAAGCAGGTCTGGGTCTCTATCCATAAAATTGTTCTCTCTGAAATGTAATTCATTTTGTCTTATTGATACCCTCATCTCTCTAATGGGCTTGAAATTATAATTTTATAGCCTATATTTCTTCTAATGTCAAGATGGAATGACACTCCTTCAAAAACCTAACTCCTGGACCATTATACCTATTTTATTGCTCTGTTGGGAAGAAGCCTTCATTGGAGGCAATAGGTAATTTCATATCTGAACAACAAGAGATTACTTGATTCCAACAAATGGCCCCTTTGCTCTTCTGACATCTAACAGCCCATTCATACTGATGAAGACATCCACTCTCTTAAAATAAAAGTTTTTACTTTTCCATGTCTTTGCTTGTAACAGTTGGAAAGCAATATTGGGAGACATGTTCATTTCAACCAGCTGATGTTTGGCTGTGTGACATTTAATGCAAGTTTTTCTCTTTGGTCTTAAGCAATGACTTGAACCAGTTCAGAAGCAACACAGTGAAGACCAAAGAATCCCCTTGTTCCTTTCTGCTAGGGCTACACCTGCTGTTTGGAGAGAGAAGAACATTACTAGTGCTATAGGTCATATTTCACTTTTATTACTCCTGTAGGCAGTGATAACTGGTCTGAAAGACCCACACTAACTTCTGGTGGCTTATTTTTGTTTTTGTTTGAATGTAGAGCTCCATTCCCCCCTCATATTTTGACATCCATGTTGTCGTTTGCTCGGAATTCTACAGAACCATCACACAAGGCAGCTTGAGAGACAACTGGGCTCAGAAAATTAGAAGAGAAGAATATGTGAATACTTTCAAAAGTCACACTTAACCTTGAGCTCCATCAGGAAGAAACTGAAAGTAGGCATGGTTACAATACCAGAGATAATGAGATACTTTTTATAGTGTGGTAATAATAACTTCAATTAATCAAGAAGAATGTGTAGCCATTCACACTCTAAGATGTGACCATTCACTTACGACGGGCTCAGGAGGACCTGTACCTGGGTACAGGCAGGCTGGCCCTTTTTCTTTGATTGGCTATGCACCAAAGCTACAGTCTTTGATTTGTGTTTGGTCTGTGATGAAGCAGGGAGTGCTAACTCCAGGGGACCTTCCTAGTGAAAGACGCAACAATTTCTTCAGTAAGGTGCATAAAGAAGCCTATAAAAGCCTAAGCAATCACAGTCCCTACAACTTCATCATGAAAACATGATTGTCCCAGGATGATTAGCACAACATTATTGAGATATTGTTGATAATAGAGCATGAATCCTGATTTCTGCATTTATTTTGGCACTGGATATGATAATTATTGACATTATTGCAAGTAATTGTGGATTTTTCATTCTAAGTTTTTTAATTTTTTAATTTTTATTTTTTATGTATATTACTGTTTGAACCACACAGATGTCTGTGTACAATGTGTGTGTCTGATGATTGAGGAGGCCAGAAGAGGCTGTTGTATCTCCTAGAATTGGAGTTATAGTTGTGAGTTGCCATGTAGGTGCTGGGAATTGAACCTAGGTCCTCTGGAAGATCAGTCAGTGATTTAACCACTAAGCAATCTCTCCAGCCCGCTCATTTTCCTGAACTTTTAGGAGGTGTTAAGGAAACCATCATGTATTTCTCTATTATCATAAGTATATCTTCAGAATTCTACTTGATGTCCACTCTACTATATAGCCAGCTTTATGGGCTTAATGTAGAACTCTCATTTTCCCCTATTTTTTTCCTCATTCATGTATTTTCCTCATTTATGTCTTCTACAGTCAGAAACCTAAGAAATCTTTGGATTTTTTCTTTCCTTTATTCTCCATATAGGATATGTATATCCTGTTGGCTTTACCTGTATCAGTATATGATGTGAGTTCATAGGTGTGTGTTTTATGTATATGTACACATGTGTGTGCTAACCTGCTTTGTGTCAGTCTAAGAGATACATGAGGCTGTCAGTTTGCAGACAGGAAAGTTATACTTTAGCTGACTGTTTGGGAAGTTTGGGGGGGTTCTGGTTCAAGTTCAGTTGCTTCTGTTGCTTTGGGCTTATGATGAGGCCAGAAAACATGACAGAAACCTAATGCTGCATGTTCAGATGAAAGGTAGAGAAACAGGAAGGGTTGGAGTTTCAGTGTCTACTTTTGGCTTATGTTCCTAGAGACCTAAGACCTCCCTCTTGGCCTCAGCTTTTGAAGGTTTGATAAACTTCCCAACAGCACCACTCTGGGAGAAAAAGCCTGTAACATGTGGGCCTTGGGGAAAACATGCCAGGTCTAAACTGTATCAGCACTGTATGTCCATATGTTGTATAGGCACTGTATGTCCATATGCATATATATTTTATGTTAGTTTTTTCTTTATCAGCTTTACTAGAGTAAGTGTACATGAGAGCAAGAACCTTGATAGGAGAAAATGGAAGTGTGTCTTGGCGGGCCAAGATGGTGGCGACCTACACTGACGCATTTTGAACATGGGGAAAAAAGAGCCATAAAAAACACAGAGTTATTGGGCACTGTGCAAAAACCGGAGGGGCTAGGACCCCCCCCCCCCCCCGAACACTCACAGCTCCCAAGGGACTGTTAAAAGTCCCAGGGAAAGGCTCTCCCCATCTCTCACAGACACGGAACCCACTAAACACGGGATTCCAGAACTCCCATTTGGAGAGGCGCCTGGTAAGATCGATCCCAACTTACAGCAGGCAGAATCAGGGTCCACTTGGCCATAGATCGCTGGCCTATTGGGCTCCCCACACATCAGGTTGAACTTATACCCACTTAAAAAACTTTGCGAGATAGTGGAAGCCTTAGCAAGGAACAAACAGGGGGCTCAGCGGGTGGTCCGCAGCCAATCGTGAAGCGGAGGGCGGGAGGTTGCGAGAGAGCGCGGGAAGCTGGGAACACAAAGGCGGATGGGAGGGGCCGAATCACTCACCGTAGCGCAGCTGGGGAGGGAGCACGGCTGGCAGGGCCAAATCCCCGCGAACCCACGGCAGGTCATCTGGGGAGAGACAGGCGTGGGCGGGGCCAGGGACCCGTGCACCCACGGCTGAGCTGCTGAGACGAGAGGTCCACTCAGGCAGCCAGAGGATCCGGGGCTTGGGGTACCCACAGGACCCGTGCCGGCACAGACAGGAAGGGAATCAGGCACAGAGTCCAGCCCTGTGGCGAGAAGCCTAGAGAGAAACCAGAAATCAGGACCATAGCTGTATCCTGGAAAATCCAGACATATTAGGTGTGGAGCCAGACCCTATCAGCCTCCGTGACGACAAACAAAGCCCACAGAATCTGTGCCTGGGCAAACAGGCCCATACCATCAGAACCATTACAGGCTGATAACTCAGAGTGCAACATAGGGAAGTCTGAATTGGGAGCAGTGAAACAATCCTGGTCCATTACTCACAACCTGGGAATAGGCTGCACCAGCTCACAGTGCCTCAGGCAATTAAAACAACAGTGACCTTGAAATCCCCCTGTAAGCAACGACAGATAGCCAAGTAACTCGTCCCCTGCACCAAATCATCCACTGTGGTTCCAAGCACAGAAAACAGACAGCTAAACGCATCCAATGGCAAAAGGTAAAAAAAAAAAAAAAACAGAAATCAAGGAATTATGACTCCAACAAAGCAGAATCATCCTAGCTCATCCAATTCGGATGACCACACACCAACAGAAACACATGAAAACATTGACAATTCTGCATTATGGAAAGTGATAGAGTCCCTGCAAGAAGAACTGAAATCTATGAAGGAATTCAAAGAAGCCACAATTCTACAAGTAAAAACAAGGAACAACACCATTAAAGAGCTCCAAGCCAAGGTGACAGAGATTGAACGGGAAAAGGAAAAAGCCATGAAAGATTTTCATACAAAAACAAGCAAGCTGGAGAAGGAAATGTACAAAACGAACAAAACCATACAAGACATGAAAATAGAAATAGAAACAATAAAGAAAACACAGTCAGAGTTAAAAGAGGAAGTGGAGAACCAAGGGAAGAGAACAGGAACTACGGATGTGAGTATCAACAATAGGATGCAAGAGATGGAAGACAGGATCTCAGGCATGGAAGATTCAGTGGAAGAAATCAGTACAACATCCAAAGAAAATGAGAAGGTTAAAAAATCTCTCACCCACAACATCCAAGAAATCAAGGACTCAATGAAAAGACGGAACCTAAGAATTATAGGTATAGAGGAAAGAGAAGACTCCCGACTCCAAGGTCCAGGAAATATCTTCAACAAAATCATAGAGGAAAACTTCCCAAACCTGAAAAAAGAGATGCCAATAAAAATCCAAGAGGCGTACAGAACACCAAACAGATTAGACCAGAAAAGAAACTCCTCTCGCCACATAATAATTGAAACCCAAAATGTACAGAACAAAGAAAGAATATTAAAAGCTGTAAGAGAAAAAGGTCAAGTCACATACAATGGCAGACCCATCAGAATTACACCTGACTTCTCCCCAGAAATGTTAAAAGCTAGAAGGGCCTGGTCAGATATACTACAAGTCCTAAGAGATCACATATGCCCAGCCAGACTACTTTACCCAGCAAAACTCTCTATCAACATAGATGGAGAAAACAAGATATTCCATGACAAAATCAAATTTAAACAATATCTACCCACAAACCCAGCCCTACAGAAAATCCTAGAAGGAAAATCCCAACCCAGAGAAGAAAACTCCACCCAAGAAAACAAAGGGAATAGAAAACCCCTCAGCAACTAAACCAAAAGAGGCACAGGACCACCACCTATACCAAACTAATGGGAAATAACAACCCCAGGTCACTAATATCCATCAACATCAATGGACTCAACTGCCCAATAAAAGGACATAGGTTTACAGAGTGGATCCGCAAGCAAGACCCTTCCTTATGCTGTATACAAGAGACACATCTAACTATGAAAGATAGACACTGCCTCAGAGTAAAGGGCTGGGAAAAGGTTTTCCAAGCAAATGGACCCAGGAAGCAAGCTGGAGTAGCCATCCTAATATCAAACAAAACAGACTTCCAACTGAAGTTAATGAAGAAAGACAAAGAAGGGCACTATATACTCATTAAAGGGAATATTCACCAAGAGGAAATTTCAATACTGAACATCTATGCCCCAAATACAAAGGCACCTACTTTCGTAAAAGAAACACTTCTAAAACTTAAAGTGCACGTCGATCACAACACATTAGTAGTGGGAGACTTCAACACCCCACTCACAACAAAGGACAGATCATCAAGACAGAAGACAGAGAAATATTGAGTCTAACAGAGATCATGAAACAAATGGACCTAACAGATATCTACAGAACGTTTCACCCAAACACAAAGGAATACACCTTTTTCTCAGCACCCCACGGAACCTTCTCCAAAAT
>CAJQZJ010033149.1:6563099-6583476 GCA_907164525.1 Lophiomys imhausi
GAGAGAGAGAGAGAGAGAGAGAGAGAGAGAGAGAGAGAGAGAGAGAGAAAACATGCAATGGACCTACCTGAGATTATGTGCTGAAAGCCCCATGTGTAATTGCAAGTTTGTCCATTTCTCCCTTTAATTATGACAAGTTTTTTGTCTTGCGTGTTTGAGACTGTTATCAGACTAAGAGGCATTCATGACTATTTCATTCCTCTGACAAATTGACTCACAAAACCAATTCTCTTTGTGAATTTAAAAATCTGTCTTTTAAAATCAGCACCTGCTATTAATATATACACTCCAGTCTTCGTATGCTTAGTGAGAAATACTTTGTCAGCCACTTAGTTTCAATCCTTCTGTGCCTTTACCTTTAAAGCTTCTTTCTTTTTCTTTTCTCTTTCTTTTTTTTTTATTTTTTGAATTTTGTCAAGCCTCAGCCTGGATTGTACAATCTTAGCCTACCTATGATAGATTATGATTCTATTCCTCAAATAAGACTCCAATATATACATTCATCCCCTTGGGATGATATTCTCCACTCTATGCCAATGTTCCAGGCTATGTGACATGATGTTCTTATATCTCTAACCCATGGTGTATCTCTTCCTTCCTCCCTTGGCTTTTCCTTCCCATCATCCTCTCTGTTCCTCAAGCCTGCACACCTTATCCCTGCCTACCTCTCTTTTACCCAATCACTGGTCTCAGCATTTATTCAACCAATCAGAGACAATGGTTAATAAACAAAGTAACACAGCTTCTCTTGGTGTGCTTATGGCCTTGCATAGCAAGCAGGCCTCTGGGAACAATTTAATTAACATTTAGAATATATAATATCACCCCATCAATTCCCTCTTTTTGTCTAATAAAAAGGCTATTTTTAAAAACTCATATGGTAAAAAACAATAAGAACAAATATGAAACATTATTTTTTTATGACAATAGATGGTTGAATCTTGCTTCTTTACCCTTCTGATCATTTTGCTGTTTAGTTGAATATGATATTATTATCAATGTGGCTGTAATCATATGTAACATTTTACTATTTTATTTATTTGTTTGATTAGTTCTTTTTTTTTGCCCTTTTTCTTTCTTGAATTATTTTGAGTTAACAATATTTTACAGAAGTCATTTTGAATTTCTTTCATTGAATCTTTAGCTACCTCTCTTTATATAATTTTTTTCAGGTGGTAGTTTTTTAACATAGATAATTTTGTTCCTTAGGGGAATTTGGAGATGTCTGGACACTCTTTTGGTTGTCACAGTGGACAGTGCTGCTAGCATCTAGTGGGAAGAGACCAGACACACTGTTCAAAATCCTCCCACTATCTAAAGGTCAATAATGATGAGGTTGAGAAATATTGTTCCACAAAGTGCAACACACATTTTATGTTTTTATAAATTTCTTAAAATTACTATTTATTTCATGAAAATAAGCTTGACATTGTACAGGTACATATACTCTTGCAATTCTTCATACCACATAAACTTAATGATTTATGCTTCACATAATTATATGTATTTTGAATGAATAAAAAAGAAGTGTCAGTATGTCTATCACTATTTTTGACAATTTCCAGTGTTCTTTATTTATTAAAGATCCAAGTTTTCATCTGGTATCCCTTGTTGTAGACTTGAAGGACATTGTAACAATTTCTTAGGTGAATATTTTTGGTTTTGTTTTTGGGCCATACATTGTCTTAGCTTTTGTTTATCTAAAAATGTTTATTTTGATCAAAATACAGTGTACAAAATTCTCAAAGAATCAACACAAATATATTTTCAAATATCTATCTGGCTTCTACTCTCGAAGGATTTTTTTTCTTGTTATAGAATTCTGTATTGGCAGATTTTTCTTTCAGCATTTTCATGGTGCCACCATGGCCTGCATGAAATGCTGGATGCCATCAACAGTTCCTCAGTGTGTGATGTATCTTGATTTTTTTTTTTTTTGGCTACTTTAAGTCTTTTCTCTATTTCTTTGGTTCTCACAAATCTAGCCATGATGCACTTTACATGATTTTCAGCATATTTATTCTATATGTGGTTTGTTGAACTTTATCCTCTGACCCCAGCTTCACTGATATTAAATAAACCTCCACATATTTAATGCATATAATTTGAAGAGTTTGAATATGAGCATCCACCAGGAGCCTACACTATAACCATATATGAACACAGCCACCCCCTTCTCAGGTTTCCTGAGTCCTTCCCTTTCTTGTTTGTGGTAAGATGTTGCTTCTAGTTATTTCTTACCGTGTAACAGACCTCTGGAACACATTCATCTTGTGTAGGTAGAACTTTAGAGCAACTGGGCATCTCATTTTCTTCTTTTCCTAGCAGCTCCTGGCCATTATCATTCTATTTTCTATAAGAGCAACTACAGGTCTGTTTCTAGTAATTCATTTGAGTGTAATTATGCAATATTTTCCCTTCTGTGACCAACTTACAATGTTTTCTTGATCTATTCATGGTATTGGAAGTAATATGGCTTTTTTCCTTTTAAAAATTTAGATAATATGCCATTATGCATATGGCACACTTCATGTTCTCTATCCACAGTCATTTGAGCTACTTCTGTATACTGGTGATAGAGACTACAGGAACAAATATAGGAGTGGACACATCACGTCATTCCCAACAGTGGACAAAGGTTCTACTTTCTGTCCTAATGTGGCGGTACTTGTCTTTTTTAATTAAATAGCTATCCTAAGAAGTATTCAGTGACTGCTCACTGTGGTCTGGGTTTACATGCCCTTTTTGGTTGGTGGTCCCCCATGAGTGCCTTTTCCTATATCTGTTAATTGAACTCTATGGCTCTCTTTAGAGAAATGCCATTCACACCCTTTACCCTTTTAAATTGTTTTCAGAAACATCTGTAGCCCTTCATATGTTTTAGAAATTAATCTTTTACCTGATGAATGGTTTCCAAATATTTTCTTCTCACACTGGTGGTTTTTCCTATGTATTGTTTTACCCCTAGATGAATATTTTTCTTGTTTGGCATAGATTCTTGAGCAGAGAGGGCATATTTGACAAAATGAGGGGCAACTTTTCAACAATTACTTCTTTTAACGGCTCACTGTCCCCTTTCATTCTCTCCCGATTTTGTTATTTTGTTTGTGAGGATGACATTTTGATGGTGTTGCAATCAGAGATGTTTTTCTTCATCATTTCATAATTTTCCCTCATGTTCTTTCACTTGAATAATTTCTATTCATTTATCTGTGGACTCTTTTTTTCCCTTCAGTATATGGCTAGGTGCTTTTGGTGGATGTTCTGTTGGTTAGCAGGTTTATTGGGGCAGAGATAAAACATAACAAACTAAGCTCACACAAAGTGTTTGCATTGCTAGGTTCTGCCATCCAAACACACCCACCCACAAAACCACCATCATGGTCGAAATAATGAACACAATCGTCAATCCCAAAAGCTTTCTTCAGTCACATCTCTCTTCTATCGTCCCATCAACCCACTGGAAAAACACTGATTTACTCTCGGTCTTTATTGATGAGTTCCCGTTTTCTAAATTTTACAAAAAAAGACATGAGAAAGTTTTCTTCTCTTGTCTATGTCTTTCTCTTGTACAGTTTTATACAACACTTTCATATATTTGTGTGTGGCTACTTCACTCGCTTGCCACACACAGTACCACTGCACTGTGAGAATATATCACAGCTTGTTCCTGTGTTTGGCTTTAACACTCAGTTACTTTTAGTTTGTGACTATTCCATATGATATTGCTAGGAACATGCTCAAGTCCTTGAATGAAAACATGCTTTCATTTTTTTCATGATCAATATCTAAGTAAGTAGTATGCTACTCAGATATATTAGGTGTGTTTTTTCAGAAATAGCAAAAGTTTTTGCCAAAGTGATTGTAGCATTTTACACCAGTCAGCAGTATAAGAGAGTTTCAGTTGCTCTGTATCCCCACTGTCATTTGTTATTGGAATGGTCATTATTTTTAATTTTAGCTATTCTAGTTGACACGTAACAGTATCTCATTGTAGCTTAAATTTGCATTTCTTTAACAGCTAATGAGGCTGAGCTTCCAGAATGTGCTCTGTGTGTTTCATATATCATTTTGCTGAATTGTTGGCTTCCATATTTTGCTATTTGTCATTATTTTGTTTATTATTGAGTTTTTAGAGTTCATTGTGCATTCTAATACAAGTGTTTTATCAAAATCTATGTTGCAAGTGTTTTCTTTAGTCTGTACTTAGTATTTATGTTCTTATAACAGCAGTGTCGTTGAAAGGTAGTTGTTTTAAAATTTTTATAAACACCTATTTATCAATTTTTTCTTTTATGGATTCTTATTTTTATGCCATTACTAAAGCAAATAAAAACTTTTGATACTTTCTTTTCTAAGAGAATCATAATTTAAAATTTTGTATTTATGACTATTTTTATATGATTCATTCTTTGTGGTTAACATTTATAGGGTTAATGAACTAAAATTAATCACTTATTTAATTGAAATATGCTGAGGTCTAATTATGTAGTCACTTTTGTAGAGAAGACTATTTCTACTGGGTTGCCTTTACAGTTTTTCTAAAATACAATGATAATCAATAATAATCTGCACAGATCTCTTCCTGAGTAATCTAGGGCAGTCTCTGAGTCTATTTGTCATGTAGCTTGTGCTGTACTGACTCTTTAATTATTAGAGCTTTATGATGTAATTTGAGGCTAGAATGACCCTTAGATACTCATGTGTTGAGTGAAGGCTTTGCCCACAGTTTGGAAATAGGATAGGGTGGAAACATTTAAGAGGCAGAACCTTTTGAGAGGCTTAAAGTCACTGTATAGGGGCCCACCCTTGAAAGAGATATGGAATGCCTGTATCTTCCCCTGCAGCTTTCCTTTACCATGAATCTCATACAATAATGGACTACCTTAGTAAAGACCCAAGAACAATAGGAAACATTGATCATGGACTTTAGCCTTCAAAATTGTGAGCTACAATAAACCCTTCATCCTTTAAACTTGATTGTTTCAGGCATTTTGTTACAGTAACAGAAACATGAATTCTATATTTTATAATAAATTTCTGGACTTGGTAGTATGAGCCATTCAATTTTGTTGTTTTCCAAATTATTTTGACATTAAAATTTTTTTTTTACAAATTATACAAATCTTTCTTCTTATACAAATCTTAGATCTTCTCTCAACTGAACTATTTTTTGAGAACTTCCACAATTAAATTTTTATTTCAAACATACAATTTTTTGGAAGGAGTAATTATATTGAATGTATAGATCATTTATAAGAGAATATCTTAACAACACTGTGTCTTCCAACCCATGAAAGAGTGTCTTCAATTGTTTAGATCTTCAATTTTTCTCAGCCAAATTTCATACCTTTGAGTGTACAGATATTAGAAATGTTGATTCAGACTTCTTTTTTTTTTTCCCCAGATTCTGTGGTGCAGGTCAGTGGCAGTGAGCTACAAATTTGAGTCAACCATTGTTAGTGTAACTTTATATGATTGTGTTAATCTCACAGTTCACCTCTTAACTTGGCTATCATCTAAATAATTGAGACTCTGTTATATTATTTGTTAATCAGGCTTCACAACACAAAATCTGAGCAGTTATTACTCTATTCTTAACCACAAAGCTAATCTAGCTTCCCCCCAAGTATAAATCTCAGAGATACTTGCAATTTGTGGCTTTCCTGCTTTAGCTGAATCTCCCTTCCTCTCTCCTGCCTCCTCACACTCAATCCCTCTACTTCCTCCTTAACTCCTCTTCCCCTACAGGGCAGGAAATCCAACCCTGTTCTCTCCTCTGCTCAGCAATTGGCTGTAAACTGCTTTATTGGCATATCAGGGGACAACTGGGGAGCGGTGTTTACATAACATTGAGACATGAACTCCTCATAAAAAGGACTGATACCAAATATGGGGGGTACAGAAATCCGCATGTGAATTACACAATAATCTTATGCCTACAAGCCATAGCAACCTGTGGGTTAATAGTCAACGCTCTGTCTTCTGTTATGTTGCTAAGCTCTGATGTTTACATACGTTAGCTATATTAGGGGCACTTTCAGGTTTTTGTTTGTTTTTCAAGGCAGGGTTTCTCTGTTGCTCTGGCTGTCCTGGAACTACTTCTGTAGACCAGGCTGATCTAAACTCACAAATAATCACCCGCCTCTACCTTCTGAGTGCTAGGATTAAAGACATGCGCCACCACCATCTGGCTATTTTAAGTTCTTATATTGTCACTTACAGCAGTGGTATTTAACACATACAACCTTGTCCTAAATTAAGGAGCATCTGCACTTTGTTTCAGATGACTTAAAATTTCAAATTTGTAATTTCATGTGGTTCTTTTTAATAGTCTTTTTTTTCTTTTTTCTTTTCTTTTTTTTTAATGCTGAGCCTTTCTGTTTTCAATACCTGGTGAGTATGGTTCTTTATTTCTTTGAGCACAGTTTTAACAGCTGATTTAAGGCAATTTTTCCTTGGATGTCAACATCTACTCTGTAATCTCAGGGTCTGCCTCCATTTTGTTTCGTTTAAATGTGTCTAGTGATTTCAGAACTTATCTATGATATTCTGTAATTTTTAACTCCACATGCACTCGTGTGTGTGTGTTTGTGTGTGTGCATGCACACGTCTGTGTCTCTGTCTCAGTGTGAGTATGCGCATGTAAATGCAATGTCCATGGATGCTGGAGGCATAGACGCCATAGAGTCTGGACCTGCAGGCAACTGTGAACTGCCTGATATGAGTACAGACACTCAAACTCAGGTCCTCTGCAAGAAGAGCATATGCTCTTGACTGCCCAGTCATCTCTCCAGCCCCAGATTTGTTTGTTTTTAAAGCAGAAAATTTAACTTGCTGGATTGGACAAAAATTATCTCACCTCAGCTGGGTTTCCTCTTGTCTGTCTCATATGCATGAAGCTTAAGAGACAAACAGTTTTAAAAATATACATCTCCCCAAATTTCCTCTTTATAGAATTAAGTTTTTTTGAGAATTTAAACCACGAGTGCTGTGTTTACATAATATATGTCTATCTTGTTCCTCCTATTCCTCCTGTGCCTCCCTTTCAAATTCATGATCTATTCTTTAATCATTACACAGACAAACACGCACATGCATGGACACATGGGTACACACGGAGACACATACATGCACACACATGTCTACACAAATGCACGCACCGCACGCAAAGGCACACATAAATACAATCTGCTGAGTCAATTTAATGTTTCTTGTACATATATGTATTTAGGGCCGACCATCTTAGATATAGTTGTTGTATTGTAGATATATTCATTGAGGCTGGGCATCCCATGGTCACTTCTTTCCATTTGATTAGTTGTGGATTTCTGTAAGATCACCATCTGCCATAAAAAGAAGCTTGATTGATGAGGAATAAGATTTACACTTCCTTGTGGATATATGGATAGTTATTTGGAATGAAGTTGGGAATTATACTGGTTTAAGAAAATTGTAGTAGTGGATTATCCTGTAGGGCCCATGACTCTCCAGCTATGAGTAATTGGCAGCATGAACAGTACTAAACATGGGTTGTTTCCTTTTAAGGTCCAAATAGATGGCTGTTGGTATCACAAAGAAATAAATGCCATCATTTTGGTCAGCTTGTTGACTGACCAGCGAGCTTAGTATCTATTTGCCTCTACCCATAAGGCTACCCATGCTGCATTACAGGCACACACAGTTGTGTTTGGATTTTAACTTGAGTGCCAGAAATTTGATCTCAGGTTCTCATGCTTGCACAGCACATGTGTTTATCCACTGAGCCCTCTCTCCAACCCTTCCACTCAGCTTCTTTAAACCTCTACCTATCGTCAGTATGATGCAAGCTTCCTCTGGGTTGATATTGCATTTTAATCTGGGTCCCAGATTAGGCACAAATAAAACATACCAGAGCACAAACCTCATGTGAGATGTTTCAAACCCAGCCTGTGATGCAGCATGCACTACATTTTCTAGTCAAAGAAATATAGGTTAACAAATTCACAGAACACCTACAAATTTTTTTAAATAATTTATTTTTTATTTCTTCAAGTTACATCTCAATCACAATCCCCTCCCTACTCACCCCTCCAGTCGACCCTTCCACCCTCCTCCCCCTCAACCCCCCCATCCTCTTCCCTTTTTTTTAAGTTTAAGGTATTTCTTTTTCCCCCCAAAAGCTCTCCCTTTCAATCCAACAAATGGTTCTTTCTCTTATGACTATAAATACAATACAAAACAACAGAAATAAATATGCCACAATTATGAGAGTTATATGGCTTAGCATACATTCCCAATGTCCAGTCCATATGTATTTGGCACCTGACTTTAACATTCTACTATCTAACCATCTCCATGAGTTTAAAGTTCTATATCTAACTCAGCTTTCATGCTAACTTGCCTCACAATTTTAAAAATATCTTCTTAGATCCAGAACACCCTCTTGATTCCTAAACAACTCAAAATTTAACTATGAGACTCTAGCTATCTATTCTTCAACCACCTCAGAGACCTGAGAGGGATAAATAAATCTGATTATATAGAAAGTACAGGGCCTGCAGCTTCCAAAACTAAGAAATGACCTACCAGTGGCTGCCTGGACAGTTCCCATTTTCTCTCCATACATTACAGCATCAATCTTCAGACATTTGGCCCCATTTGTCTGACAGACATTGATTGGAGAGCAGGAATTATAAAGGACTTACCCTGTCTTGGCAGAGCTAGGCTGTGAACTTACCTGCTTCCAAGTTTTGTCCTTTTTGGACAGCAGTCTGTCTACAGTTGGAGCAAGGGGCTTTTCCTACCAAGAGATAGGCTTGCTACTAATTCAATCATCTCCCACTGGAGATTCTTTGATGCTTATCTTCTACTTGGAGTAGAATAGGGGGTGCTGTCAGGAGCTGACATGTCTTGATATCAAAAATCTAAAGTTATGAAAACATCTTTGAATGCCATATTCTGCAGATCTCTTGAGGTTTTTGAAGATGTCCTATCTATCTCTTATATTTAGATAAGCAAATGTTGCTTGTTTCTTAGCAACTTGATTTCTGAGTAGCTTAGAAAATAACTGTGATAGACTGTCATAGTAACTAACAAAATGACATGATTGCATGACTATTAGTTTCCATTTCTTAATTATCCTAAACAGTTTATGATGGTTGGTAGCAAGAGGCCAAAACTTTACATTTCCTTTTTAAGCATTACTAGGAAGAATACCTTTAGGAAGCATTACTCTTAGTTTTGTATCAATGTACAAAGATCAATACCAATGTGGCCAAATATAATCTTAATTTTGTATCAATATACAAAGATCAATACCAATGTAGCCCAATACAATCTTAATTTTGCATTAATATACAATGATCAATACCAATTTAGCCAAATATAATATTAATTTTGTATCAATATACAAAGGTATAAGGCCATATTCAATAATCTGTCCTTTTTTCTTGATCTTTCCTATACTATGTCTATGTCTCATTTTTTTCTCAAGTCTGTTCACTCCTACATAGGAGAGAAAGAAGGATACAGAAAAGAAAAAGAAAGAAGTCCCTGTGTCTAACCTCCAAAACCCATTTAACAAGACCATTTAACAGCTTGTAGTCTTTTCTCCTAAATAACAAAATTTTCTATTATCCATCAAATAACCAAATGGGGGGGGAACACCCTCCCCACCTTCTGGGGATGGGACGTTGTTCTCTTAAAATGACTTCCTGCTGATTTGGGACATAGTAAACCTGTTTGGGGCCCAAACCAGAATGGAAAAATGCTTTAAAATGTTAATAGAATCATTTGATGCTCAGTCCTTTTGTGCTCAGCTATTTAGATGTCCTAAGAAGTTCATATAGAGAAACTGATCTTCAGAGCTTTACTGAAGTTCTGGCTGGAGTAGTCTGTGGAGCTGAACGATCTTAGCGATTTTGAGTTGTTGTGGTTGTAGACTTTTGAGGAAACTGCTATTGAAGAAGTCTGCAAGGCTGGATCATCTGGGCCACTCGTCTTCTTTGGTGTCTGATCTGTTTTCTGCTGAGGTTTCCGTTGTCCAGTTGTCCCTGGATTCCTTGAATGGATGCTTTAAATCTCCTGGAAAGACAAGAACAGAGCCCTGCCCTAATCCTAACTCTGGGACAATTACCTTTTTTTTTTGGAGGGGGGGGGTCAGGTAATATTTTTCCTGGAGCAAATTTGTTTTTTTGACAATATATAAAGTATTACCTTTCAATCCGGATTAAAGAAGAAATTATTTTGATATTTTGGAGCTAAACAAACCTTTAGTGTATATATTTTGAGATCTCAAAGGACAATTTGTTTGAATTGCAGCCTGCCTTTTGTAAGTAGCTTTTAAACTTAAATCCTTCCAAATCCTATGTGCCTGTCTCTGCATTCTAAATTTTGGGATCAAAGACATGTGATTCCCAACTGATGGGATTAAAGATGTGCTCCTCCACCCCTGTATCAAAGTTTTTCTCTGTTTAGAGCTTGTTTTGTATCAGGCTGACCTTGAGCTCTGAGATCAGCCTGTTTCTGTGTCTAGTGTGTTGGGATTAAGGGTGTATTCTTCTCCAATGATGGGACTAAGGGTGTGCACCATCACCACCTGTTTCTTGTAACTCTAGAATTTATAAGACAACTAACTCTACAGTGGTCATCCTGTCTCTGCTGGAGGTAAAGGCATGGGCTAACACTACGCATTATTTTACCTTAGCTCTAAGTTTTTTCAACTCTTGGAGGTTTGTAAAACCAGGTTGAACAGCTGTCACTTTTAATTTATTTACAGTGTTTTAAACCTGTTACCTGCTTTTTAATGCCAAACCATGGATATAACCTATACCTCTACCAAAAAAAAAAAAAAAAAAAAAAAAAGAACCTTTAAGCTGCTATCAAGTTTGTGTAATCTCTGTGGCCACCTGCATTCTAACATTCTAATCTGAAATTAAGGCCATTTTCCTTTCATGCCAGTTATACCTTTGGTAAATTATAGTTTGAAATTTTTATATTATATTTTTATTATATTTTAAAGCTTATTAACTCTTTTCTTAAAAAAGTATTATTTACTTCTAGAACATAGTTTCCTCCCTCCTCCCCTCCTGGCCCCTCCCTTCCTCTCTCCTTCCCTCCCTCTCTCCTTCCCTCCCTCCTTCCCTCCCTCTCCCTCCTTGTTCCTCTACTTGGTACTCTCCTTCTCCTCAGATGAGGTGGGCCCTCACATATGATATTCCCTCAGATCTTGTGTCATGTGAGGGCCAACAACTTCCACTTGTACTGGAGCTTGATAAAGCATACCATCTAGGGTGTGGAGAACACCTACAAATTTAAGAAAGAAATACTTGTTTTTTTTTCTGTACCCAAGCCTGTTATTGTTCATTACACAGCATTTGCTGACCATTACAAAGCTATTTTATTTCTGTTTCATTGTATCTCACTTTATATCTGCCCATTCTGTTCTCATCAGTAAACACTGGGCACCTCCCTGTCCATCAGAAACGTCAGTGTGGCTGGTGCATTAGGATTACATTTACTTACAGGATTTCTCAGCTTCAGATAGTGTTTATTTCATGCTGACAGTGGGAGAAAGGCATCCAGTTAATCTAGACACAATTGAATTCAGAAATGCCTCAAATCTAATTTTACTCACTTCTTCATTCCCCTATTACTCTTTCTGCTTCCTTTGGTTGTATGTGTTCCAAATCATTCCAACTGTTTATTTTTAATTTCTACTTTATTTTAATTATTTAATAGGTGGCATCTGTGTAGCACCTGCCATTCATTGAATTCACAGAACTGTTTGTTTTCGGCTTATGAAATGTCTAAAGTGTTTGATCTGCCATTTCATTGTTGCAACTATTCTTTAGGCTGCAGACCACAGGGCCTTCTTCTCTTTCTGGATGCTTGGAAGGGACAGGATTCTTGGAGGTGAACAGAGTACTTACTTCAAAAATATAACACAAAAGTATTCATGAGCAGTAAATAGCATGTCAAAAAGTTCCCAGTTGTTCAGTTGATGATTGGGTACAAACATCTAGAGTTCAGAGGCATCGTGGCATACTCAGTCACTGGTGTTAGCAGTTAGTTCACTGAGCAATCAGTATTTTTCCATGCTAAGTCATATCTCTTTTAGCAGTGAAGCCCATTAGTTAGGGAAATGAAAATGTGGATCTGTGGGGTTGTATCTATTTATGTACTACAGACCCGGCCCTAGAAGTCATGTTAGCTTTCAATTGTGGGAGATAGATTTCACAGAGGGGACGGGAACACAAGCAATGGAGAAAATGCTTCCAAAATCCCAGAAAAAATAATAGTGAAGATAGAGCTTATCAACATCATTCCAACCATTCCTGATATATTTTGCAGTTTTATAGCTTAGAAGGAACCCATTTGGTGGAGTTCTCTGGCCAAACCTATTTTGGAAGCCTCAGCTCTCTCTTTAAACTGAGTTAGTTGTCTCAGTGAGACAGCCCTTTGTCACTTTGCCATCTAAAGCCCTGGATGTATCTGAAATTATGTTAGAGTTAAACTCAATATTGTTGTGTAGTTATTTCCTCTGATCTGCAACATTTGTTTTTTGGGGGGGATTTTTGTTATTGTTTTGTTTTCAGATTCAGGAAGAAAATCAACTTAGAAGTCTCAGGAAGCTCCTGAAATTGAGAAGATTCACAAAGCTCCTCTGCAAGATAGTATAAACAGTGATGGTTGCAGAGAAGAGATTTTTGACTGACAGAGCTGCCTAAAGTTGTAGAGTAAGTTCCAGAGGTAGAACACTTCAGAACCATCATCTATATTGGCAGTGGACTTCTTGGTGATGTAGCTGTCTTTTTGTCATTCCTGCTTGTGTAAGCAACCTCTGATCCTGTGAGTAACTTGGGTAGGCTTACTTGTTTAACTGATCAAGGTGTAGGTGGAGTCTTTTCTTTGGCCTGTCCTTGGTGCCCTATCTCGGATGATAACACATTTGTTCATATCTTCCCAGGAAAAGTCACATAACATATGTTCACATTTTTTTATTTTATTTTATGAAGGCCCTAATACTCTCTCAATACTGTGTATGATATTTGTTGAGGATTCTGAATCGATGTCGCCAGCAGTCCATGTTTTTGTAATAAGTACTGGAGAAATGTCCCCTGAGCAGGTTTTGAGATTACATCTGCCATTTATATCTTTGCAAAAATCAGCGTGGAAGTGCGGAAAATTAGTTAGCTAGTATGGCATCATCTGAACAGAATTTGACCACAGACAGACAGATTGAGCACTTGAGAACAGGAATGAAGCCAGGGAAATGGTGGTGTGGGTCTGTTTGGTAGGGTTGCAAAGGAAAGGAGAACACAGCAGTTGTAGGGATACATGGAGTTGTTTTGGCTCTAGGAGGTTCTTTGAAGCCAAGCAGTGGGGTTTCCAGATAGATGAGAACAGTCTGCCCTGGAACAGGCTACAGCTGAGCTGGGAAGATGACACAAAGGAAGTAGCAGGAAACAGCAAGAGGGACTCTTGCCTGGGCTTTCAGTACTCAGTTTTGGCCATGCACAATCTGTTCCGTTGTCCAGGGCAGCGCTTGTGAACGCTGCAAAGCTTGTATCCAACAATGGCTTTCTTAAAGGTTTCTATCACATCAACAGTACAGCTCAACCTTGTCTGCAAGCTTTCTTTCCTAATATCTGGCTTGTTCCCAACTTTGTTTCCTCTACTGTTTTTCAGTTGTTCAATTCTTGGGTTTGTTCACTTGATGTATGATTTAATCTCCTGTTTTGGCCATGGAATGGGAGGTTCTTTCCTCATGGAAGTATGGCCTTTCAGATACTAACATTGCCTCTCTACTCTCTTTAGGTCTTTGCCTACCTGTTGTCTCAGCAGACTCTCTATACTTTGATATAAATTAATCTTTTCTTAAATCAAGTACCACTGCCTCATCTTGTATGTCTGCTTATTTCTCATAGGCTATCTATCTTTGGAGATTCTTGAGCACAAAACTCTTTGCTTGTTTGAGTGTCTGCTGAACTCCCAATCTCAGAAACAATGCCTGGTTGCCGGGTATGTTACATATTCTCTAAACAGAGAAGAGAATGAACAAATGGCTTCATTGTCTGGTTGTAAAGTATGTGCGCTCTCTCTCTCTCTCTCTCTCTCTCTCTGTTTGTGTGTGTGTTTTCCATCACTGTGACAAAATACCAAGGATAAATCACCTTAAAGAATGAAAGATTTATTTCATCTCACAGTTTTAGAGGTTTCACTTTGAATTTGACTCAGTTACCTTTTGGAATTGTAGTAAGCTAGAATATATCATGGTGACAGAGTATGTGGCAGAGGAATTTTCTCATGGCAGCAATGAAGAAAAGACAGAAAGGGCCTGGATTCCCTAAACCTTGATCAACGACACTTGTGTCCAGTGACCTATTTTCTCCAATAAGGTTCTACCTCCTAAGGTCTCTACTTGTTATCAATGGCACCATCATCTGGGTATCAAGCCTTCAGCACATGAGCTTTTGGGGAGGTATTTACCATCCCACTCAATAATATGAGGTTATCCATTACCTGCATTTGGGAATATTTAGCTTGCTGAAGCGTCATTTAGCTGGTTGAATACTAGCCAAGTTTGTTTAGATCTGCACAGAGTGGGCTAAAATGGGAAGTTTGGAATGATAGTTGGGGTTAATTGGGAACAAATTACTGAAACAAATATTAACAGCAGAAATTGTTTATAAAAATCTACAATAACCAAAACGTGTGTGCTTTTGTTTTCTTTTCCTTTCTTTTTTTTTCTTTCATTTGTTCTTTCTTCTTTCTTTCTTTCTTTCTTTCTTTCTTTCTTTCTTTCTTTCCTTCCTTCCTTCCTTCCTTCCTTCCTTCCTTCCTTCCTTCTTTCATCTGTGTGAGGGTGTCAGATCTTGGAGTTATAGACAGTTGTGAGCTGCCATGTGGGTGTTGTGAATTGACCTGGATCTTCTGGAAGAACAGCCAGAATTCTTAACCATTGAGCCATCTTCTCCAGCCCTGATTCAGACAACTCTCTCTTTTTTTTTCATCATTTATTTAAGTTACATACCAATCACAGCCCCCTTTCTCCTCCCCTCCCAATCCCATCTTTCTACCTTCTTCTCCCTCCCTCCTATCCTTCTCCTCGGGTGAGGGGGGCTCCCCCATATCCATCCTCCTCAGTTTATCAGTCATATGAGGGCTAAGAGCTTCCTCTTGCTCTGGGGCCTGACATGGCAGCCTAGTAGGGTAAAGCGTCCCACTAACAGTCTTAATCTATGACATCTCTTAGCTGACTGACCCTGTGCTTTTGTTCCTAGGATATCAATTGGACCAATAGATCTGAGGAAATGATAGTGATATGGCAAAAAAAAAAAGGTTATGATCCAATATGGAAAAGAACTTTTTTTCCTTCTGATCAAGATGGTAAATGAAGCCTCTGGATGACCAAGATTTGTCAGGTTAAGTCAAGATCTCATGAAAAGCTTGGCTTTCAAAGGAAAATAGAATATATGAACTTAACATTTCAATCTACAGACCTTCAGAGTGTTGAGAATGAACATTGGCTCTTGTTCTCTAAATGACATAGGCTTAAACCTTATTGAAGGAACTTGATTAACAAAATCGTGTAATAAAGATCCTTTTACCACTTTTGTCTTTTAAAGGTGCATCATGTAATCACTGGGTTTGTTAAGCTTTTTGACGAGATAAAATATATCAAAATAATTGGTCTTGGTTTTGTACTTTCTTAGAGTTGTAAACATCACAGGATAGAGTCTGCCAATGTTTTATTGGGTTGCCTGGAATGCATTTGATGCAGGCAACAGAGCATAATTAAACAAGATGCCCACAGAATCTGGACTCTCTTGTGTCTCATGGTATTTGCCAGGATGGATCCTAGAGCTGACTCAGAGGAAGTCTTGCCCACTGGGCATGTGGGCAGACTAATTAAGCTGCTGAATTCCTTGGAGGGTTGTCACCAGCACTTTTCCTCATGTGGCTACAGAAGGGTTAAAGCCTACCTGGAGGCAGCCAGTGTCATGAGTCTTATGCCAAGAGTTTCTTTGTTTCCCTCCTCTAATGGTATCACTTCTTGGGGTCTCTGAGGAAGGGCCCCAATGAATAGATTTCTTTTATTCTGCTATGGTTTTGAATACTTCATAAAGTTAGGAGTAAGGAAATCCCAAGTGCTTTACCTCTAGCAGCTAAGTTAGAAGCTATGGATCAAAGTCTTCATCAAAGTCTCAGGATGAGATGTTGTCCCCCACCAAGTCCAGGCTGCCCTGGAATGGAACAAGCTGTGCACAGAGGCAGGAAGCCCATGTCAGTGCTGGGGCAGAATGCCTGCTCTCTGTGGACTGGCTGGCTCCTGGATGCAATGATGTGAGAGCATTCTCAGATAACTTTTTGAAAATTCACGAATAAACCAGTCATATAAAAGGGAGAGGGACAATACTTCTCAACCATGGATGGTCTATGTGAAAACACCTCTCTCTAGCCCTCAAGTTAGGTTGTATGGACAGGTTCCTCTTGCTGAAAAACCAATTTCTCTCAGTCCTATCTGCTCCACATGTCCACCCTTTTTCTTCTGTGGCCTCCAAATTCAGAATGCAGACAGTGATGCTCTATCTTTACCCTACTGTGTTAAACATTGGTGCACAGGTACCAAAGGCAAATAGAGGGATGCATAGCAGGAAGGTGGCTCTTAGCTCTTCTCTCTGCTGTGTTTTCCAAGGCCTCTGCCATGCCATGGACTGATATTACCTCCCATTTGCAGCAAGGTACCTGTCTTCTAAGGGGCATCCTGGAATTCTCTCTTCCACACTGTAATTCACACTGCATGCTATCACTGGGCTAATGTTCTGAAAACATCACTTTTACTGAGTCACTCAAAACTCCCTGAATCTCCAGTTCCTCATTGAAAAATGGATACGTTTGTTTTCCCTGCTTGCCTACTTCATATTGTTGTGGAAAACATAAAAAAAAAGACCACAGTAGAAAGTGCTTTGCAAAGAGAATCATGCTGTGCAAATGGAGGTGGACTAGCCCATCTTTGAGATGTGGTCTTCCTATATCTTATTGCCTACCAAAGCAAGTGTAGACAGTTGGATTTTATGTTCAAGACTTCTATAAGCAAGCATGTTCCAAATGTACTTGACCTTCATTTCTGTATAACCTTGGTTGTCTTTCCTTTCTCCACCTGTCCTTTTGTGAAGTCTTCCCTGAGTGTTTCTCCTCTCAGGGACTCTTTAATTTGAGATATTGTAGGCTCTCTAGTTAGAAAAAAATGGCTTACTCTAATTGCATATCTAAAAACCTTATAATGCTCTTAAAGGACCCCATCCACCTTTGATTGAATTACTTTGTAATGAAGTTAAGTCACTCCAAATTTTACTGTGTGCCCTTAAACAGAAACAAGGAAGTCATGCAATTTGCTCTCAAATGGATGAAACTAGAAAAGCTCATCCTGAGTGAGCTAACCCAGACCCAGAAAGATGCACATGGAATGTATTCACTTATAACTGGATTTTAGCCATATAGTACAAGATAACTATCCTACATCCAACAGACCTAAAGGAACAGGAACATAGACTTTGTTACCTGTTAGTGGGACACTTTGCCCTAGTGGAACTTCTATGTAGGCCCCCAGTGCAAGAGGAAGCTCTTAGGCCTCATATGGCAGCTGAACCGAAGGGGGCTGATACGTAGGGCACCCCACACGGGAGGAGTAGAATAAGGGGGAGAAGGGGGAGAGGGTAGAAAGATGAGACCCAGAGGGGTGGAGGGAGGAGGCTGTGCTGGAGATGTAACTTGAAGTAATAAATAAACATAAAAAAGAAGTTTTCCAATGACTCTAATGTACTTCCAGGGTGGAGAGTGCCTAGTTTAGGCTTTCCATACAATAATGAGTTGTTTTCATTTCTTGAGTATAGTGTTCTTCCTCATTGCTCTCAGGTCTGTATGGACCAGAGGCCCTTCTTCATCACCTTTGTTTGATAATGCTTTCTGTCTCTTCAGGACACAGCTAGGCTCCATACATGGAACTTATCAAATCTGAGTAAGCACATTCCTATCTGCTCATCCTACCCTTCCCACCCTCATTTTGCTCTTCAAGTCTGAAGTCAGCATCTGTTATCTCTCTGGGGTGGGCCAAACATGAGCCTCATTTGTGTTTACCAATGGGAAAACAAACCCAGTGTGTTTGCTTGGTAGACCAGTAAGGGGTTACCAGGACACTCCTCTGTCTTGGCAGTCTATTAAAGGTCTCTTTCTTGGGGCAGGATCTATTTTGTGGTGCTGCAAGTTAAGAAACAACAGATGTAAAATTTTAGAACCAATCATCTAGAATGAATACTAGGAGACAGTATGAGGCATTTTCATGGACAACCAAATCAAAACCATATTTTCTGTTGGATATGTATACTTAGGCCTGGATGCTTAAGACAAGTGTCTCTTAGTGATGACATAACAGCTTATTAAACAGTGTTCTCTGGCCTTCCCTAATGTGCCAGGCTCACTGTTACCATTTGCCACAGGAAGCTTATGTGAGCTTTTCTCAAATCTTGTGGACAGGATGCTTTCAATTATGGGAGGGAGCTAGGAGCTCTTAGACCTCAAGAATGGAATTATTACTAACAGACATATGCTTACTCTTAGATACCACTCACACGCAGCATGGAAGTGGTTTCTACACCCACTCCTTCTGCCCTTTGGGCAGAGGCTGTTCTTTCTGTGGCCACTCAATCTCCTCCACTCAGCAGCAACAGGTGGGTTGCGATACTCATAGAACACCCCTGTTCTTTGTTGTTATTCTTAACAAGTTTTAAAAAGTATATTTGATTTATGTGTGCACCTTCCTAATACACATGTGTGCTACAGTGTGTGTGTGTGTGTGTGTGTGTGTGTGTGTGTGTAAGTCAGAGGACAACTTGTGGGGAATCAGTTCTCTCCTTCCACCATGGAGGTTCCAGGGACCAAACTCAGGTGATCAGGGTTGGTGGCAAGCACCTTTACCAGCTCAGCCATTGTGTTAGCCCACTGGGCTATCTAATAAACTATGCTCATACCCTAATACAGCTTTCATGCTGGGGACTGAATTCAGGGCCTTATACACACTGGGCAAACATCCTACCACCGAGGCCTGCTCCAGTCTCTCTTTTATTCTTTTGTATGGATTATAAGCATTAAATAGTGAACCTTCTGCTTTCCATTGTCTTCCTGAATATTTGTAGCATTTAGCTCCTTCCCAGAGCATATGTGGTCTCTTCAGGCTTCCCTTAGTAATTTTGCTTCAGGCCATCTCTCTTTTAGGGCCCTTTTCCTAAGAAGTCTTTCTCTAGTTAACGGAGAAAAACTACATTAGAACAAAATAAAATTCCTTCTTTATTATACTGTGCTGTGGCTGCTGAAAATTTATCTTCTCATGGATACAAAAACCCCAGGCTATGGGCTGTACTTCATAGCCTCCCTTCCCTATCTCTCTTTAAATCTCTCTCTTAACCAGTCAGTGGCCATGTACTCAAGAGAAACCTTGGGTTGGCAGCTTCATCGTTAACAGGGACCAAAGCATATTCAAATGTCAGTAGTGCTTGCTACAAATGCCTCCATTGTCACAAGCCTGGACTACTCCATATCTGCCTAACACATGATTTTTAAGGACTTGAAATTAAGATCCAAGAGTGAAGATGTGCTTTGGTTTGTAGTGAATTTAAACTGTTTTTACACACGTTGAATGGGTAGGGTAAATCATTCAGACACACATTTCTTGGTGCAGTGAAGGTATCTGGGCTATGGAGTCCCAGTCTTTGTGACTTGAAGGTTTGGCTCTGGTGTGACAGTAGCATCGATACTCTTCATTGGCCCTGACATTCTGCATGTGTGCGTCTGTGTGTGGTCTGTAGTAATTACAGTATAGGCCACCTGCCGCATCCTGGGAGCATGAGGGGGTGGCATGAGAGCATTTGTGTGTTTGTGAGATGCTTTTCAAAATTCATTTATTTCAATAATTTCTCCCCCCACTCTCAGGGTCAGTTGGCACATCTGCCACAACTACACCCCTTGTTTCCTGGCACTGGTATCATCAAAGTCACCTGGTTTCTTTCTGCTCTGTGCCGAGGGAGAGGCATGAGGGTCTGTGGGCTCAGCATTGAGCATCTGAATCTCACAGAGACATTTCAGCAAGTGTGCTGGGAAGACATATGCTGGGAGTTACTTTCCCAGAGTCGGGAACGTAGCCAGAAGTACTTTATTTCATTCATTCCTTTGTTCAATATGATTTAGGTTACAAGTGTATATTTTTTCCTTATGTAAAGAGTTATGGGGGCAGGGTAGGCAGAGCTCCACAAGATATATCTTCCCTCAGATCTGAGAACAGATACACACAAACACACACACACACACACACACACACACACACACACACACACACACA
>CAJQZJ010033149.1:6583486-6597510 GCA_907164525.1 Lophiomys imhausi
CACACACACACACACACACACACACACACACACACACACACACACACTCCAGATGCTTATTAGGGTAGGTGATGGGGACTGTTAGTCTGGAGAACTGGCCCCCTGGTTCCTGCCATGATTGAGTCTTCAGTCCTATATTCATTCACAGGCTGGGTCTAACTGGTCCAGCTGTGAATAAAATTCTACACATAGAAGTAAAAAAGGAATATTTACATCTATGTTGAATACCAGAACATGAGTATGAAGAAATAAAAGTCAGTTTTAAATCAGTGCTATGGGACTCAGTTGTATCCCTGATAAATTCCTTTTGGATGTACCCTACAGTGTTTGGGGCTCTGACTCCAGAAAGAAGCTTTTTGATGGAAATTTACATTCTTTGCTGAAATGTAGTTTAAGGCTGTTGAGTGGTCAGCTATAAAGGACATCCATATCCAATGTTTCTAAACCTAGGAACATATTGGAGGAGAGAATGCAAGGAATAAGAGACACAGAGGAAAGAGTGGGGGAACACTGTCTTCCAATGGTCTGGATGAACCCAACTGGTGCTAAGCGGCCTGGGGAAGCAAGCAAAAGGACTTTGTGGCCAGCCTTCCTTGTTGGCATTCATGTCCCACAGAAGGCAGGAGGTTACTGGGGAAGTGGGAAGTAGGGAACATCAATTTCTTGGGCTGCTAGTTCTTGAAACAGCCACCTAGGCTGACATTGAACCTATGGTCCTCTTGCCTTTGCCTCCTGAGATTACAGACTTGCTCCACTATGCCCAGCAAAAACAGTGCTTTTATTTTCCTTTTTATTTTTCAGTACTTGGGATGCAACCCAGATCCTCCAGATAATGCCCAGCAAGCATTATACTACTGAACCACAAGATCAGGTGATTTTTATTTGTGTAACTCTTTTATGTTGTAGTACTTGGGGACCAAACCCAGGGGGTTCTAGACCAGCATGTTTTAGCAATCACCTGCATCCCAACTGGGCTGTCTTTTATGGACTCCTGGAAAAGTGCTAGCATTGATAGCAGAGATCCTAGAACTCGATAGAAATGCAAGATCACCATGGTGCTGTGGAAGACACCAAGTATTCTGGAAAAAAAGGAGCAGGCATCCCTGCTCTCCATTGGGAAGTGGGTCTCTAAGGGATATCCACTTTGTGATCCCTTATCAATGCGTACACTCTGCTTGACTCTATCTTTGAGAAGTTACTTCTGTTTAGTGAACTTAATTGCCAAGATTGCTGTGGGTTTGCTGCATTTTAAACGATTCAGTAAAAGATGCGAAAGAATTGACAATGAAATGTTTATCAGGTGAAAATCGTCTTCACATGTTGACACACCCACTTCTGTCTTATACACTGAATTCAAAGGCCCAGGAAAGAGCTGGGAGGGTATTTATTTTTTTCCCATTTGTCTATAGAAAGAAAATTACAGAAACATAACAATCATACATGTGCAGTCTTAAATACCTACACCATGTTAAACACTCTGATTTTATATCAAATTGAGCAGAGATGGAAGAACCAATGATTGTGCTCCTGAACACTCTGATTGCATAGACCAACATGACCGCTCCCAGAGCTCAGTGATGTCCTGTTGAAAAAAAATAATAGCTAATGAAACTATTTAACCAATATTTATATTATCTTTAATTGATTCGGCAGTGTTAATCCTTAACCTGCCATTATAAATGAATACACACAGACACTGGGTGGATCTTAACAAGCCTAGGCCTGGGTTGTGCAATCCTAGCCCATCTAAGCTAGCTCATAATTCTATTACCCAAATAGAACCCCATATATACATATGTCCCTTTGGACTATTATTCTCCATGCTAAACTGATGTTTCAGGCCACATGGAAGGATCTTCTTTAATCTACCCCATGGCATATCTTCCTTGCTTACTCCTGGCTTCTTCTCTGGCAACCTCTTTTCAAGATGCTCTGTATCTCTCTAAAAAGCCCACGAACCTTAGTCCTGCCTACCTCTGTCTTTGCCCAATCTCCAGGCCTCAGCATTTATTTAACCAATCAGAGTCAATTAAGTAACAGACGGCAAACAGGACCAATTAACATTTAGAATGCTTAACACCACCACATCAATGTCCATGTAGACAAGTTACAGGGAATTCTGGGAGCATTCCTCCTTGGTTCTCCTGTTCTGTAAAGATTCTCTAGTTAGTTAGTATTCAGGACCACAGTTGACCAAGAAGCTAAGCCAGAGAGGCTTGTGTCTAGCACATGAGCAGAACTGTCACAGACCCTCAAACCCAGTAAGCTGTAGCTGCTGTGTAAATAGCAGAGAATGACCATAGCAACTGCATCAAAGGAGCCTTTGAAATTTGGCTCTGTGCCCCAGCAGTGACATTCAACTGCTTCTAACTGTGCATGGAAGGGCGTGCTTTCTTTGTTATTTACACTTCCTATTACCTGAACCTGCTGACCTCTTTCCAGACAGCATCTGTATTTGTTAGAACAAATTAAAAAAAAAAAAAGACCTGATCATTCATTCATAGTTTTAGCAGTTGCCCATGGTGAGAGTCTGAAAGGAAATACTCTGAGCTGAAATGTTCAGCTTTCTTTAATAATGGTGTATTCTAGAACAGGGGTGGAACACTTTTCAGCAGAGTTCTCAGATCTTTGTATCACCATGCCCTACTGCCATTGTTTCACACTATTTTGTCCTTTTTTGGAGCCTCTTGATGCATGGGGAAGTTCTAAATGGCTATTTGTAATTATCGAAGGTATTTAATTGACACAGTGATATGGGAAGGAAAGGCTGGGATGGGTCTTACACACGACGAAGGATTCTTTCTTATCCTGTATAATCTCAAAGGTCTTAATGGGCATTACATTAAGTAGAATGCCTTGATAATTAACACAACCTGGATCCTAATAATATCACATATACCACAGAGTATCTAGTATACGATTATGGTTAAATGCTAACTTTCCCAGGGAAGACATCCACTGCATAAACTGAGAGAAGACTGGGTACTATTTTGTTCAGGAATTTACAAAGAATTGTTCACATTGTTCTGATTATGAAAAATCGTGATCCCCAATGGTGATGCTGCTCTTGGCATTGGAGCTGTCTCACAACTTACTGATAATAACGTACACTCCTCATTACCCATTCCTAAGCGATTTATGTGAAGGTACAAAGTGTCTGGCTACTTCATCATGGCTTCTAGGCTGGTCACCCTCTGGAGGATTGACACACTGAAATGTGTGTCCTATTGTGTGCTTTTTTCCATGTATGTCTGCACCACAGTGCATTTAGAACATTATGCCACTGTATGCTTTTGCATGATTGATCAATGATGCTTTTATCTAAGAATACCATTGCAGTGTTAAAGAGCGCATGGTAGTTATTTTGCTTACAACTTTACCAAGAGTTGTTGAAACCCAACCTTTTTAATTATTAAACACTTATTTATTAATAACTGTATTCACTTATAAACAAATATAAACACTCACTTAACTACTAACCCTACGAATGACTACAACCCCTATGACCTAACCACTAAACCTATTGATAATTATTACAACTATTTTCATAACCTTTCAGAAGGATACAGTGTCTGGGGCAGGTCCTCAGTCGTCAGGAGCACAGTCTCTGTGGTAGACTCTTTAATGCACTTAGCAGTCTTTCTTCTGGAATATCTCATATGTAGATCCGTCAGGGTAAATTGGCTTTGGCGACTTCACCTTAAATAAGGCTTGAGGCTTTCTTCTCTCTGGGAGACCTCAGCCTTCTGTAGGCCAACTTATTTCCTTTGTATCAGCAACTCTGCCACTCTGCCTCAGTCTTTTTTTTTCCTTTATTTTTTATTTCTTCAAGTTACATCTCAATCGCAGTCCCCTCCCTATTCCCCCTCCAGTTCCACCCTCCCACCCTAACCCCCCATCCTCTTCCCTTTTTTTTTTCTTTTAAATTTAAGGTATATCTTATTTCCCCCTACAGTCTCCCCTTTCAGTCCAACAAATGGCTCTTTCTCTTATAATAATAAATACAATACAAAACAACAGAGGTAATTAGGCCACAGTTATGAGGGTTATATGGCTTAGTGTACATTCCCAATGTCCAGTCCATATGTATTTGGTACTTGACTTTAACATTCTACTATCTAACCATCTCCATGAGTTTAAAGTTCTATATCTGACTCAACTTTCATACTAACTTACAACACAATTTTAAAAGTATCTTCTTAGATCTATAACACTCTCTTGACTCCTAAACAACTCAAAATTTATATATGAGACTCTAGCTATCTGTTCTTCAACCACCTCAGAGACCTGAGAGGGATAAATATATCTGATTTTATAGGAAGTACAGGGCCTGCAGCTTCCAAAACTAAGAAATGACATACCAGTAGCTGCCTGGACAGTTCCCATTTTCTCTATATACATTACAGCATCAATCTTCAGCCATTTGGCCCTGTTTGTCTGACAGACATTGATTGTAGAGCAGGAATTATGAAGGAATTACTTACCCTGTCTTGGCAGAGCTAGGCTGTCAACTTACCTGCTTCCAGGTTTTATTCTTTTTGGACAGCAGTCTGTCTATAGTTGGAGCAAGGGGCTTTTCCTACCAAGAGATAGGCTTGCGACTAATTCAATCATCTCCCACTGGAGATTCTTCGATCCTCATCTTCTACTTGGAGGGGAATAGGGGGTGCTGTCAGGAGTTGATATGTCTTGATATAAAAACATCTAAAGTTACGAAAACATCTTTGAATGCCATATTCTGCAGATCTCTTGAGGTTTTTGAAGATGCCCTATCTATCTCTTTTATTAGGGTAAGCAGATGTTGCTTGTCTCATAGCAGGTTTATTTCTGATTAGGTTAGAAAGTAACTAGAATAGGCTGTCATAGTACATAACAGAATGACCGGCTTGCAAAACCATTAGTTTGCATTTCTTAATTATCCTAAACAGTTTATGACAATTAGTAGTAAAAGGCCGAAACATCACATTTCATTTTTTTTCTTTACCTCCTAACCCTTCCATCACATTTCTCTGGGGTGAGGTGTCCTTATATAACAGTCCCTCATCTCAGTTGAGAGGTCGTATGAGGGCCAAGAGTCTCCTCATTCATTGGGGGTCTACGAAGCAGTACCATCAGTTGCCCGGGAGAGAGAACTACTAAACAAACAAACCCATAAACAGACAATAGATAAAAAAGACTAAAAAATAGAAAAAAATATAAAATATATATAAAAATAAATAATAAATAAAAATTAAAAATAAAAAGTCTATGTCCAAGTTCCCTTTGGTGTGTTAGTTGTAGTATCAATACCTTCTACTATATAGCTAAAATCCTACTATAAGTGAATAGATGCCATATGCGTCATTCTGAGTTTGGGTTAGCTTACTCAGGATGAGCATTTCTAGTTCCATCCATTTGGCTGCAAATTGCATAATTTCATTGTTCCTGAAAGCTGAAGTATTCCATTGTGTAGATGTACCACAGTTTTTTAACCCATTTTTGGTTGAGGGACATCTGGGTTGTTTCCAGTTTCTAGCTATTACAAATAAGGCTGCTATAAACATAGATGAGGAAACTTCCTTATGATTCCATGAGGAGACATTTGGGTGTATACCCAGGAGTGGTATGGCTGGGTCCTGAGGCAGAGTTATTCCAAGTTTTCTAAGATATCGCCAGACTGACCTCCATAGTGGTTGCACAAGCCTGCACTCCCACCAGCAATGGAGTAGGGTACCCCTTTCTCCACACCCTCGCCAGCATGTGCTGTCATTTGAGTTTTTGATCTTAGCCATTCTGACAGGTGTGAGATGGAATCTCAGAGTCGTCTTGAGTTGCATTTCTCTGATGATTAAGGATGTTGAGCATTTCTTCAAGTGTCTCTCAGCCATTAGGGATTCCTCCTTTGTGAATTCTCTATTTAGCTCTGTCCCCCATTTTTTGATTGGATTATTTGGTTTCTTGGCATTTAATTTCTTGAGTTCTTTGTAGATTTTGGATATTAGCCCTCTGTCAGATGTGGGGTTGGTGAAGATTTTCTCCCAGTCTGTAGGCTGCCGTTTTGTTCGAATGACAGTGTCCTTTGCCTTACAGAAGCTTTTCAGTTTCATGAGGTCCCATTTATTGATTATTGATCTCAAGTCCTGAGCTGTTGGTGTTCTGTTCAGGATGTTGTCACCTGTGCCAATCAGTTCGAGGGTTTCTCCCACTTTTTCTTCTAGCAGATTTAGTGTGACCGGCCTTATGTTAAGGTCTTTGATCCACTTGGACTTAAGTTTTGTACAAGGTGATAAGTATAGGTCTAATTTCATTCTTTTACAAGTGGACATCCAGTTGGACCCACACCATTTGTTGAAGATGCTGTCCTTCTTCCATTGTGCTGTTTTGGCTTCTTTGTCAAAAATTAGGTGGCCATAAGTGTGTGGGTCTATTTCTGGATCTTCAATTCAATTCCATTGATCTACTGGTCTGTTTCTATACAAATACCATGCTGTTTTTACAACTATTGCTCTATAGTACAGCTTGAAATCTCGGATGGTGATACCTCCAGATATATTTTTTTTTTTATTGTACAGGATTGATTTAGCTATTCTGGGCTTTTTGTTGTTCCATATGAAATTGAGAATAGCTCTTTCCAAGTCTATAAAAAATTGTGTTGGTATTTTGATAGGAATTGCATTGAATCTATATATTGCTTTTGGTAGGATGACCATTTTTATTATGTTGATCCTACCTATCCGTGAGCATGGGAGATCTTTCCATCTTCTAAAGGCCTCTTCCATTTCTTTCTTCAAGGGCTTGAATTCTTGTTGTATAGGTCCTTTACTTGCTTGGTTAGAGTTACCCCCAGGTATTTTATGTTGTTTGTGGCTATTATGAAGGGGGTTGTTTCCCTTATTTCTTTCTCAGCCCATTTGTTTGTTGTATAAAGAAGGGCTTCTTATTTTTTTGAATTAATTTTGTATCCAGCCACTTTGCTGAAGGTGTTTATCAGCTGTAGGAGTTCTCTGGTGGAATTTTTGGGGTCGCTTATGTATACTATCATATCATCTGCAAATAGGGATAATTTGACTTCTTCGTTTCCGATGTTTATCCCCTTGATCTTCTTTAGTTGTCTTATTGCTCTAGCAAGAACTTCAAGTACTATGTTGAAGAGATATGGTGAAAGTGGACATCCTTGTCTTGTCCCTGAGTTTAGAGGAAATGCTTCAAGTTTCTCTCCATTTATTTTGATGTTGGCCACTGGCCTGCTGTATATTACCTTTATTATTTCTAGGTACTGCCTCAGTCCTTAAAGCTGGCCACAGTTTCATTCAGGTCACTGTTCAGACAGGTCAAACCCCTCTAGGCAAAAGCTGAGCCACAGGGTTTAGTCCTTGGCCTTTTGCTGTCTTGCTGAGGATTTCTCTGTTCACCAGCTTCTTTCTGCCTCAGGGAGATCTGGCCATCAGTTCACCAGCACTTTCTCCATCAGAGGATACAAACTACTCGTTGTCCTTTCCAGTATGAGGACTTGCTAGCATTGGAGCTCTCTAGAATGGGGTCCTCTAGCATGGAGCTCTCTTGGGCTCATCCATTTGTCCTTAAATAGGATCTCTCCTTGTTCCGCCTGGCTTCAGCCTCTGGGATTTGCCCACTTAGCAGCTGAAAATAATGCCAGGCCATAAACCTTGTTTTTAGTCCATAGAGTTTCTCCTTGTTTAGTCCATAAGTTGGTAAGCTAATTGCCCACAGCCAAGTTGATCTTCATGCCCTGGATTAAGAGACTGTGTCAGAAACCCCTAGATATTTACTAAATCTAATTTATATTAATGTAACTCCTTACAAGTTGTTCGCTAGTTTGAAAAGTCAGTTCCCTAATGGCAGAAAACAGTGTCCCAAACAGCAAACTGAGTCCAAGAACACATCAAAAGTATCATACACCAAACAATCTGAATCAGCAATCTAGACATGTGTGTTCAGAATCAACCTGTTCAGGTGTTTGATTTATGACATTTCTCCCTGCACAGGTGAAAGTGTGTGATGATGTTATTGTCATCTAGTGTAGCCACACCCATTTATAAACCAAGAGGTTTATTTTATTATAAATTATTTCATCTGATCTCTGCTTTAGCTCACAAGTAATACATAGTATTTCTGTTTTTAAAAAATGATGTGGGCAGGCTATATTAGCCATGACTTTCACAGAGGGCTAGCAAGGAGATCTTAGAAATAGCTGTTATAAAGGAACACTGACTTGGAAGGGCTCGGATGAGTGACTGGGTGGCAGCTTCTCTCTCATAGCTGATGCCTGCTAAGTGGGAAGTATAAGTCCCTCTGCTTCAAGCCACCATGGGCATGGAGCACTCAGCTGCATGCGTCACTTTCTTTCCCTAGACAGCCACATGATTTGGCTCAAAACCAACTTGCTAATTACCCATCAGGCATTTGTCAACTGAGCTGATTCCAGTTCCTCCTAAATGTTTTTTTCCACCCAAATGATCAGTATACTTTTGTGTCTTTCTTCCAAAAAATATTACCAAATTTACCTTAGCATTCCCTCTCTTTCTCTTTTATTCTGTATAATCCCGTGATATTCCTTATTCTCACTAGATAGCCAAATATGTGTATCCTCAAGTACGGTACATACATGGCATGATATTTGCATCCTCCTGTTTGCTTTTAATCATCTCTAAATTATATTACGTAGTACATTACCTAATACAATATAAATACTGTGAAAATAGTGTTATCCCATTATACCCTGTGATTGGGGGGTAGGGACAATAAGAAAAAAATCTACATCTTTAGTACAGATACTTCTTTTCCCCAAATATTTTTGATCCATAGTTGGTAGAAGAATCCATGAAAATGAAACTTTGCATACCAGTGGACAGTTGTGCATATGTAAACACAGCATACATACATGCAGGCAGTCACATATATATTTCATTCTTCCTAATTTGTTGAATTTTGCAATGGTACCCCAATGCATTGAGTATCAAACCACCACAGTACACAAGTATTTGCAGACCTGCTTGCCCCTATGACGCTCCTTATAGCTGCAGCAGCCGGTTTGGTGTTACCCATTGCACCCAGTTGTCCTGTAATGTTAGTTCTCACCAATTTGTGGTGGTTTTCATTGTCTGTCATGGCTTTGGTGATTCTGAACATGGGTCTTTTATGCAGAAGCTTTTCTCAGTTTGGATCCTGAGACTCATGTCTAATTAGATCCTGTGGTTTTTGGACATTTTCTCTTTCATTCCAACAAAAGATAGTCTCACACGTTCCTTACCTCACCCTACAACCAACCATCTTTCCACAAACTCTTGACTCCTTTTAGAAACTGAAGCCTGGTACTGGACCTGCTCATTATTCCTGGTTTCCTTTGCTTTTCAGACTTCTGAGGAGACAGAACTACATATCTGGATCTCTCCCTACGTGTAGCTAAAAGTGTGTAAAGCATATCCATCTCTCTGATAGAAACCCCTGATATACATCAATATTTCTAAAAGCTACTCACCATCATGTGCTATTCAAGTCTCTCCTTTCCATTCTTGACAGCAAGAAACTTGGCCTGTATGGCATTACTTTTCTTGTTTTCTCAGACACCTTAGAGGCAGCTAATGTCCTAACCATATGGCCACAGGGACTGTTAATTCAGTGTCTCACTGATGCCAAGGGAGTCACACCTTTTCCAGTCTTGCCCTGAGAGGATGTGGGAAGGAAATATTCTGTTATTTATAAAATTCATTTCAGGGTAATGGTGAAAGTACTTTTATAGTGCATATTAACTAACTATGTACTTAATAGTATATCTGGTCAACTTTTCATGTCTACCATAAAAGTTTCCTCTACATCATATCTTACATCTTGTTCCAATTTGTTTTTATGTCTGAAAGGTGGCTCTGGTCTTCATTTCCTCTACAGTAAGGAAATATTATTACATTTCCTATAGTACACTACACAGTGGTCAGACTGTGTGCCATTCCCTTCCACTCTGGTATCTGGGATTGTGGCACGTTTGCTTTTGACCTTTGTTGAATAGTCTTTTTTTTTTAATACTTTATTTTTTTTCTTCAAGTTACATCTCAGTCACAAACCCTTCCCTATTCCCCCTTCCTATCCTGCCCTTCCACCCTCTTCCCCCCAGCAGTTTCCCCTTTCAGTCCAACAGATGGTTCCCTTCTCTTATAACAGTAAATACCATACAAAACAACAGATATAAATATGCCACATTTATGAGAGTTAAATGGCCCAGTATACCTTCCCAATGTCCAGTTTATACATATTAGGCCCCTGACTTTAACATTCTACTATCTAACCATCTCCATGAGTTTAAAGGTCTATATCTGACTCAACATTCATACTAACTTGCAACACAATTTTAAGAGTATCTTCTTAGATCTATAACACCCTCTTGATTCCTAAACAACTCAAAATTTAACTATGAGACTCTAGCTGTCTATTCTTCAACCACCTCAGAGACCTGAGAGGGATAAATATATCTGCTTATATAGGAAGTGCAGGGCCTGCAGCTTCCAAAACTAAGAAAGGACATACCAATGACTGCCTGGACAGTTCCCATTTTCTCTCCATACATTCCTGCATCAGTCTTCAGCCTTTGGGTCCTGTTTCTCTGACAGACATTTGTTGCAGAGCAGGGAATATGAAGGACTTACCTACCCTGTTTTGGCAGAGCTAGGCTGTCGACTTCCCTGCTACCAAGTTTTGTCCTTTTTGGACAGCAGTCAGTCTGCAGTTGGAGTAAGGGGTTTTTTCATGCCAAGAGATAGGCTTGCCACTAATTCAACCATCTCACACTGGAGATTCTTTGATGCTTATCTTCTACTTGGAGTAGAATAGGGGGTGCTGTCAGGAGCTGATATGTCTCGATATCAAAAAAAAAAGAAAATCTTAATTTAAGATAACATCTTTGAATGCCATATTCTGCAGATCTCTTGGGGTTCTTGAAGATGCCCTAGCCATCTCTTGTATTTAGATAAGCAAATGTTGCTTGTCTCTTAACAACTTGATTACTGAGTAGTTTAGAGAATATCTGTGATAGACTGTCATAGTAGCTAACAAAGTGACATGTTTGCATGACTAGGAGTTTGTTTTACTTAACTATCCTAGACAGTTTTAGACGGTTGGTATCAAGAGGCCGGAGCTTCACATTTTATTTTTAAGTATCTCTAGGTATGATACCATTAGGAAGTGTTACCTTTAATTTTGTATCAATATACAGAGATCTATTCAATTGTGGTTAAATATACTCTTAATTATGTATCAATATACAAAGATCAATGCCTATGTAGCCCAATACAATCTTAATATTACGTCCATATACAAGGGTCAATACCATTGTGGCCAACTATAATCTTAATTTTGTATCAATATACAAAGATCAATGCCGATGTAATCCAATACAATCTTATTTTTGCACAATAAACAATGGTCAATACCACTTTAGCCAAATATACTACTAATTTTGTATCAATATACAAAGGTATAAGGGCATATTCAATAATCTGCCCCTTCTTCTTGGACCTTCCTGTGCTATGTATATGTCTCATTTTTCTCAAGCCTATGCACTCCTACATAGGAGAGGAAGAAGGATACAGAAAAGGAAAAGTAGGAAGTCCCTGGGTCTAACCTCCAAAACCCATTAAACAGGACCTTTTATCAGCTTGTAATCTCTTCCCCTAAATATCAGAGTTTTCAGTTATCCCTCAAATAACCAAAAAGAAGGGCGAAGAAACACCCTCCCCATCCTCTGGGCATGGGACGTCGCTCTCTTAAAGTGACTTCCTGCTGATTTGGGTCGTAGTAAACCTGTTTGGGGCCCGAACCAAAATGGAAAAAATGGTTAAAAATGTTAGTACAATCCTTTTATGTTCAGTCCTTCTGTTCTCAGCTGTTTAGATGACCTAAGGAGTTTGTAGGCAGAAGCTGATCTTGCAGGCTTCACTGAGGTTCCGGCCGGGGCATTGTGTAGAGCTGAAAGGTCCCAGCGACACTGGATTGCCGTGGTTGCAGGCCCCCAATGGAGACAGCTATTGAGGAAGTCTGCCAGGCAGAATCAACTGGGTCACTTGTCCTCCTTGGTGCCTGATTCTGCTCTCTGCTGAGGTTTCCGCTGTCCAGCCGTCCCCGGGCTCCCCGAATGGACGCTTTGATTCTCCTGGAAAGATAAAAACAGAGCCCTGCCCCAATCCCAACGCTGGGACAATTACCCTCTTTTTTTTTTGGTGGGGGGGCTAGGTAATACTTCTCCTGAAGGTGCTTGCTGACATCTGCATAGAATCAAAACCTTTCTTACTTTGAAGCCCACATTTATCTCCTTATAACTGCTATCATGATGACCCAAATGGTTCTCTTACATACAGCTGTTCAAACATGGGAGGATACTATTTTAAATGCTAGGGTTTTCTTTTTTGGCTCATTTTCTTTATTTCCTTTGGATCTGGATCCTGTACCTCAGATCCTGTATTGCCCTTGCTACCATCTCTCAATATGTGCTATTTGTCTTAGTATCCATTTTTAACTTATTTCTTGAGAGAGTATGCAGTGTTTATGTAGCTGACCATATAATGTTATAATTTGGAAAAACCAGCATGGTGGGGGTCTAGCCTGGTATCTTCCTTTTAGCTCTCCTTAGGTAGGGAAGGATTCAGTTTGTTCCATCATGATGGAGTTGTTATACTTGCTTCTAGCATGGGTCTTGCAGCCCATTCTTCTCCAGGTACAGTCAGAACCCTCAGTTTTCAGTTTTGGCTGGCAAATGATTCAATGCAACTTTTTAGCCTTTCTCTTGTTATCATTACAGTCTGGGAAGAGCTACTCATAAGGCTGGCCCCTAGACCGGGTAATGGTGTATTGATTGCTGAGCAGGTGGTAAGAGCACATTTTTATATAGAATTTTATATAGAATTCCATTTTTTTAGCCCTTTGGCTGGTTGCTGAAAGGCGTTTTATGTTATAATTTCATTACAGGATAATAATTTTGACTTCGATGCTCACCAGGTGTTTTCGCTTTCTTTTTCTCTTTCTTTTCACAAACTGATATAATGCTCTGAGACTGTAGAGGGATTAGGAAAAGAAAAAGTTGGTGTGGTTTGTTAAACTGGATGTACTGAGACAATATCTTCCCGTGTGGAGGACTCAGGTGAACCTGTTTGAATTGGTTTGTGCTGAATGCCTCTGGGATGTATTTTCCAAATAGGCGTCCATGACCTTAAGAGATACTTATGAATGATGCTCCCCACCCTTGTGTGATTTAGAAATCACATGCCCTCCTATATCATTGTTAGATGGAACTTTTTCATTTGGTCATATGGGAAGCATTGAGACCTCTAGACGTAAAATCTTTCTTATGTAACATTTACCATACTTATTTAGGGTGGAATTCCTTGACTAAAAGAATGAAAAAAAAAATAACCTTCCATTTGGCATGGCACACTCTTAGAAATGCTTCTCTTAAGCAGACCCATGGATATTATGAGATATATGTTCATTCACAAGTGTGCTACATGCTTGACACATGCTCTGTGGTCCAAGACACTAACACACACTTGTTTGTTTCTGTTGGGGAATTAATTTGAATCATTCCCCTATAAGAGACATCAACAACTGTATATCTGTGTGGTCCCTGTGAAATGTAACATTAGACCGTTTGTGTCAGGAAGTAGGGAAGAGCATAGGGTAAAGATGCCATCAAAATGAGGTGGATAAACTGGGCATGGTGGCATGAGGATGTAACCCCAGTTTAGGTAGGAGGCAGAGACTGGCAGATCCAAATGGTCCAGATGCAGTAAGAGACCTTCCTTAAAAACTAAAAGAGAAGTGGAGAATCAATTGAAGAAGACATTCTGACATTAACCTCTGGCTTCCACAAGTCCTGCATGGATAGCACCTTCATATATCTGCATACATACCCCTCTCTCTCTCTTTTTCTATCTCTCTCTCCATCCCTTTCTTTCTCTCTCTAGTTCTTTCTCACATGCACGTGCATGTGCGCAAACACACACACACACACACACACACACACACACACACACACACACACA
>CAJQZJ010033149.1:6597520-6657208 GCA_907164525.1 Lophiomys imhausi
CACACACACACACACACACACACACACACACACACACACACACACACTATGAGGTGAAGATAGTCACTATGGTGGAGATTTTTTTAGTAAATATTTCTGAAAACAACTGCCATGGACAACTAGGAAAAGAGCTTGTTTGCTGGAAATAGCCAATTCAGCATATATACACATAACAATAATAATTAAAGAGAGAACATGTTTGGAAAAGGAGGCATGGGAGGGAGGAGTTGGAGGAGGGAGAAGGAGGAACAATGTGGATGCAGTACTGTGTATGAAGTCCTCAAAACAATAAAAGTATTATTTTAGAAAAGGAAGGAGCTAATGAATTAGGGTGGGGAGAGTCTTAACTGATGCAAAGGAGAAGGGAAAGTGGGCTCCTGTGGAGGGATGGATCTGGAGGGCAGCTATTGAATGATACTCCATCCTCACCACAGAGACTGAATAGTCATGACTTATATGAGGAATCTTCCTGAGGATCTCCTAGGAAAGCATGGTGGAATGAAGACAGTCTTCAGAGACACAGGTCCCTATCTAACGGCAGACATATTTGAGGTCTCTTAAATACTGGCTTCTCCTCTCTCCCTGAAACAACAGTAGGCTCATGAGTAAGGTTCTTAGCTGGAGGCTACCCAATCACTAGGTAGTCATTAGGAGATAAAAACTATTGATCATTATCTGTCTGATGCTTGTGGGAAACAGCAGGCTTCCTGCTAATATCTTTATCCACTTCTAAGGCTGTCAGCCTATTGACTTCTTTTTTAAACCCGTTGATTGGAGTTTGAGGTACAGAAGAAATTACCTGTAACCAAATGATGGGATGTTTGATCATGACACATGCATAGAAGACCATGGGAGGCTTGTGATGATCCTTTTATATATTTAAGGGACAGGAAGTGGAAGCCCGCTAGCCTGGTTTATCCTTTGGTTTCCTCCTTTGAGTAAACTCCAAACAATATAAATAATACAGGAAGTAAGGTTTAGTGATGTGCACACCACTAGTCCCATGGCATCCCTGGCTTTGCTTCACTCACCTTGGTGAGAAGTTAGTGTGTTTTGAGGATATGGTGACAAGAGGGCTGTGCTCAGTTCCCCACAAAGGCTACCTGAGCCTCTGGCATATCTGAAGCGCAGAGCCAACTGCAGAAGCCCTGGATTTTTCTGTATAATAAACTCTGGACTGAAAGCCAGCTGTTTATTTCTTACATAAACGAATACCCAGGACCATTCTTGAGGCCTTGTTGTTGCCCATACAGAGATCTGTGGTATAGGCTCAGGCCAGAGGCATGCAAGATACCGTGTTTCCTTTTAAAACCAAGTACTGTGCCATCACACAGTGAAAAGTATACCCCTCATGAAAGTGTATACTCACTGGGGATGTAGCTCAGTTGGTAGAGTACTTGCCTACCATACACAAATCTCTGCATTCAATCTCCAGCACTAATTAGAGCTGACTGTGGTGCACGCTTGCAATCCCAGTACTGAGGAGGTAGGAGTAGAAGGATCTGAAAATATAAGGTCCTACAGCTGCATAGCAATTTTGATGCCAACCTGGTCTACACTACATGAGACTTAATTTAAAAAAGAAAAATTCTTCTGTCAGTCTATTTATGTAGTTATTTGAAAACATTATTTCACATAGGAAGCACACATTGGGTCTCATGTTTTAAAATCAAATGTTAGGGGAATACTTTGATTTGGAGATGAGCATCATATGTACTTAACAAAAACATGACATCCCCTGTCGCTTCCCCTTTGTAATGTATTGCAACACTACAGGACATTATTCCTGCTAAGACAACTGACATAATTGATATAATCCATCAAACTTATTCCGATTTCCCAAGTCTTGCTTGAAATTATTTTTGTTTTTCTATGTTTTGTTCAAATGTAAAGTTCAGGAACATAGTTTCATGTGTTTACTGCTATAAACTAAGGCAGAGAAGAGGTCTGTCAAAGTCAAGGCCCTTGAGTTTCCAATCCCACATTCCATCTGCTCTAATCCCCAGGAATCATTAACCTGCTCTCCTTTTATGATATTTGGTCTTTTGCCATTAAGCATGTTCTCATCTGTGAATTTTGTGTAGATGCTCTGCATTAAATTGAGGTGATTTTCCTCAATTTCTAAGTTTAGAGTTCTTTTCTATTAAATAATGAATGTGTATTAAATTTTATAAAAATCCCTTTTCTACATTATTTCATTTAATCATATAATATTTGTTCTTTAGCATGCTGGTTCCATGGTTTCAACTGATTTAATTTTTAATGTTGAGCCAGTCTTTTACTTCTGGAATAAATCCACTTGGCAATGGTACTCAGCTATCTTCATGCATCATTGGATTTGTCTTGCTAGTATTTTATTAAGACTTTTTGTGAGTGTAAATTCATGTGATATATTGGTTTCTTTCTTTTCTTTTGGCATTTATGGTACTGTCTTTTTCTGGTCTTATTAATCTCCACATTTTTAATTGAAATCTTTAAATCACTTACATTTAATGCAATTATTGATATGGTTAAGTTTAAGTTTGCCATGCTAATTTTGTTTTTGACGTGTTCCATCTATTTTTAGGTCTTGTCTTTACTGTAACTTATTTTGAGTTGAATTATATATAGAGACTGTCTGTCTCTTTTCTCTACTTATACCTATAATTCTTTGTTCAATTATTTTAGTAGTATATTTAAAGTTCATAGAACATATATTTAAATGATCACAACCTACTTTCAGATATCAAATCAACTCAGAAAACCTTGTAATGGTAAGTTTTATGTATTTCCAGGCTTCCAACTCTGCCTGATTAACTCAGGGAACCTGCTAGGCTCTGCCTGCTTTCCCTGTCCACGGGCTATGACCTAGAGACTCAAGTTGTAAGCTAGGACACCAGTAAGTCTCTTCTTTGCTCCTCCTTTGTCAGACTTCAGTGATAACCGAGTCTTGAAACCATGCTTCACATATAGAACTTGCTCTATTTTTATTTTTTTAAGTAGGGAACTGTGATGATTAACATGATGTGATGTCAACCAGATTGCACAAAGAAATGCCTAGAGTGTTAGTGAAGTATTTGTTAGATGTGTCTGTAAGGACAATTCTAGAGTTGACTACATGAGGGGATAAGACCTACCCTGCACGTTAGTAGCACCATCCTATGGGCTATGATTCTAGACTGAATATAAAGGGAGAAAAGAGAAAGGCAGTACTGGGATTTTTCATATTTCTGGTTTTCTGATCAACCCAATGTGAGCCAAGAGTTTTGTTGGCCATTGCATAGAGAACAGCTCCCACTGCCTTGCCTTCCTCTCCAGCATGGATTGCATTCTCACACGCTGAGTTTAACACAAATTCTTTCTTTAAGTTGTTTTTGGTCAAAGTAACAACAACAAAAAAGGGACTAATGCAGAGCACCAAGTTTCTTCTTACTCACTTTGCAAAGGCAGAATCTTACTTTGTTGTTTTGATATGAACTTTGCAGACTCCATGTCAGGGTTAAAGAATAATCCTTTCAAGGAGGTCTCATTTGCTGGCTAGGCAGAATTGAAGCACCAAGGCTATGTGGTATGGGTTGGGACTTTACTCTTAGAAAAACTCATTATGCAATAGACCCTCGTGGTGTGGCAGATGTGTGCAGGATGATGGAGTCTGTTCTCCAGAAAGAGGTTATTTGCATAAAAGGATTTTGTTAAATGTGCACATGCCCTCCATTCCACTCATATCTGTGAATTGGATGGAATCCAGGACCATGAAATTCCACACTTCACACCTACCAAATGAAGAACTCTACATCAAAGGCAAAGAAAATTGGAGAAAAGGAATGGTACTAAGCACTTAGAAAAACATGTAGTCTTGGTTCTGGAAGGTTCTCCAGAATAGCTCCTGGGCTTTAGCAAACAGGGTAATCTCACCTTAATTTACATATTTTGGCAGTTTAAAGTGTTAAGAGACTTACATGGGACCATAAAATGCCCCAGTTCTCTTTCCAAGTGTGTCAGACATCTACTTTCAACAATGATTGCCTGTAGAAGTTTTCTTTTTGCTAACTCACTGTCTCTTGACCCCTATTCCAAGTTCTGCCTGTCCTCTGACTAGCTAGCAGCATACCACTGAAAGGTGTTCAGTGCATCCTGCCTCTCTGAGTGAAAAAAAATCATTTCCCACTCAAGTGTCTCTGAACGGGAAGACTTTAAAGGCTTTACACAATTAAAAATTCCCCTGTTCCTTTTATGTCCCCTTGTGGTCTTGGCCTGTGATGGATGTATGGCTGTATCATAACCCCACATCATTTGTCATGTCCTGGCACAGTGACAATAGCTTCTCTGTTTCTAGAAGTCCAGGAGCTAGAATGTCAGGCGGGAAACTAAATAACTCCTGCCCTTAACACACAGTTACTCTTTTAGAGAGCTGCAGGCCACTGAAGGCTAGTTTGAGACTATTGAGCTACTGAAGCATAGACCATATCACCCAGCCTACAGTGTGACTATGAAGGCTTTATTACTACCATGCTTGGTCTTAGGAAAATGAGGTAGATGCTAAAGAGACAATGGGGACTGTCCTCTTCCACAAATCAGAGAGCTACAGTCTTCTAGCCTCTCCCAGTAAACTGCTATCATAGAGAATTCTTGTACCAAGAACAACTGCAATTAATTGGGAAAGGGGGTGTAGGATTAAGGTTCCTATAAACACTCCACAAAGAAAATATTTAGATTTGTACATTTGTCACATTCTAAGAGCATCAGTGCCAGATTGCTTCTACTTCTATCCTTGTCACTGTAAGACTTCCTTGTCAAACTCTTCCTCTTTCTTCCTCTTACACTCATCCTGTGACACAGACCGGAGCAGCACACTTGGCATGTTAGTTTTGTTTGTGTTGATGGGGCAAAATACCCAGGAAAGTAACTTCAAGAAGGAAGGGCTTCTTTTATTTTTGTGTATTTATTCTTTGAAATTTTCATACAGTGTAGTTTTTATCATATACTTTCCCACTCTCCAGGTGTTCTCCCCCATTCTCTACCTACTCAAATCCTTCTCTCTCTCTCTCTCTCTCTCTCTCTTGAAATACCCAAAACTAAACCAGCTAACTAAATAAACAAAAACACACAAAAAAATATGGAGTCTGAGCTGTGTTGGCCATCTACTGCTGAGCATGGAATCTGCACTGGAGTGTCATTAATATATCCAGTGTCACTCCATCGGGGAGAAAAAAAAAACCCTGCTTTTTCTCTCCCCTACCAGCTATCACTTGTGAATGCTGTCTTGGCTAGGGTGGGATTTTGTGTCCACTCATTCTCCTCCAGGCTATGATGATTTTCTGGCTTAAGCTTATGCAAGTCTTGTGCATGGCTTAACAGTCTCTGGTAGTCCATATGTGTACCTGCCCTATTGTGTCTTAAGAATGCTGTTTCCTTGGTCATTTACCACCTATTGCTCTTACACTCTCTCTTCCTCCTCTTCTACATAGATACATGAGCCTTGAGGAGATGGTTTGATAGAGGCATCCTATTCAAGGCTGAGCACTCTAAAATCTCTCCCTCTCTTGACTTTGTTCCATTGTAGGTCTCTGTTTTAACTACCATTTCCTGCAAGAAAAAGCTTCTTTGATGAGGATTGAGTGGTATACTAATCTATGGGTTTAGCTATGTAGCATTAGAAGCAGTTTTATTGCAATTTTCATTTAGCAGAATAAGAGTAGAATGTTTTTCCCTGGGTTCATCACATATCTAGTCTCTGATTCTTGATATCATTAACAGTAGCAAGTATGGGTTTCATTTCATGGAGTGAACCTTAAATCCAGTAAAAAGTGGTTGGTTACTCCTCTAACATTTGTGCTACTATTGCAACAATGGGTATATCTCACAAGCAGGTTGTTATGATTTCTGATTCTCTTAGTAGCCTTTGAACTCTCAAAACACAAAGACTTAGCTCTCCTCATTTCTATATCATCCCTGTGGGTGCTTACTGAATATGATAAGTGGAACCCAATGCCAAACCAATATTTATTGATCAGTTCTAAAGGATATGTGTGATATGTCATGCACAAAGCCGTATTTAGCTTTTAAAGATGGCTCTTAAGCTTTATTATATATTAAATTCTACTAAAATATTTTGTAACATGTGTGAGCTCATCCAGTATTCAGGTATATAGTTCTTTTAACTATGTCCTGTGACAATCTAGAGAGACAGGTATGCATTCTGAATGGGAAGAGTGGGAAAGTTGATAATTGGCCAGTTATGTTTATGATGACTATTTTTTCCTAAAGAAGACAGGTAACTAATTGAAGAAATAGAGGAAGGTTGGGAAGTGTAGGGAAAGGCAAGCTTATCATAATTCTAGGTTAACAAGGATCCTAGGTATCACACACACACACAAAGAAAATTATGTAATTCATCAAGGCCTTGGAAGTTGAGGAATTTAACTCAAAAACACAAACATGAAAGCTTGAGCAAAGGGTATTCAAGTTGGATTGTATGTCAGGAATAATGCCTTCTCCTTTAGCAAGAGGTTAGAGATTGCTGTTACATGGATCTCCCATCCCATGTAGAAGGAATCACAGGGGTGAACATTACACCTATAAGTCATTTCAAACCCAGCTGTGCTTAGTAACCTGCTTAGAGGTCTCAAAGGCAAGGTGGCTGGAAATCTGCCAGGGCACACGGATTCAGCTTTAACAGGCTCAGTCACTGGTATTTTGTTTGCCTGCTGCTCCTGATCATTTTTCTCTTCTGCCTTTTATTTTTTCCCCCAGACCTTTTGGTACCCAATGATTTTTGATTAATTTATTTACCATGGCTGGGTGATTGATGCTTCTTGGTGCTGTACTTTGTAACTTTCCAATTCTCCTCAGTGTCAATATGACAGCTCCCTAATGATGGATTAGATCCCCATCCTTGCTCTTTTCTTTCTCCCTATGTGCCAAGGCTCTTGGTTTTTAGCACATATAAATATTACTAAATGCAAATTTAATGATTAAGAGCATCCAGTAAAATGCACAATGATCTATTGTGTTTTCATACTTCTTTACTCTTCCATTGAAACCTAAAGAATAGAGGGGTTTTGTTTTAGATTTTGGGATCTTATTTCCTTTGAGGAATCTTCTAAGCTCTTTTTCTGACTTTTGACATCTGGTATTTCACCTTTCTTACCTTCTCATCTGTCTTGCTGGTTTAGGTAAACTCACTTACCCTATTCACACAGGAGCTGGGATTGGTGGTGAGAAGGATTACCTATAGTTAAGTCCTTACTCTTCATCCACCTCACAACAGGGGAGGCATTTTTCTACTAAGTCCACAAATACTTACTGAGGACTTAGCATATGCTTGAAAGGCTTGAGAACCTTTGTATTGTATATTAATTATTTTCTGTATTTTATAGACAAGGAGATTGAGGCTCTGGGAGGGTAATCTGTGTACTTTAAATCTTATCATTAGGAAATGATAGTCTATGACAGTGCAATGGTTTGAACTCAGTCTTTTCCAATTTATGAATTTGTATTGTTTTCCATGATACTATCCTGAACAGATTAAAGAACTCCAAAATCCAATGGACACATGTCTGTGTGGGTTCTAACCCCACTCCTGGTCTCAAATCTATATTAATCAGGGTTTTCTAGAGGAACAAAAACATATTGAATGAATATCTATCTATCTATCTATCTATCTATCTATCTATCTGTCTGTCTGTCTGTCTGTCTGTCTGTCTGTCTGTCTGTCTATCTATCTATGTATCTTCTATTTAATATTTCTATAAACTATATATCATCTCTACCTATCATATGTCCATCCATCTATCTATCTACCTACCTACCATCTATATATCTATAGACTAGATATAAAAGGGATTTATTAAAGTGGCTACAGGCTGTGGCCCAACTGGTCCAACAATGGATGTGTACCAATAGATGGTCCAAGAATCCAGTCGTTGTTTAGTTTAGTTCACAAGGTTGAATATCTCAGCTGGTTTTCAGCATACCCCAGAATCCCAAAGATGTAGGCTCTAATGACAGTGAAGAAATGGACTTGATACTGAGAGGAAGAGCAAGCTTCCTTCTTCTTTATATTTTATATAGGCTGCCAGCAGAAGGTATGGCCCAGATTAAAGGTGGATCTTCCCACTTCAGAAAATACAGATTAAAATTCAGCCTTACTGCTTTAAATGATTTGTTAAAGAAAGAATCCCTCACCAGTGTACCCAGTTGCTTGGGTTTAGTTAATTCCAGGTGTAGTCAAATTGACAAGCAAGAATAACCATTACAAGTCTACCCCTTATCAACTTGACAGACAATCATATATCCTTGTGTCATGCTTAATTTCCAAATGAGTCATACATTTTGGAGGAAGCATGCATTGATTTATTTTTATATTATCACAACAAAATACCTGAGCAATATTACCGTCTAAAGTAAAGATATTTATTTTGGTAGGCATTCTGGTCCAAGTTTGAGGCCTTGCATCTAGTGATAGCCTTCTTGTTGCCAACGTCTCAGGGAGATACATGGCGTCATATCACTAGTGATAGGGTTTGCATGTATGCACATGTATGTGTCTGTGTATATGTGTATGTTCTATTCTGTTAGCTCTCCACAGTGTTTATTAACTATCAATACATGTACCCTTCATGGACACACACAAATCGTATGCAAACCACAGCATAGCTATAAGTGTTGTTGAAGTAGCTAGTTCTCAAGCTTAGTTGATTAGATGCCAAATTGATCAACTACATAAAAATCATAGGGAATGTTTTATAAAATAGAGATTGATGACCCAACAGTGGCCATTCTGTGTGCATAAGACCTGCACAAGATGAAACCAACCAAATTCCCAACACAGATTAGTGAGGGACTCACAACACCCTACTCCTAGCTGAGGTGCTATTGACAACATGGCTACTAGAAGAAAGAGAGAGAGGGAGAGAGGGAGAGAGAGAGAGGGAGAGAGAGAGAGAGAGTTTTCTTTATGTAGTCAGCTCCTGATGTTTCTGTGAATGGCTTCACATGATGGCACTTACTTACTGGCAGCATGCATTGGACCCAGTGGATTAAAAAACAAAACACATGAAATTGGGAGGAAAAGTGATGGTGAGGTATGAGAGGAGTTGGAGGGGAGTGAGTTGTGGTGAATTTGATAAAAAATATATTCAGGTATTCAGTTCTCAAACAGTAAATTAAAAAAAAATGTTGGAAACAACAGAGATTCATGAGTCTTTCCAGAACTACTCAAGAGTCTGGTTGACTCAAAATCTACTGTTTTGACTACAGAGTAACACTGTACATCTTATTGTGATTCTTAACCAGGTTTATAAATCAGTACAGGGCTTTTTTTTTTTTTTGCCTTCTCCATTGAGCAATGGATAACACAGAGTCTCTTAGGTATTTTGTATGGCCCAAGTCATATTCACCTTATAGAATTCTGATAAGTTCCACCTCACAAGGATCTGCCATGCATTCTTCTTAGCTGTAGTCCATAATGCCCACCATGAAAATTAGTTTCTTAAGCTGTAGGTCCTGTGCTGAAGCTGGGGTGTGTGAAAGATTGACAGCAGTATAAGATTCCCGAGTACACATGACTGAATCAAGTTTCAATCATCACATGAGTCAGACCGACTTCTGAACATACATGTCCACTTTGCATCATTGTATGCTGTCAAGCCACCCAATGTCAGTAAATACTTCCAGGGTTACTCTGGCTCAGATTTCAGACTCCTTTGCATGCTGTGAACTGTACTGTGCTTTCACTGGACACGCAATCTTTTTCTTCTTCAAGAAACATAATGGCACAATTACAGAAAAAGAAGACGTCTAGTGCTTTTCTGTCCCCATTCCTCAGCATGTATAAAATGAGTGTGTCTTGAGATTGCCTTGTATCACAATGCTTGATTTTGAAAGACGCCTTTCGAGTTACTCCCTTGAGGTTCACAGAAATTCATTAAATGACTTCTGGCTTAGGGTGAGGACAGAACTTCCAAAAATTTCTGAAGTGGCCCTAAACACATTTTTGCTATTTTGCACTACATGTTTATGCAAAGTGACATTCTCAACATTGACAGCTATAAAAATATTGATCAAGTTTGAAAAACATTGAAGATATTCTGTGTCTTAAAGTGTCAAATATTTAGCCAAAGTTTAATTACTTGGGTGAAAAAAATACATATCTCGTTAGTATTCATAATTAGTTTAATCTTTGATTAATAATAAAATTAAATGTACACTAAGGATTGTTTCTATGATTCTTATCATACATATTTGATTTGTACATACTTAGGCTGTAATCAGTTAAAAAGTTTTTTGGATGAAAAGGGTTCTCACATGGAAAAGCTTAAGCCCTGATATACAGTATAGATGCTTCTTACTGAGGCTGTCCATGTGCTCAAGGGTGTAAAATGCTTTAGAACAGGTGTGCCACCCAGGTGCTATCACAAGTCTCCAAGGCTGGGGTTATTACCATCCTATCCTCAATTTGCAGATGAGGTCATTTTATTCTGGAGACACACGCAATTTTTTTATATCAGCTTTTCAGATATCTGCATTAAATATCTTTTCTAAATCTCCGAATTTCATAATTTTGTATGATCCAAAAATAACCAAGGACTGACATTTTTTTCCAAGCCAAGATGGTGACTTGAAAAGGTGAAGTCTATCTTCTAGAGGGAGAGCCATGTGATCATGTGTGTCAGCTTTGCCTCTTTAAAGCTTGAGTACTTGGAAGTGGAGTATTACCATCACTCCTACTATGCTGGATGGGAGTAGTTGTGTCATGAGGATTCGGTGAAGACAAGACATATTGTCATGAAATGATCTGTGTCATGAGGATTCGGTGAAGACAAGACATATTGTCATGAAATGATCTGGATACAGTCATCAAGAATTCTGTTGTTTGCGGTGATTCCTGAGTGAATCAAGAAAGGTGGGAGTTGGTGCTGATGAAGTGATTCAGTGCATAATGCCCTTGCTGAGAAAGTATGAGGGCCAGAGTTTTGATAAAAGCTCAGCTGGTGGAGAAGCAGCCAACCTGCTTGGGTGATCAACAGAGGGGATCCCAGGGAAAATCTGGTTAGCTCAATTAGACAAATCAGTGAGCTCTGTGCTCAGCAAGAGACTCCATCTCGGTAAATAAAGATAACAACCTCTGATCTCTCTACATGCGGCCACATACATGCAAACACACATAAACATATGCATAATCACCACATTTATACATGTACATATATAAATATAAAAACAAAAAGGAAAGGGGGATATAGACTTCTTCCAGGATTACTGAAGCACAAGTATTTGAAGTAGTTTAGAAATTTCTTTGACTGCTATGAACATAGATGAGGAGATGTCCTTGTTGTTTGGTGAGGAATCATTTGTAGGTATACACAGAAGTGGTATGGTTGGGCCTTGAGGTAGAGCTATTCCAAGTTTTCTAAGATATTGCCAGATTGATTTCCATAGTGGTTGCACAAGTTTGCACTCCCACCAGCAATGGAGGTGTGTTCCCCTTTCTCCACAACCTTGTCAGCATGTGATGTCCTTTGAATTTTTGATTTTAGTCATTCAGACAGGTGTGAGATGGAATCTCAGAGTTGTCTTGAGTTTCATTTCTCTGATGATTAAGGATGCTGAGCATTTCTTCAAGTGTCTCTCGGCCATTAGCGATCCCTCCTTTGTGAATTCTCGGTTTAGCTCTGTTCCCCATTTTTTTTATTGAATTATTTTGTTTCTTGGCATTTAATTTCTTGAGTTCTTTGTAAATTATAGTAGCCTTATTTGTAATGCCTAGAAACTGGAAACAACCCAGATTTCCCTCAACCAATGAATGGATAAAAAACTGGTACATTTACACAATGGAATACTACTCAGCCATCAGAAACAAGGAAATCTTGCAGTTTGCAGCCAAATGGATGAAACTGGTAAAGCCCATCCTACGTGAGCTAACCCAGACTCAGAAAGATGCATGTGGCATCTATTCACTCATAATTGGATTTTAGCCACATAGTACAGGATAACTATACTACAACCAACACACCAAAAGGAACAGGAACATAGACTTTGTTACCTGTTAGTGAGACACTTTGCCCTAGTGGTGCTGCATGTAGGCTCCCAGTACATGAGGAAGCTCTTAGCCCTCATATGACTGCTGAACTGGGTGGGGGGACTGATATGTAGGGACACCCCACTCTGGAGGAGTATGATATAAGGGAGAGGGTGTAGAAGGTGGAAGGTTGGGAGTGGGAGGGGTGGAAAGAGGGCACTGTGATGGAGATATAACTTGAAGTAATAAACACACACACTATTACACACATACACACACACACACACACACACACTAAATTTCTTTGGAGTTCTTGTTTCTGATAGGTGGGGAATGTTGCCCTTGGATACAATGGCTGCCTGATATACTCTATGGAGAAAATGTAACATATTAGATTAAATGTAAGGATATAAGGGCATCTATCTGTGCCACCAATTTTTTCCCTTGGGATCTTGAATGTACATTTATTTATTTGTTTGTTTGTTTGTTTATTGCCTTGAGTTTGCCCATCTGCCAAATGGGAGTACTGATCTCTTGTTAGTTCTCAGGGCTGTGGGTAAGGAATGAATTAGCTATTATTAATGTGCTGTAAACTCCTTGGTGACACCAGCTACATAAATATAGATTGTTCTTGTTTTAAACAAGTGATGCTAAACAAAACCAAGGAATATTAAATTATGAATTTACAGAAGAGATAAATTATGGAGGTAGTTATTATTTAAATTGGTGAAATATTTCTCATTTTCAGCCCAGGGTTCCTTTACTAACCAATTTGTCTTGTGCTTTTAAAAAAAAAAAAAGTAATTCAATTTATAAAAATTTGATTTGTGTGCAACTTTTTAGAAACATTTATCATGTAAAGTGAGATATCATCTGACTAAATTAGAAAACTCACCACTATGTTTTAGCTTAGGATAGATATCATTTCCTCCAAGAATGATAATATTGGCAAATTGAATCTCACATCTCCCTTTCTCAAACCAAGACCATCCAAGTCCAGTTTTGAAGCATCTGGTCTGGCAATTAGTTGTAGTGGTGGAAATACTTGGATGTATGCTTTTGATCTGTCAGCAAACCAGCAATGACCCCAAGTTCACAAGGGCTCAGTATTCTCATCTGGAAAATGAGGTTGGTGGAGACGATGGTCTCTTTCAGCTTTAGAGTTCATTGCCAAAAGGAATGATGCAAGCTCACAGAGGACCGGGGCTGGCAAGCTGTCGGTGTGTAATGAATCAAAACATTGATGGATAAACAAAGTCCTGGTTTTCATTTCTTTCCACCAATTCTGAAAACTCCAAAGCAGAGCTCCAAGTTTACAAATAAGAAAATAAAAACCAACTCAGAAAAGCCGATTCTTTCTTCATCGACTTAACCTCTCCTGACCATTCTCACACCTATAAGCCTGGTGTGGAGGGATGCGGGAGGGGGGGAGTGGATTCCATGATGCTCTTTTGCTGGCTCTTTTAGAGAAGAGACACGCAGATCGAAGGTCGTGCCAAGCTGATCTTCAGAGGCTCCAGTAAGCCTTTTATACCTCACCTCCTACCATGGCACACTAAGCCTTCAAGAAATGAAGAGACAGCAAGACACAGTGGTAGCTTACCCTGCCTCTCTCACTCGATCCTTTTACATTTCTTCACACAGGCCAGTGTTACCATGGCACTGGAGGTCTGTGTCATTCTGCTAGTGACTCTGTCTCACATTGATCAGACTCCTTGTCTCAATTGCAGCTAGGAGCTATCTTGGTCCCTGGTCTCTGCTGTCCTGGAAGAGGTGTTGCTCCCTCCTAAGAGTGGAGGGAGGGTTGCTGAGGAATGCCATTAGCATGCTGATTGGCACACCAATCTCACAGGTTTGAGGCTTGTCCTTTCTCCCCTCTTATAGATTGGCACGTTTGGCAAGGGATTTTTGTCTTCTGATTTGATCTTGTCTTTCCCCTCCAAGATCTTCACTTCCCACAGGAATGAATTCATGGCGTGTCTCCAGAAAATTAAAGTAATCCATTATATATTGTCTCCCCATCATTGAGTCAGGGATAATAGCATTTAACCCACCTTTGACGTATACTGAGTGGCCTGTCAGGATCTCTTCTTTCAAAGGACAACTTGGAAACATTTTAATAAATGCTTCTTAATGGGATGCTTTAAAAATACATGGGGTCAAAAGGCAAACTGCTCCGTAATAACTGCTTCAGCAAACAAGATTCTGGCTGTCATTAACTCTACTTCCATGTCTCCCCTAACCCTCTCTCCAATGATTCCACTTCTCCAGTGACATGTTATTTCCATCTGGGTGTATAGTCTTTGGGGGACCCTAGATCTTGTTCACCAATCATTTCTGTTCCTGCAAACATTCCTGTCTCTTAAGCTGGCAGCAGTGGGGTTTTATGATCCATCACAGCACCAGTAAATAAACAGTGCTGAAGAACAGAGAAACTGGACTCAGCTCAGTGCTGGTGCCCAGTGTGGGACTGGGTGGATGTCAGTCCTATATTTTTCCCTTTCAGTGCAATTAGAAAGTTAAGCGCACACTTTGGGAAGTCTGCTTTTGCATATCAGACTGAGTTACTCATCATTGTCCCAGAGTTAGGATTAGGGCAGGGCTCTGTTCTTATCTTTCCAGGAGATTTAAAGCATCCATTCAAGGAATCCAGGGACAACTGGACAATGGAAACCTCAGCAGAAAACAGATCAGACACCAAAGAAGACGAGTGGCCCAGATGATCCAGCCTTGCAGACTTCCTCAATAGCAGTTTCCTCAAAAGTCTACAACCACAACAATTCAAAATCGCTAAGACCGTTCAGCTCCACAGACTGCTCCAGCCAGAACTTCAGTAAAGCTCTGAAGATCAGCTTCTGTCTATGAACTTCTTAGGACATCTAAATAGCTGAGCACAAAAGGACTGAACATCACATGATTCTATTAACATTTTTAACCATTTTTCCATTCTGGTTTGGGCCCCAAACAGGTTTACTACGACCCAAATCAGCAGGAAGTCATTTTAAGAGAACAACGTCCCATCCCCAGAAGGTGGGGAGGGTGTTCCCCCCCCTTTGGTTATTTGATAAATAATAGAAAATTTTGTTATTTAGGGGAAAAGACTACAAGCTGTTAAATGGTCTTGTTAAATGGGTTTTGGAGGTTACACCCAGGGACTTCTCTCTTTTTCTTTTCTGTATCCTTCTTTCTCTCCTACGTAGAAGTGAACAGACAAGAAAAATGGGACATAGACATAGTATAAGAAAGATCAAGAAAAAAGGACAGATTATTGAATATGGCCTTATGCCTTTGTATACTGATACAAAATTAATATTATATTTGGCTAAATTGGTATTGATCATTGTATATTGAGGCAAAATTAAGTTTGTACAGGACTACATCGGTATTGATACAAAATTAAGATTATATTTGGCCACAATGGTATTGACCCTTGTATATTGATGTAAAATTAAGATTGTATTAGGCTACATCGGTATTGATCTTTGTATATTGATACAAAATTAAGATTATATTTGGCCACACTGGTATTGATCTTTGTATATTGATGCAAAATTAAGGGTAATGCTTCTTAAAGGTATTGTTCCTAGTAATGCTTAAAAATGAAATGTCAGGTTTTGGCCTCTTGCTACCAACCGTCATAAACTGTTTAGGATAATTAAGAAATGGAAACTAATAGTCATGCAAACGTGTCATTTTGTTAGTTACTATGACAGTCTATCACAGTTATTTTCTAAGCTACTCAGAAATCAAGTTGCTAAGAGACAAGCAATATTTGCTTATCTAAATATAAGAGAAAGATAGGGCATCTTCAAAAACCTCAAGAGATCTGCAGAATATGGCATTCAAAGATGTTTCCATAACTTTAGATTTTTGATATCAAGACATGTCAGCTCCTGACAGCACCCCCTATTCTACTCCAAGTAGAAGATGAGCATCGAAGAATCTCCAGTGGGAGATGATTGAATTGGTGGTAAGCCTTTCTCATGGCAAGAAAAACCTCTTGCTTCAACTGTAGACAGACTTCTGTCCAAAAAGGACAAAACCTGGAAGTAGGTAAGTCGACAGCCTAGCTCTGCCAAGACAGGGTAGGTAAGTCCTTCATAATTCCTGCTCTACAACCAATGTCTGTCAGAGAAATGGGGCCAAATGTCTGAAGATTGATGCTGTAATGTATAGAGAGAAAATGGGAACTGTCCAGGCAGCCACTGGTATGTCATTTCTTAGTTTTGGAAGCTTCAGGCCCTGCACTTCCTATATAATCAGATATATTTATCCCTCTCAGGTCTCTGAGGTGGTTGAAGAATAGATAGCTAGAGTCTCATAGTTAAATTTTGAGTTGTTTAGGAATCAAGAGGGTGTTCTGGATCTAAGAAGATATTTTTAAAATTGTGAGGCAAGTTAGTATGAAAGCTGAGTTAGATATAGAACTTTAAACTCATGGAGATGGTTAGATAGCAGAATGTTAAAGTCAGGTGCCAAATACATATGGACTGGACATTGGGAATGTATGCTAAGCCATATAACTCACATAATTGTGGCCTGTTTATTTCTGTTGTTTTGTATTGTATTTATAGTTATAAGAAAAAGAACCATTTGTTGGACTGAAAGGGAGAGCTGTTGGGGGGAAAAAAGAAATACCTTAAACTAAAAAAAAAAAATAAAGAAGGGAAGAGGATGGGAGGTTGAGGGGGAGGAGGGTGGAAGGGTGGGACTGGAGGGGGGAGTAGGGAGGGGATTGTGATTGAGATGTAACTTGAAGAAATAAAAAATAAATTATTATAAAAAAAAGAAAGATAATCGCACACTTTGGGAAGTCTGCTTTTGCATATCAGACTGAGGAGTTACTCATCATTGCGAACGCTAATCGTCTCACAAACCACTAGCCTGAAGACTGTGTGTCACTGCTAGTAAACAGGACAAGATACAGTTTCTCATTGTATATTCTTACTTTCTCTTCTTTGAGTACAAAGAATAACAAGCATTCCATGGCCTAGGGGAGATGCTCACCAGAATGTAGTGTGAACATTCTCTCTCATCCTAGGGATAGGGAAATAAAGGGGATGATAAGCTCTGTTATTCTTTGAATCTGAAATATACTCATGTTGTGTGACATTATTGCTAAGGAGACTTAAGCAAACATCTTCTCACCCCAGATAGGGAACTGAGAACCAGCCAAAGTATGGATACCACCAAAGTCAAATGTGAGTTTTATTGGGATTATGTACAGAATTGTGGGTGAGGGCTTCTCAAAAACAGCTGCATCACCAAAAATTCCACCCCAGGATGGATGAAAACTGACAAAAGGAGGAAACATGGGGTACACTGCACAACTTTCATGCAGCTCAATGTGTAGAATATCAGTTCCAGGTAGTTCAGTTGGTTTAAGAGTCTTCTAGGCAGTTCAGATTGTCTGACTGTCTCTCAGTAGTCCTTACTGCTTATGTTTCATTGGGGAAGGAGGGACCTAGTGTATATGGTCAGTTTCAGCAACTTCCTAAAACTGTTCTGAGTTATTTCTTGAGCTTAATGAGCTTCCTTGCAGGATATAATGCCATCTCCACCTTAGACATCATTCTGTTGTTACATCATTTTGTTGTTTAACTTCCCTAAAATATCCTAAATTTTAAGAAGGTTTCCTCCAAGATGGAAGGTTTTAATCCTAGCATAAACTACTAACAACATGCCATAGCTTCATGTCTGAATCTCTTAGTTTGGGGAAGAGTTGTGATGTCTTTGGAAGGGGTTATTGGCTTGCAGAAGCATGTCACCATGTGTGGACCTTTGAAGGTTTTACCTACTACTTGTTCCAGTTGGAGTCTCTGCTTCCTAGTCCAGCAAGATAGACAGAGTCTGCCACAAGCTCTCACCATGACAGAGCCTTGTCTTCTCTACTGTGATGGATTGAAATCCCCTTGAAATTAAGAGCCAAAATAAATCCATCCTCCTTTCAATTGTTCCTATCAGGATATTTTGTTAGGAACAAGAAAGCTAACTACTGCAGCCATCATGCATGTTCTCAGCAGTATTTGGTAGTTCTCTTACCTGCATAAAGAGAACTTAATTCAACTGAGGAATGTTTAGGTATTTCTAGAAAAGTCATTTTGTTATCTCTGTGAATATATTTTTTCAGTGCTTTCTGCTAATTCTTCCTCTCAATTGAGGTGCCTGTGTTGATAAAAGCCCCTACAACCCCTTTGAAGAGGAGACTCCTAGAATAAAAATATCTTAGTCGTAAGGGATGCCCATGATACCAGTGAAATTCTAGGAAAACCTCAATGTTTTTATATCTTTACTTTGTAAGAACCATGGCTTAGAAGATCTTGGAAAGATGACCTCAATGAGTTTATCGCATAAAAGCATGGGATGCAGAAATTGTCCTTATTCTGCTTCAAAAACAGTTGAAAATGTATAACTAACCAAGGTCAAGCCCGAATCTCCCAAGAAACACATTTGACAGTGTTTTATATTCTGAACTCCTGGGATACATACCTAAGAGATTCTACAAGCATTTGTGCTTTCTGACTAAGCTTGTGAAGGTTTCTCTCCACTCTACAGAAAGACTGAGGAATAGGGGGTCAGAGACGATTCAGCTTGGTAGATTCCATGTGTGACTCCACCCCCCACACACTGTGTGTGTGTGTGTGTGTGAGAGAGAGAGAGAGAGAGAGAGAGAGAGAGAGAGAGAGAGAGAGAAAGAGAGAGAATTTAAGCAACAAAACTATTTTCTACCCAAATAATATCTTAAATGTAATGCCCAAACAGATACCAGTGGGGGCATAGAACTGACATAGTAGAGTGTAGGGGATGAGAATCATGTCAATGGGTGTCCTTATCTGTCTATTTTCTGCATGACCACCTCCCATCAGCATTTCTCCAAGTCTACTCATAGAACCCTAGTGTCAAAACATCTGACCTCATTTAATTTTATATTTTACAAATAAAGTCACTGAAGTTGGAAAATATGGATTAGCCTTGTATTTGCAAGTGTGCACAGGAATTGATCAATAAGATGCATCAAAAGCATTCCTCTTTCTGAGTGGGATAGAGAAGGATTTCTTTACAAGAGCCAGAGTGATGCTGTGGATGTTGATTTTTGCATTCAAGGCAAAGGAAGCAGACTTCTGCTCTCCTCTCAAAGTTCCTTGAGCTCCTTGTTTCTTTCTGGGTCTTGGCTGTTTATACAACCTTGCTGGGGTGGGGATGAGCCCACAGGAAGGGACTTTTCTTCTGTGCTAATGCAGGAAGGAACATGGCATTGATCTTCCTGCAATTATAAGCTCAATGTGTTTCCCTTGAATTTTTAGAAAAAACCAAAGGTACTTTGAAAGTGCAATAGAGCTTCCAATTAGGCATTTAAGTTCCCTATTTCTGTTTCCCTAATGACTTGACTTGCTCTCTTGCTTTATGAAATGAAAATAGCTTTATTTGGGCATGAGAATGCTGCTGATTGCATGTTTAATATGCCTTTGCAACAAGCTGCAGTATGTTTCTAGAATATGCGATGGATAGAATAATACATTTCTTTGCTCCTTTCTCCTACGTATTTATGGTTATTTCTTCAGCTCCAGACCTGTATTGACTGAGGGCCATGCAGTCTGGGAAGAAATATCCAGCAGTCTGGGATGTTAAGCCTACAAAAGGAAAATGATTTTTGAAGTGAGTGCACTAGACTTGCTTTCCTGATTATGGGAAAAGTCCAGGGTTGTGGACTTGTAAAGTGAAGTAGTGATGGTGTTGAGGGGACCAGAGATGTGGAGGACAAGGAAAAGACACCAGGACTTCTGTTGTGCTTTAGGAAAGGACAGCAGAAGCGGGAATGGTGGCATATAACCTTAATCCCAGCACTGAGGAAGTAGAGGCAGGTGGGACTCTGAGTAGGACTTGAGGCCAGCCTAGTCTGTAGAGAGTTCCAGGACAGTCAGGGCTCCATAGAGAATCCCCATCTCAGTCAAAATAAGGAGCAGTGGAAATAACCTTTCCTGACCCCATAAAGGAATAGTATTCTGGGTCAAGGAGGAGATGACAACAAAGCAGGTGTCTGTCCATTTCCACTTTATCTTTGCATGTTGCATGGAGATGGCTCCAGTTTCCAGAAACCCAAACATCATTCCTTTTCCCACTTTCCGAATTACCAAAGACATTGAATAGACTGTAGCTCTTATAGTCTTTCCTAGACTGACAGCACTTTTAAAACGCTTCCCCGACTTCTATTCTTTTCACTGCTCAAATCTTCCTCATCATTCAAGCCACACAGAGCCCAGAATCCTCTAAAGACATCTCAGCAGGACTCTGCACGTCTGTTAACTCTTTCAGACTGTACTACACTCCTACTGTTGTCCCCAGTGTGATACATGAAGTTGTATAGTTTTCTGCATTGGTTGGACTCAGATCGGTGCCTTAGGTGGCTTATCTCTGACTATCAAGCGGAAGAAGCACACATGGGAACTCTTAGAGGCAGCCTGGCCTCTTTTGCCATTCTGACCAGCTTGGGGAGGACACCCTCATGTTCCCCACTAATGTTGTTTTGTGGACTGTGTGCTCGTTAACTGCAGAAACCTCTGCAGAGAAGACTAGAACCACATCCCTGGGATCTGGGTACTTTGCAGTGTGAGGAGAAAGCCACCTCTGCTCTAGTTTAGATTCTCTTAGCTAGCTTTCTTGTCTAAAGTGCCCTTGAATGGAAGTGAGATTACAGAGGGCCTTGGCCATTGCTGCAAGGCAGCTGTGAATAAAGTGCAGTAATAAACAAACAAACAAACAAATAAATAAATAAATAAATAGATGAATGAATGAATAAATAAATAGATGAACGAATAAATAAATAAATAAATAAATAAATAAATAAATAAATAAATAAATAAATAAATAAAGGAGGTCTCCCATTGTTCAGTTCCTTCTTATTTCTGGGAGCACTCTGGGCCGTCCTTAAAGCACATCACCCGCTCAGCAGTGGTAGCTGGCCTGTGGATGGGAAGGCCTGCTTTACTAGTCTAAAGGAGAACCTGAGGTCATTGAGTCCATTCCCCTGCCTGAAGGCAGGATTAGTGATAAGCTGGCCCTGCCAGAGGATAATCTCTTCTACTTGTAAAAGCTTCCAGAGCAGTCCTGACTCTCTCTGGAGATCATTCATTGCAACTTTTAACAACTTTCACCATCAGGAAATTCTCCCTCATAGCTATCCTAAATCCCCTATGCTGGGGATTAAGCTCTTTTTCTTATTCTATCCTCAGTAGCCACTGCCAAGACTTAGCCTGCACTGCCTAAGAACTCTTCTGATACCTGAAGATTGTATGAAATCCTGCCTGCCTGTCTTTCCCTGATGAATAATCCCAGCTTCCTTTACTTCCAAGACCAGCTGCCCGGACTGCTTATCACCTTTGAGGCTGCCTTATGAGTCCCCCTGAGGACTAATCTCCCCACTGGGAAGGGGGCTCAGATGGGGCAAGGAGTCTAGTAAGTTTCTAGTCCATCTTGGGTATAGAGAAAATTTCTGGAAGTTATAACTAGAATAATACTTTCCCCATCCATGAACCTGAGTGCTATTTGTGTTCGTAATGATATGTTGGCCTGTAGAAAATGATCACCTTTAATTTTCCCAGCTTCCAGGTAGGCTTCACTCCCCTTCTGCACAGGGAAAAAGATGTGTCATCCCTACTAGAAATATGAACGTACATCATTTCCTCTAGACCCATATTGACAAGGACTAAGGAAAGTTGGGATGATTTAGTGTTCCTGTGGTTTTCTGTGTGGTGTTTAGCAAAACAAGTGACCTTGGCAACTTGGTTGGCTGTGGATACTCACGTCCCTCAAATAGTGCTCTGCTTGAGGCAGAATCACTGCCTAGTCCTTGGTGATTTCCTTCCTCTTCTCCTCTATGCACTCTGACTTTGGGCCTTTATGCCCTCCTTTTTGTGGGTACCGATGCCCTCAGTCTGTGCTCCCTTGCTTGCACAGCACTGGTGAAATTCCCTATCCCTTTCCCTCTTTCCCTGGCATACTCTGCCTCATGGCTACTCCAGCATTGAACACCACCACTTCCTGTTTGTCATGGATCTCAATTTCAAAAAGCACTGAACAGGTTCTCAGGGATAGTCACAGCCAAAAGGTTCTCACTCATTAAGCAGGGACAAACATGGTAGGGTAGCCAGATTCCTCAAGAAACATGGATGGAAGAGAGAGTTAAGACACAGACATTTTGACTCTGTGTTCCATAATTGAAAACAGGAAGCAAAAGTCAGTCCCCAAAAGGGCTAAATGAGTTAGGTGAGGATTAAGTATAGAGAACACAGCTAAGGCATTAGAAGAGGCTTCCTGAGGCAGGTTGGATTGCATGGGTCTTGGATGCAAGTGAGTATTGGTATGAAGAGGTGCGTCTCCTAAGGAAAGGAGAGAAGAGGCATTTGATTGGCTCGTAGTCCCAGTTGTGCTCTGCCCACACACTGTACTTTCCAGTTCTTTCTATTTCTACTTTCCAGAGGAAATTTCCCCTTTATTTTTCACTGGGAAACAACAGCAAAATATCCACTGAGTGCCTCTGTGCTGTAACTATTCCAACCTAGGCATTCTCTGCAATCTTCTGCAGATACTGTTGTGCTGTATTTGGTTTAAGATGCAGGGAATTTTAATTCTCTTGGTCCACTGGCTTGAAGTGGCAGGAAGTATCTGGGGTGGCCATTCTTCTGGGTCCAATCCATCTGTTGAGCAGTCTCCTTGGCTTGTCCCACTGTTCTGTGTGGTAGTTTTATTTCTGCACATCTTTTGTGTATTGGAAACACTATTATGAGGTTTGACTTTCATGGATAACAAGGTAGGCAAAGCTGTACTTCAGAATAATACACAAAATTCTAAAATGGTCTTTGAGATTTATTCCAGAATGTATATGTCATATACATCTTCTCTTAAGTGTGGCCACAAAGTAAGATTATAATGTAACAATCACTCAATAGTTAGCTTATTTTTTTAAGGCAACATTGACTTCGAAGTTGACTGACAAGAGAGTCAAGGCTTACTTTTTCTAAAAATAAAAGACACTCTATGTATGTGAGGGAGTCACTTGAGGATAATTCTATGCTTTTAGTTTTGAAGATGAAGGACTCATGTGGCAAAGAATGAAGATAACATTTTAGAGCTCATAGAAACCTTAGCCTTATGGACACTTAGGAACTGAAATCTTCTTGATATGGCATTTAAATATGGTATGAACCCTCCAAAATCTCACGTTGAAACTTAATTCCTACTGTGAAGTATTAAAATAGTAGAAACGATCATGTTTAGAAGCAGGAAATTTGGATTGGGATTAGATAAGGCCATCAGGCTGGAGCCATCATGATTGAGTGGTGATGGCTTTGAGGAAGAAGGGGATGGGGACTGGAGTGATAACTCAGTGGCCAAGAGCTCAGGCTGCTCTTCCAGAGGATCCAGACTCAGTTCCCAGAACTTACATGGCAGCTCACAATTGTCTGTAATGTCATTTCCAGGGGATCTGACACCCTCACACAGACATGCATGCAGGCAAAATTCTAATGCACATAAAAATAAACACATCATAAAAAAATAAACACATCAGTAGAAGAAGAAGAAGAAGAAGAAGAAGAAGAAGAAGAAGAAGAAGAAGAAGAAGAAGAAGAAGAAGGGGATAGACAAGGTAATGCACATACCCATGTGTTTGTCATGCTCTGCCACCATGGGATTCTGTCAGCAAGACCATCACCAGATGTGGCCCTTTGATTTTTGGACCAGAGCTCTTGAGGTGAAATAGTCCTTTTGTCTTATTCCTACCAGTCTCTGGTGCCGTGCTATTAGCAACAGCAATCACACTGCGACTCTCTCACATCTCCAAAGCAGGGAGGAAGGCTTAAAGCTCCAGATGAGAATGCAGTTATTTTGGAACTCTTATTCTACTCTTAAAATTCTCAGCAGAGCACTAAGCAATTCTGTGCCCAGACTTCTGGTCTGCAGAACTGTGAGCTAATAAGTGGGTGTTGTTCTCAGCTGCTAAGTTTGTGGCAATTTGTTTTGCAGCAATAGAAAATTAATACATGAGGGAATACAGAAAAGTAAACATGAAAAATTCAATAGTAGTAAATGTTGTAGAGAAGATTAAAACAGAACATTACAATGGAGTGTGGGCTCCATGGCCATATTAGAAGCAGTAGTTTCAGAAAGCCATACTGAAGTGAAACTCAGATTGAATGACAACAAGGAGAAGTGTGATGAAGAGAAGAAGAGGGGACCAGATGGAGAGAATATCCAGGACTACAGTGGCTCAATATGCTCTTTCCCCAGAGGACTGTGTGTGTAGAAAATGTGCAGGACTATTCACCCTTGTGCTCGGACTGGGTGACCTTGGTAAGTGCTTGTAGACAGATAATGTAAAGTTCATTTTTGAATGGTCCATGATAACACTGAATCTGGCCAGAAATTACCACGTGCTAATTTGATCATCCATCCATCACTTAACTTGTTCCATAGACACTTCTGGAACATCCCTATGTGCCCATCTTAAACAAGACTGTAGACATCTTATCCCGTGGGAGGTATATTTGTGTCTCCTCAATGCTGAAGCTCTGTCCTGAAATGGGACAGGGTTAGAAGTGGGGTCTCAGGCAGGTACTTCAATAATGAGGGTGAAGATTCTATTAGTGCCCTCACAGGAGGAGTAAAGGGAAGATTCTTCCTTTTCTTGCTCTCTAGTATGGAAGGGTACTAATCAAGGTCTTCTGCAAGCCTGGAAGATGAAGCTCATCAGACACTGGATCTCTGTGCATCTTATGCATGAATATCTTGGGTTTAAAAACATGGAAATTAATTTCTACTGATTAAACAGCCTGGTCTGTGGGGTTTTATATTATTGGACCCAGCTAATGGAGACAACATGTATTATAGGCAGTTGCTGGACCTTTCCTTTGATGAACTTAGATATTTTTGAAGATGAGAGGTTTAAAAAAATAAAAATCTTAATCACCTACTGAGGTTCGATGGTCAAGAGGGAGGAGGATGTGATGGTTAGTCTTCATTGTCAATTTGGTGGGATTTAGAATCACTAATTACCATGGAAACAGATCCCTGGGGATTATCTGGAGTACGTTAGTGAGGTTGGAAGATCTGCCCTCAGTGTGGGTGATACTAGTCTATGGGCAAAGGTCCTGTAAAGGAGGAGAAAGGGAGCTGAGCACCAGCATTCATCTCTCCCTGCTTCCACAGCTGGGATGCAATGTGAAGTGTTATCTCATGCTCTTGCCATCAAGATGGACTGTAGGCTATGTCCTGCAATGGTGAGACAAAAATAAACTCTTCACTTGCCGAGTTGCCCTTTTGGGATATTTTGTCACATCAGTAAGATAAGTAACTAACATGGAGATTGAAGACCAGGGGTCATGGGCTTTTTCCAAGTCTCTGTGAATGTGGGCAATGGCTGTCTAGAACTGATAGTACACTGTAAAACATCATGGGTAAAGAACAAGAAGGATCAGGAAGGTTATGGGAAGCTCTTGCTTGCATAGGGCCAAGAGCTGGGCGGCAAGTCCAGGTGTGGGGGCTATTGGCACATGAACATCAGAAGCCAGGAAAATGAGTAAACAAAGAAGGGAGAGCAGGATGTAATGTTGAAGAACCAATTTTAAAGATAAGAAAAGTGAAAAGCTGATGGAGAAATTAAGTTGAATGTATCAGAAGATGGTGTGATTAGGCAAAAATTGACTTTCCTTGGGAGACAGTTGGGGGGGAGGATTCTGTAGCACATGAGATGTTATTCAGATGTGTCCAGGAGCCCTCTGGAGTCTGGTCACTGCAGGGAAATAGAAGATGTTCCCATTTGACACTGTTTGGGCTTGACATAGGGAGGAAGCATGGTGACTTAAGACTTGAATATTATGACTCTTCCCATCTTTTTTATTTTTAAGAAGTGAAATTCCAGCACAATAAAATGCTATCAGGAGAGATCCTTCAGTAGTGGAGAGGGAGAATTGGGTATAAGTAGGAGTAGGGGGTATGGGAGAGAAGAAGCAATGGGGCTGGATGAATGAGGAGGAAGGTTGCCCGTTTCCTATCTTCAGGGACAATAGTGAGTAGAGATGTAGGCATCAGACCTGTGTGTTGTTAGATGTGCCTGTTTGTTTTGCATATGTATTATAAGTTGCATATATCTTGTATGTGGGGTTCATGTTACTTATATGTGGGGTGTGTGTGTGTGTGATGTGATGTGAAAGGCCCAGGGACTCGCATTTGTTGCCCTCTGCATTTTATGTGACATTGGAGATGAAATTACCACTTGGGAAGGCTGTGAGGAGTAGCCGAAAAAACAGATGGATAGGTGGAGGGCCCCATGGAGGAGGAAGTGAGTGGCTAGGAAGTTTCCTGGAGGAATCCTGCACATGGGTGAATTCCATGTCATACCCAGCAACCATGATGGGCCTGTTGCTAGAAATTCTTCCAAACCTAGAACTGAGCTGGCTGAGAAGATCAGAGCTTTCATCTCCAGAGACTTCCTAGGCCTCCAGGCAGAGGCAAGTGATGGGAAAGAGAGCAGCCTGGTACTACTTTTCCCAAAGCACAAGGTGGGTACCACATAGTGAGCCAGCACAGTAAGGCCCTTGAACCTTCCTGTCCCCCTCTCACTGTTGCTTGTCTTGCCACCTGTCTCCCTCTGTTCCCCAAATCTGCCCATAAATAATTAATGATTGCAACAGCATGTTCTGTTCCTATACTTGAAGACACCTTTTGGCAGCTTTGAATCACTCGTGTCTTTTTCTGACATCATTAACAGAGCTGCTCACCTTGTGTCTAAATGGGGGCTCCAGAGAGTCTCTTCTTGTGAGCCTTAGTGTTTTTTACAGGTCAGCCATCCTGACCACTATGGGCATCTTGACTGTTAAACCTGAGCAGTCTTCAGCAGGAGAGGTATTTGATGGTAATGTGGGAGAAAGTTTAAATGGATGGTGAGGATCAGATTCAACTCAAGACATTGTATTGAACTCTTGTGTAAGCATGTGCTCTGAGGGCAGCATCCCCAGGAGCTAGAGCAGAGCCTGGGAAAGGGATACTTGAGACTGCGGTGCTTTAGGGAACACCTTCAGGGGTGAGAAAAGGAAAACAGGAAGGGAAAATGGTGGTTTTAGCTATCCATCACTTCTGTTTCCTTGCTGTCTGAGGAGAGGCCTGTGTGGACTTCTTCCTCGTGTCCTCTTGGAATCATTGTTAGCTGAGAAAAATACGAGTGGTTTTCCTTATTATATGTACTTAATTGTTTTCATCTGTTAAATTCATTTATTCATTCATATATTCACTTAGCAATACACACTAAGACTGACTCTTCTTTCACCTCCAAATCTGCCTTGTTCCGAACATATTTCTTTTTTCTGTGAATTCTGAACTAGTCATCAGGAGCCAAAGGATTTTATACTTTCAGCACTGCCAAGAGTCCTGTCTTTTGTTTTTGAGTATTTGCTGGCTCTAGCTTACCAGTGTATTCTTGGCACTGGCACCCTGTTTAAATAAGTTTACAAGTCTCAGTGAGATGGAAAATGAAGAGAGCAAGAAGCACTAGCTGCCTCAGGAAGACACAGAGGGAAGGAGATGGTGAGAATGGGAGACCAAGGCTCTGTGAGGGCTTCCCAAGCCCTGCAGTTGTGGAGCATGGGCCACATTTGAGGCAGGAAGTGATAGGAAATGCACAAAGCTTTGTGGATGGATCTGACTTATCTGGAAGAAATGATGTCGAGTGAGCCTGTGGGTTGGTCCACTACACGAGCTGCTTTTCTCATCACTTTGACTCTGTTCCTGACAAAAGCATCTTAAATATTCATTTTGGCTCACAGTTTGAGGAGATGCAGTCCACTGAGGTGGGGAGGCATTGGGGTGTGAGCACAGGGTAGCAGACAATAAAGATTAACTGTTGTACATGGGTGTTTGTTTCTGAAGAACCATGGATTCTATGCCAAGAGCCTCTTTGCAGGGCCTGAACAACATTTATCCTATTGGCCAAGGATTCTGAGCTCATCACTGCTGTTACTATAATGCCAAGCAGAGGCTATCATATCATTCTCTGCCTTGTGACCCCCATCTGTAAAATGAAGGCATAATCTTGTCACTTGATCTCCAAACTGCTTTCCATAAAGGAGGGCCTCTATCTCAAAAATTCCTGCTACAATTGACTCAGGACAATTAATAAAAGCCTGAGGGGACATATTTGCGGGAATGTCAGGAGGCTCAGTCTGTTCAACATTTGTCAACAGTTTGGATGCAGGGTGATGGCATGCTGCCATGGTTAGGGGGGAATTGACACGAGTTGAGAGAAACCATGTTTGTGTCAGAACTGAAAGTTGAGAAGCTTGAGAGTGGCCCTAAACTCAATAGATAAAACACTGTCGGTTTCAGCAAAACACTCATAATTGTCTAACTACAGACCTGGTAATCCTGGTCCATAAGTGGCTTTGGTGAGATGCCTTAAGAATCTCAGCTCAGGATACACTGCATTCATTTTATAAGTCCCATAAGTGTCTATGGTCCCTGGTACTGATCCAGAGGTGAAGGATGCAGCAATGAATAATATGACATCATTGCTAAGTGGTTTACATTCTAATAATATAATGTGTTAAAATTTGTAGCCCATAGCATGCCACACAAAGGGATAGATTCTATGATACAAACCAAGCATGTCATAAAGGTGAGAAGTCAAATGACAATGGACAATGAGATGATGGGTCATTATTTATTTAAAATAACAGTGTGACATGGCTGCCAAAAAGCAGCGAAATCCTGAAGTCTACGAAAAATGTGTTCCACCAATCAGAGTGCGTTATTCAGAGATTTCTACCTATGTACATACTCTGACTACACCCAACTTCAGAGGTTATCCATGAAGGTCTTTCTTCACATTTCCAGCTTTTCTGACCTTGGACTCATTTCAGCAACTCATTTCTGGCTTTTGTGAGTCATTGGCTGTGGACAGAGCCCCTATCACAGCCCACTTTACATTGCCACATACCATCTGTGCTAGCATGGCAGGTGCTGAGACCGGCTGGAGTTCTTCTGGCCAATGTGGGGCCCACCCACAGTGATCACCTCATCACCTTGAAGTGTCCAACTTGACCTATCCCAATTCTCTCTTTGTTTCAAAGTCCTCTTCTAGCAATGGCTGCCAGAGAAGACTCAAAGGGAACGTTTTCTTGTTTTATTAATGTTCTTACTTCTAAGTTTTTCACAGTGTGTGGGATAAATGCTAATTTTTCTAGGTGGGGAAAAAGTTTTCTCCCAAACTTCTTCCAATTTTATTAATAATGTAGCAAATGAGACAACACATTCTGAGGGCTTAGTGACTCCCAGGGAGGCAGCCTGGGCCTCTGAGTATCAGCGCTGTTCCTCCTGCTGTCTTGGTCTCTCTCTTAGGCAGGGAGCTGCAGCACCGAAGAGCAGAGGGCAGGGGAATTATGCATGAGCAGAGAGAGGAGATGCTGACCTTCTGTGTTTAAAGGTTAAAGCGATTTCTTGGGAAATGGAGCAAACTCACTAATCAGAGGCTGTTCTGAATTTTTCTGCAAAAATTAGACCTAGTAGTTCTCTTGAATGCTCTGTTTGAGTGGATATATGTATATATTCATATATATATATAATATATATGTATATGTTGTTGAATATATGTATTCAACAAAGTTACTTTAGGTTTAATATATTGAATACCTGCTATGTTCCAACCCTCACATATGTAACAGCAAAAAAGGTACAAAGAAGTACATGAAAGCCTTTGGTTACTGGTAATTCTAGTAACCAGAGTACCCAATCAGCCAGCTTTCTGTTTCACATGACTTAAAAGGAATACAGTAGCTATTCTCGGGATTTGCCAAAAGGCAAGCATGATTAGGGCACACTATGGCATCCCCCATTTTCACAGCCATAGTGCTGCTGGTGATAAAAAGCTCAGGATGAAGGTGATGGACAAGATGGGATGAGCTCTTGGTCACTAGGATGAATTGATGGGAGTCAGGGTTCAAGACACATCTCTTACTTATACATCCAGGGAGCACGTCCTGTAGTAAGCGCTGAGTGATGAGTACTAGAAGGTGACTCTCCTCCTTCTAATATATAGCCATGGTAGAGGCAGAAACTGTCTCTATTTTGTTATCTGCTATATTTCTCAGACACAGGGTAGGGCATTTATATAAATATGTTGATTAGTGAATGAATGAATGAATTTATTGTTGAAATGGTAGAAAGGGAGGTAGATGGAGAGGGATGTGTGAACATACACATATGTCTTGAAGTGTGTGTGGGGGGGTGGTAGGTGGGGAGGTAGGTGGGAGTTAGAATGCAATGAGCATGGAAGATGGAAAAAGATGGAGAAATTGGTTTTTACCAACTGGGTAGGAATGAGATATAAGAAAAGACTTCACAAGAATAACTTCTACTTTTAGAAAACCTAAATGAACTCTTAGGTTAAGCAGCAAAATGAATTTGTTAAAGATCAAGGAACTTATCATTTCTAGGAGTGCAGAAATTGCAGAGTTAATGCTATGGACCCTGTAGCTATGCTTACAACTACAGAGCAGTGCTGTGTGGTATGGAGGAGTCATCACTGCCTCTTTGATGGATACAGTCTTGATGGTTTTCACTATTCATAGGATAATGCTGGGCAGTGTCACTGTCATAGACACTGACATTTCTGCTCCACTCACAACAAAATAGGCTCTGTGATGTGTATGTTTCTTTATGCTCCTAGGCTCAGATTTAGAATCTGACTTGTGTTCCTCTGACTTGTGAGCCCTAGGTTGCCTTAGGCAACTTGCACTCTAGCTGCAAGGGAGGCTGGGAAAATGATCTACTGGTTTGTATTTCTTCTTGAGAATTCAGAGTTGGGCCATTTATTAAATATGGAACCATATCCAAAGGTATGAGATAGTCAAGAAGAAAAATAAATTATCGTGGCTACAGAAGGTCCTACTTGGCATGGGATTAAATTGGAGATGGATCAGGACAAATTATGCAGCGTTTGAAAGCTTGGATTCTTACCCCTAAACAACTGAAAGTCTTTGATGAGTTTTAGGAAGTGGAGTGACATGGCCAGATTTGCATTAGAATGGAGACCCTGAAGGCAGAGTGGGAGAAAGATGAAAAAAAAAAGGGCCATGGAGCCAGGATGATTAGTTATTGGATCAGAGGTACTCACAGATATGCTAAGAACAAGCTAAGGAGGGCAAGAATAGGCAGTGGACACAGACATGGAAGGAACAATACAAAGGGAATCATAGGGAATTCCTGGGCTAGACTGGGGACAGTGAAGGAGATATTGTGAGGAGTGACCCTGTGTGAACAAAGAGAGTGGTGATGGTTCTAATTGAGAAAGTTAGTGAGCAATGGGGTCTGGGAAGCTGGGTGTGATAATACATGCCTATAATCCCAGCCCTTGGGAAAGTGAGGAAGAAGAATCACAAGTTGGAGGTCCACTGGGTTCCATATCAGACCCTGTCCCTAAAAAGAAGAGGGGAACAGGAGAGAGGGAGGATCTGACAGTACAGGAGATGGATAACTGGAAGGGAGCACTCTTGTGGAGGAAGAAGCTGTGAACATAGAGGAGGGTGCAGTTGTAAATGGAGAGGATTTTTGTTTTCTTGGGTTTTTTTCCTGAGATTAGAGGACAAGCGATGAAGCTAGCTGTTTGAGGAGTTCATGCCTTAGGGTCTCATCTTCTAAGTCTCAGTCATGTCTTCTTTATGCCTTGTCTCTTTCTCCTGCTTCTCTATGTCAAGGGGTGTCTGATTTTCTTAAAAGGCCAGATGGTAACTATTTTTGGCTTGTGGGATCTGAGATCTCTGTCTCTAATACTCAACTCTACAGCTATAGAGTAAAATCAGCCATAGCTAATCTGTAAGTGAAAGGAAGATGTGTTCCAATAATCTTTATTTGTTGAAACTAGCCAGACCACAGTTACTGACCCCTGATCCAGCTGGTTCTGACCCATCCTGACCCATGGGACATGCCCTCATTGTACTTTCTACTTCTTCAAGGCACTCATGTCAATTCTAATTAATTATTTGTCTAATTACACTATGCATGGAAGCCAATGTAAGTGTTAAGGCAGAGGCCATGCTTCCCAGTGGATTGCCCTGACCAACTCAGGAGAGAGCAAGAGTGTATCACTGAATGCCTTTCACTTACTAATTAATTCAAACTTCCCACCATTCCCCGTAGTTGGACAGTGCTATCACATCCACTTTAAAGATAAGGATGTTGAGGTTGGAATAGGGTAAATTATTAGGAACCAAACCATTGGAAAATGGAGAGATCATAGGGTGCAGTTCTTCAAGTTTGAAAGAGAAGTAATTTACCAATGACTCTGGTGGCATTCCCAAGGGACTCTTGACATCCTTCTGCCTCTTGATCAACTACCAGTGAAAAGCAAGTCATGAAAATTAGGAGCTTTGTTGTTTGTCTTTTGGTAATAGATAGAGTATAGAAGGTAGGATGCTCAGGAAACATAACATGGGAGCAAAATTGTCCATGTGGGGAGAGGGCAGAGCTTTACCGCGTACCACAGGTGATCATGGAAGTGTTGCACTGTGCATGGAGGTAGCAGCAAATGCAGGGAAATATCTGGCCAAGGTCTGCATTGATGTAACTGGGGTTTTTTCAAGAAGTGATCTGAGATGACAATGGCACCCAGTGCCCAGATCAGACAGCCCAGCGGCACTAGGCTTGTGCCTGAACACTTTTGAGCCTTGTGACATGGACACATTACTTTATTTGGCCTTGATTTATCTAAGCACAAAATGAGAATGAGAAGTCCTTTGCTGATGTCTTCTGGTGACAATAAATAGTAAATTCATGTACAGTTCTGGTCTGTATTAAAAGCCCCACTAATTGGCTCTGGACTACTCTGAGAGCCTCTGCCTGAAGGGTTCCATGACAACAACAGCAAGTCCGGGATTGTAAAGCTCTTGCTTTAGGAGTTTCTCCCTCTCCTGCTTCACTGTGTAATCCTCTTCTCTCTTATCTGCACCAGCAAATGATGGGACAACCAGACAACATTTAGTCTAGGCAGCTGCCTACTACTCATATGCTGTGGGTTCATCTTGGTGCAGTGGTCCTCGACCTTCCTAATGCATGCTCCTCATGCTGTGGTGACCCCAACCATAAAATTATTTTGTTCCTGCTTCATAACTATAATTCTACCACTGTTGTGAATGGTAATTCCATATTCTCTTCAGTAATTCAATTACCCTCCAGTTATCTATCTCCTGTACTGTCAGATCCTCCCTCTCTCCTGCTCCCCTCTTCTTTTTAGGGACAGGGTCTGATATGGAACCCAGTGGACCTCCAACTTGTGATTCTTCTTCCTCAGCTTCCCAAGGGCTGGGATTTTAGGCATGTATTGTCATACCCAGCTTCCCAGACCCCATTGCTCACTAACTTTCTCAATTAGAACCATCACCACTCTCTTTGTTCACACAGGGTCACTCCTCAGCATAGTTTTTTTCCTCATATGGAAAAAATGAGTTAGATTGTATTGTTCTTCTCAGGAGAGCAGGGATCATGGTATGTCACAAACTCAGACATCCGACAGGTCATAAAGAATTTAAGGGACAGGTCATTTCTGAGATGATGAATTAATTTTGTGGTGTGTGTGTGTGTGTGTGTGTGTGTGTGTGTGTGTGTGTGTGAAAGCTAGGGGCACTGATTGTGCATGAAGCTCACTCACACTCTACTATGTTCTATGATCCGTGACATCCTTTATCTCGGACCCAGAAGGCTTGTGCCTTTGGCCAGCATCTATCAAATGGTGAAAGCTTACCTCATTGGTTTGGGAGCATGGTTACACCTTCAACTCTTCTGGTTTTGAGCAAGAAGCACCAGAGTGTGACACAATGAAGAACTTGAATAAAGGAAGATGAGCTGTGGAGAGAAAAGTCACAAAGATATTCAGAAGTGTTTTTGAAAATCTGATAGATCTCATGAAACAGACCCACGACTTACATGTCACTGTAGAGGCGAAAGCAGCCCTGGGTCCAGGGCACAGGAATTCATGGCCAATGACATAGGTGACTTCTAGGGAACAGTGTCTAAGATGTGGAGCTGTACAGCAGGGTTTCAACATGTTGGTGAGTATTCATCAGAACCTCTAGAGACACCTTAGAAGGGAATTCTTGACTGTCTGAAAGTGGAAAAAACACTGAGACCCTTGGTGTTATGTATGTTTCAAAGTTTATGCTGTTTCTAGTGTTTAGAATTCATCAGCTGAGAGGCATCATTGCAGACCTTGCTGTCCAGTGAAAATTCCCCAGGAAGACAATTCCTTGGCATAAGTTCTTTGCCTCAACACACTGACTTAGACTGAGAGAAAATACAGACTAGCCCGGAAGTCAGAGCAGAAAACCACAGAGATCTTTCTGTGAGCGGCGGCTCTAGACCCCAGCCACTTCTCAAGCCTTCACTCAGATTACTGACTCTATTTTATAAACAGAAGTAATTGTTGACATAGAATGTGGCATTTGCAGAAGGAACTAATGAAATGTAAGTTTTAACCAATGGATTATATTTGCATATATCTTTGATTTTTTTTCATTATTTTACAAACTATGATTGAGAGCTCATTGCACTGAGACACAAAGGCTAATAAAACACAATTCAGTCCTTAGAGAATGTATAATTTATTTGAAAAGGCAGAATCAATACATACACAGGAAAATATCTCAAATACAAAAATGTTGAATGAGATTGTGATGAGACACAAACTCATCAGAACAGTCATAGACTTTGTTCTTCTCCGGGAACCCAAAGAGAGTATTTGGCTATTAACCAATAAAGGAAGAAAGCAAGGCTCATGAGCTGGAGGAGGAAAAGGGGTTCTGTAAAGAATGGCTGAAGAGCACACCCTCAGAATGAAAAGGACATTGACCAAAAAAAAAAAAAAAGTTTAAATATACGTGGCTGTAAGCTACAGTCAGAAATCTCTTGACATCCTTTGAGAGGAATGAGTAGGAAATATAACGACTTCTTTGTAACATTGGGTGGCTGAAACTTTGTTATTTGAAATCCACCCCAATTAGATGGGAGCTTCCAGTTGTACTAACCATATAGTACAGGATAACTATCTTACAACCCTCAGACCCAAAGAAGACAGGAACCTAGCATAAGTATCTTCTGAGTGACCCCACCCAGGAGTGTATTGAAACAGATGCTGAGACACACAGCCAAGCATTGGGTGGAGCTCTGGGAGACTTGGAGACGAGAGGGAGGAAAAATAGAGGGAGGAAAAATAGAGGGATCCAGAGGAGACAAGAACTCTACATGAAGATAAATAGAGCCAACCAACTTAGGCCCTGGGAGGCTTGCAGAGACTGAAGCACCAACCATATAAAAGCATTTATAGACTGGACCTAGGCCCCCTACACATATGTAGCTGATAGGAAGCTTCATCTTCATGCAGATCCCTTAACAAGTGAAGCAGAGGTGAGATGTCTCTAATATGGACTCTATTGCTTGTTCGTGAAACACTTTATCCTAGCTGGGCTGCCATGTCTGGCTACAGTGAAAAAGGATGCTCTTAACTCTGATGTGACTTGATGACCTGGGGTGGGTTGATTGGGAGGGGGTTCCTCTCATCTCAGGAGAAGGAGAGGAAGGAGAAAGGGAAGAAGATAAGAGGGCGGAACTGGGTAGGGAGGAGGGAGAGGGCTGTGATCAGGATGTAACTTGAATAAACAAATAAAAAATAAATAAATTTAAAAAGATGTAAACAATACTGAAAAATACATCATGGTAAGACCTGAATTATCAAGGTTGGGTGGTAGATTCCATGCAGAAGGGTGAAGTGGGTTCAGGCATGGTGGAGGGTAGTATGGGGAAGACAACAGAGCCAAAGGGTTAGGATGAAATGGAAACATTCCAGGGATCCTGACATGGCTCTCTCCTTCTCTGTGGGCTGTAGAACATCTGCCAAAGCTTTCTTCTGAGACTCCTACACATGCAGTGCTGAACTGCCTTCCTTATATTCTGGAGATTGTCATCTCTTGCCCAGTGCTCCACTGGTCTCTTTGATTTTCCCCAATGGAGTTCAGGCTGTAAGAATTAAGAGAAATCTTCCACCTCTTTTTTTCATTCTTACGAAGTTTTGAGCCTCATATCTAGGACTATTTCCTAAGTGACAAAGGAAGAATTGCAGAGTCACAGAAATAGATAAAATATTTATGATGAACCTGGGAAGTTGGTTTAATCACAGATAGGTCTTTCCTCCTGTGTATTAATTAATCTTGATAAATATCCCCCATTACATAAAAAATTGCTCAGAAAAGGCATGCATGTAGAAGACAAGCAGTTGTGTATTTCAGATCATCTTAAATGAGCAAACTCTAAATATTTCAGGAGTACAGTAGATCCATCGTCAGAGAATACAATTATGGTGTTTTCATGATACACATCCATCTTTAGGCCCTTGAACAATGCCCCCCACTCAGAGTCACAGAGACTTCTGCTTTTGTAGAAATTGAGCAGGATGAGACAAGTTTGAGTCCATCAGAAGGAAACACTAACCTCAGCAGCACCAAGTAGATCATTTTCAAAGCGTGTGGCTATTTTATGCCAGAGGATGAGGAGACCCTGGGAATCAGGGAATCTGAAAGAAAAGCATCCGGAATCATGGTCTGTTTTCATAGCCTTGGTAATTAGGATGCATGTTTTTCTACACTTAACAATGCATTTTACCCTGAAGATTAAGGATACTAACGTTAACATCAACACAATCCATCTGCCACTGTGATAACCTGCTGCTGAGGACTCTTTAAGAGGTTTATGTGGGGTTTTTTTCCTGTTATTTCCGTCATGAACATTCTTAAATTTTCTAGAGATTTTTTGATTTTTTAAAATTGGACAGGTGATATTTTACTCCAGTAATTTAATTCATATTCACAATAAAAAGTAATTTTCTGGCATCCATGTGTAAGACAAAAAACAGATTCAGGATAGATAGGGGGTAACACTGCCCCTTCAGGTTTCTGCAAGATGAACTTATTTGAGGAGCATGGGAAAGGTGTATGTGAGAAGACCACAAAAGTAGTATAGTCAGAGGCATGTATAGAATGAGCAAATGAAGGCAGGAGCTGCAGCAGAAGCTGAGGCAGCCAACATGCAGAAAGTTTCCAATGCCAGGTTTCTCCTGAAAACCTCCTGGGCTTATTTTTAAAAACACCATCACCAAGTGTTACTTCAGATGGATGTATTTTTTAATAATTTATGCCTCAGAGTGGACTAATTCAATTAAACTGCTTTCCTACTCAATTCTAGTTTGGACCACTGAATAAATGGAAGTTTGTTTGAGGGACTTAATTAATCTTGTAGCATGGATTAGTTAATGAATTAAGCAATCATTTGCATGCTATTTTCTATGCATTATGTTCAAATGAAGAGATAAGAAAATCCCAACAATTCACTTTGAGGAGCACATTGACCAGTAGGGATGATAAACCAATGTTTCCCAACAGTGCTGTAGTGTTCAAAAATCCTGCAGTCCCAGATGTTCTCATTTCCTTATGACACATTGTTTTCTACAATCACACCTTTGGTGCTTCCAATGTTCATCTAGTCTGAGATGTTGTGAATTTGTGTGCTGGTCTTGGTAAGATAGGACAAGAAGGTAGAGGGTCTTGCTCTGTTTACATCTTAGGTGGGCTTAAGAAGCAGTATTCTGAGGGATGATAGGGTTAGACTAAGAAACTTGGCAACATATTGTAGGCAAGATTGTCACCTAGAGAAGAAAGAAAGTAGTAATGGAGGTGATCAGTTGGTAGAGGGAAACTGTGAATGTAGTAGAAGGGTTAGGTTGTTGAATGATGAATACCAATTCTTAGATCAACTCTATCCAGAGTCACCTAGGAAACAAACCCTGGGCATGTCTGTGAGGGAGGTTCTAGATTAGACTAACTGAAGTGGGGAAGACCCATTTTGAATTGTGGGCTGTTGTTCTAGAACTGGCATTCATCCCCCTCTGCTTTTTTACTGGAGACTCAATGTAACTATCTCAAACTCCTGTGGTCATGGGTCCCTACCAAGACATAATGTACTCTCAAACTGTGAGTCTAAATAAACCATTCCTTCCTTAAGTTGCCATTCTCAAGTATTTTGTCATAGGAACTAACCAAGAAACAAACACAGGCCAGGTGTGGTGGTGCATGCCTTTAATCCCAGCACACAGGAGGCAGAGGCAGGCAATCTCTGCGAGTTCAAGGCCAGCATGGTCTACAAAGTGAGTTCAGGACAGCCAGGGCTACAAAGAGAAACCCTGTCTCAAAAACAAAACAAAAACAACAACAAAAACAAAAAAACCCCAAAAAACAACAACAAAACCAAAACCAAACCAAACAAAACAAAATAAAATGAAATGAAAAACCAAACAACAAAAGAAAACAAACACAGATTTCTTTCTAATAATTTCTCTCAGCAGCTGTTATAATCTTATCAAGTAAAATTTAAAGACTGAAGTAGAATTGATAGCAAGTGCTGTGTTCTTTCTTTGTGAAAATGTATTCCATATTAAGAAACAATCAGTGGGAAACTAAAGACTTTCAGGTTGAAATAAACATGGAGTGTATATTGATGCTTTCTTTTTTCTTTAGTAGAAGATAACAATATATGAGTTGACTTTTCCACATATGGACCAGGAAAGGAGGGTACTTATTTCAATCATCATGGAAACTAAGTAATGTAAATCCACTTTTTTGACTTAATAATGTAGTATTGTGGCACTGATGAAAAGGACTTCATATTTTGGTGACTCACACACACATTTTTTATTTACTACTTGTATCACATATTGAATTTACCTCCCCTCGGAGTCTATGAATTCCATTGGAAGAAGTATATTTTGTACACATTAGCCTTTCTATAAAACAGTCTATTAACAATAATTAGTAGTAATCCATGAAGAGTCAGGCTGGAATGACCAAGGAACACATATTCTAGGGTGTTGAAAATGTTGTGATGGAACAGGTGCCACGGATGTTTACCTGACAAGGGACAGTGATTAGTGGAAAAGATTAGAGCTGACATTTAAGAATAGAATCTGTAGTACATTAAAAACAGAAGCTCTTTGTCAAGGCATGACATGAGTTTCTTAAAGTAAAGTGAAAATGAAATAATTAGATACCATCTCTCCTTCCTTTGTAAGACTAGTCTCTGAAGAGAAAGGAGGCAGCCAAGGGTTCCTGTGTTTGGTGGATATGTAGTGGTGATTTTGGAGAATGGTTGTCATGCAGTTATGACCCACCCAGGAGGCTCATTTACTTTTGGCAGAAGTTCAGCTGCTTCCAATTCCTTCACTACCTGGTGTGCATTCATATTGGACTGAGCAGCTCAGTCCAGGCTTGGGACTCTACAGTAAAGAAGTAGGGGAACATTGCTTTTGTAGAAAAAAAGAACAAAACATAAGCTTAATCTTTGGATTGAGCATATTATTCCTTCTAAAAGGAGACAAAACTAGCACAACTAATGACTGTAATCATAATGTTTTCACAGGCCTTACCATGCAGACTCCAAGCACACATGTGTGAACACAAACATCATGGAATATAAACACGCATGTACCCATGCACATTGTCTCTCTAGAGCAGTGGTTCTCACCCTTCCTAATGCTGAGACCCTTTAATACAGTTCCTCATGGTGTGGTGACCACCAGCCATAGAATTCTTTTATTGCTACTCCATAACAGTAATTTTGCTACTGTTATAAACCATAATGTAAATTTCTGCATGCAGGAGAGCTGGTAAGTAATCCCAAAGGCTTTGAGGTCCATGGTTGAGAACCGCTGTGTTAGAGTGAATATCATTCATTTATTGTTGGGCCAAGAAACCTACAGTGCACTGGCCTTCACTAATCTGTTTTTCCCCTAGTAAAGGTATTTTAGCTATTTCATTTAGTTTTGTTTACTTGAATGTTGTATTTGAACTGTGTCTGGATGTCTAGAAAGCAAAAGCTCATTGAAAGCATATGCAGTCTAACTAAAAATTATATTTTCTGAGCCTCAGAAAGATGAGCATATCTTACTCCAAGAAACAAATTTGGGTGGGGAAGAATACTCTTTTCATGTTGAGAAGATGACAATAACTTTCAATGTCTGAATTCATGAAACACAAATCTTGTATCCATAGCTTCCACATATAAAGGAATGAAACCAGATCTCTATTGCTCATCCTGCATAAAAACCAATTCAAAATGGATCAGAGTCCTTAAGGTAAAGCCTGAAACTTCTGCTAGGAGAAAACAAATATAAAGTACCGAGACCTGGGCATAAGCAAGGAGTTTTGTGGGGGGGAAAAAAGACTCTAGTAGCACAGGAAATAATCCAAAGAATTGACAAATGTGAGGATGTGAAATTAGAAAGCTTCTAACAAAATCACCAGAGTGAAAAGACAACTAATGGAATGATAAAGCATCACCTGCCAACTGGACATCAGACAGGGAATTGGTAACTAATACCACAAAAAACCCCAAATCACCCAATTAATAAATATGACAACAAACTGAATAGATAGTCCTCAAAAGAGGAAATATAAGTGGCCAATAAACATACGAACAATCATTCAACATCGTTAGCTATCAGAGAAATGCAAGTTAAAAACCACTCTCAGATCTCATTACATACCAGTCAGAGGGACTATCATAAAGACAATAGATGGTGAGGGAAGAAGTGGGGAAAGGGAAAGCTCTATTGACCACAGGTGGGAATGTAAAGTTGTGCTTCTACTATAGAAATAGCACATATTACAAACAAACAAACAACTTGAAAATAAAACCACCAAATGACCCAGCTGTAGTACTCTTGGGTATTTACTCAAAAAAAAAAAAATCTAAGTCAGTAAATCACAAGTATTTACATGAACATCCATTTTTATTGCTGAACTATTTACAATAGCCAAGAGAAAGAAGGAGGCTAGTTGCTAATTAACATATTCATGGATAAAGAAAATGTACTTTCGTGTAGTCATAATGGAAAGTGGAACTGTGACACTTGTAGGAAAAGGTGGAACTGGAGTTCAAGCTTCCTTTTGTCTATTCTTACGTAAAACATCTAGAGTTTTTATATATATATATATATATATATATATATATATATAATACATTTAGTGCAGGTAGGAATGTGAAGTTGTTTGACCTTTAAAGTATGGCTTCTTTTTTATTTTAAGTTTCTGTTAAATCAACATTGGACTTTATCTCCATTTAGTTTAAATTATATAAATGGACAGTTTCCATCATTTAAATGAAAATCTGCTGAGATAGGCCAAAGAGATGGCACGCACGAAAACAAAATGTGACCATTGAGAGCAATCCAAAAAGTCTTCTTGGTTAATAGCCATACTTGCAGAACAACCTTTCTGACTACAAAAAAAATGAGCTCACTTCAAAAATATTTCAGATGGTTCATAGCTTATAAGAGAAAATTGCTTTGTAAAGAGATTAACTAATGATAGGAGTTTAGAGGAAGTAAAACTGAAATACGAAGAAAAACATATCTGAGATTTCCATAATATAGAAAAAACATGGAAGAGATTAAACTCAACTTTTGAGAGGCCAAAGGAGCAACATAATTAGCATACAAAGCAACAAGAGATAAAATAGCTTATATTTTATAAGTTTGGTATAATGCCCAGCATATCAAATGTGTTAGTGAATTTCAAATGGAATCAACAATATTCCCTTGCTGCTGATGCAAAGTTCGTGTTATCACTTTGGAAAGCCTGTTAACTCTTTAGCTGCAGTAATTTTGTTGAGACAGGAAAGGGTTCACTGGACATCAGTGTTATAGTGGAAATAATCTTTCTTCCCATACAAAGATATTTCTTGCTTCTCATTGGGATAATCAATTCTAATGTTATTAAGCAGTGGCCCAATAAATCTGCTCTCATATTTTTCTGATACAAATATAATATACCTACCACTGTCAATATCTTTCATACGTGAAGTAATAAAACTAGTTCAATATGAAATCTTGTACTTTACATGTAAATTGGATTGCTATGGGTCATTAGACTCCTTACATAAACAATATATTTTGTTTTAAAGAAAAAAAATACTGTGCCCGGTTTAACATTCTGAAAGTTTATAATGCACAAAATCACATTAACAGAGCAGATGATGTCAGGGGTGTGGTTAACAGAGACAGAAAATAGAAATCTTGACCTTCCTGTAGAATAACTTTCTTCCATAGACAGTTTCCAAGCTGACTGCCAAGGGATGATTGCTCACTGATGTCAGATGTAATTAAAAACTGTAATTCTGTAATTATTCTCTAAAGTGACCATGTCTAGTGACTGAGGCAAAGAAACTCAAGCAAGGCAGCCAAATATTTGGCTCTCTAAGAAGACAACTATATGTAGGAACACTCCAGTCTAGAGGACTGGGAGGGAAGGGATGGGGGTAGAGGGTGGAGGACAGGACTGGGAGGGGTGGAAAGAGGGCACTATGATGGAGATGTAACCTGAAGTAATAAATAAACATTTAAAAAAAGAAGACCACTATGGCTCCACAGAAAGATGATAGCATATGAGGCCAAATTTGACCGTGCAGTATGATGTCACAGGACCCATTTTTAAAATTTCAGCTGATTGATTTCATTGTAGTCAGTTATTATTTCATGTTTTAGTTTATTTATTTCCACTATGCACAAAAATCTGTAAACTAGAATTTAGACAAAACTTACCCAAGTATATTGAAATATTTGCATCTTGGCCTCCTTTGTAGCATGGACCCTTGTGCTCTGCCACAGCTGTCAGAGTAATGGCTTTCTCTCCCTTTTTATCTGGGTTGGCTTTATTCCCAGATTCCAAATGAAAGAGACAGCATTTCACTTGACCACCCCATTCCAACCGTTAAATACTGTGCCTTCAGGCTCCGATGCTCTAATGGTCGATTAAAGTTGATAACAGTCTGTCCAATTTCCATTTTTTTTAAACATCCAGCTTGCTGAAATTGTAATATTGTAAAAATCTGAAGTCTTCAGGACCTGCCTGAGAATGTGTCTGGATGTCAACACATAATAATAAGCAAGGGAAATAGTATTGTCAAGAGGTCTTTCAAGTTTGCAGAGCTTGGGTTAGCAATGTGGTTGAGCCAAGTTTGTACAGATGCAAGGTAGATGATAATCAGCTGGTCTACCAAATGAGATCTGTCAAGTAGCTACTCTCGATGTAGTTTACATCTGCAGAAGGGGAAGATCCTTAATGATTTTTGAAATGGTTGACTAACATACATTTACCTCTCTACCTGCCTTACCTAAAGGTAGATAGATATCTTTCTTGGGCCTACAAAGACCTTGCTTGTTTGGAAGACACATTTATGCACCATTTTCAGGCTTTGGTTTTTGGGTTGAAAGGTCACAGAGATACAGATCTAATTGAAATATTTCCTTACATCTAACTTTTCAGTGGGTTGGAATAAAATAGCTTGAAAGGCTTTTTTCCCTCCAGAACCAACAGCAGGTTGGTACTCTTGAACCTTAGAAAAATGGAATTAGGACCAAGGCTTCAGACATGGATCTGTAGACGAGTAGAATTCTGAGCTAAGCAGTTTGATCTGAGTCATCTAAGTGAAGGAAAAAAAGAATCAGAACTTCACCAGGAGCACACTCCCTGTATCTGTACTATGCAGTGCCTGCTCAGTTCCTTTCACGGTACCAGTCAGCTTCCCTTTCTTAGCCACGCTTGGATTCTTTCTCTGAACATGAATGAGCTCCCAGAGTTCTCATCTTTGGTAGGCTAGTCTCATTTTTTTCAATCAATTGCTCAACTCCAGGATGCTTTTATCATGTTGGAGAAGCAATTGCCCGTTTTCTGAGTCTTTGCTGCTAAAGTCGATGAGCCCTTCAGACTCTGCCAAATTTATCACTGCTGATAAATATGGTTTTTCTGGGAGTGTGGCTTCAATCTCCTTTTCTATCCAGGCTGAAATGAAGACTGGAGAATTTGAAGGCCAAATATTTGGTCCTTCATATTGTTACCTCATTGAGGAAGTGGTTCTTCCTTTCCTTAGACAAATGGTTTTGTCTTCTAAATGAATAGAAATTATTGCTTAGATCCTTGAAAGAATTTGCTCCCATCACCAACATGAACTCTAACTCTTACCCACTTTATCCTGTTTCAGGGTTCTTTTCCTCCAAGGGGCAAGAGCATGCCTGTTTTCTAATAATGTAATGAGAGAAGAACATGTAGAAATTCAGCATCAAAAATTAATGTAATGACATGTCCCTGTTTTGGGCTAGAAAGTTTGCCCCATACATCACCTGAGAAACATGTGTTTATGGTTCTTTTTTTTTTTCTCAAGAGATTGAAGATGCTGGTTGTGATGGTTGATATAAATCACCAAGTTGACAGAATCTAGAATCACTTGGGAGATGGGTCTCTGGCATTCCTATAGGGGAAACTTGCCCACTGTAGGTGGCACCATATTCCCTATATGGGATCCCAGACAGTGTAAGTAGAGAAAAGGAGCTAAGGAGTAAGCATCAATCCATCCACCCATCTCTGCTTCCTGATTGTGGATGTGATGTAACCCTTCCCTTTAATCTCCTAGTGTCTTGACTTCCCTGCCACAAGGAACTGTACCTGAACTCTGAGCTAAAGTAAATCCTTTTTCCCTTAAGTTGCTTTTGTCAGCGTGTTTGATTACAACAGGAAAAGAAACTAAGACATTGACCTTTACTGTTTTTCCCCCCAAAATGCTTTTATCTCCAAGGTGCCCACACTTTAGGCAATATGTGTAAGTTAAAGAGCAAAAACTCTATCATCCAGGACTGTCCTTATTTCTTAGAATTAGATATCAGTAGATACTTACCTGGAAGAACCTTCTGGTAGCCAAGTTTGTATCTCAAAAGTTCACTTCCATTTATGTCAATTCTTATCTCGTGCCTGGATTTTCTTTTACATCTCTAGACACTCCTGAAGAAACTCCTGTGGCTTTAGGCAATAGCAGTAATAATAATAATTAATAACAATAGCAGAAGTTTATTAACTAGTACTTTATTAGGTGTCAGATACTCTCTGAAGCATGTGACTGAGATGAACCCATTCTGCCCTTATGGAGCTCTGTGAGACAAGTAGCGTGGCTCTTTCCATTCTACATATGAAGGAACTGAGTTAGTTTGGGTGACAAAACTTTCCTAAGGCCACAGATCTGGGAATGGTAGTGGTGAGATTTGAACTTGGGAAATTGGACAACTAGTATTCTATGGAGCTTATTTTATGGGTGAACTCTTGACCTGAACTGAAATGAAAGATTGTTCTGGTCCTGGTGTTACTGAGGGGTATTTGGGTTTTCTGTGTATCTACGAATTGTAGCATGTCTCCACTTTCTGTTAGGTATGTTCTCCTGATGAGGTTTTTCTGATTATTCCTCTGTGTGCTTTATAGGTTGTAAATCCTGACTTCACATCCAGGAGTTAGACTGAATGCTCAGTTTTCAGTTTTGTGTTCTGTCACTTGACAATGTTCAGTACCTCCTGCATCCCGATCCTTCTCTAAAGTGCCTTCTATAGTTCTTTAAGATGCGGCTTGACAATACAAGATGAGTGGGGAAGGCAGAAATTACAATAGGAGTTTGGAAGAAAATAGAAAATAATTAGAATAATAGGTAGAAGAAGCAAAAAAAAGTCTGTTATGTAATGTCTTCTGAACTGGATAATTTATAGGAAAGTACTTGAAACTTGAAAAGCCTTTGATGCTCTTCAGTGGGAGGTGGCATTATTATGATAATTGTTGCGTTTGTTTTATCATTTTCACCTTGGGATTCTGGTTTCTGCAAAAGTTGAACACAGAAATAAATCAGTAGATGGATTGGAAAAACAGAAAGCTGGATGTTGTTGAAGGACCACAGATTGAGATGCTGCCTTCTTAGGGCTCCTGCTGACCTAGTGAATATCCTGAGTCTCAAGGGGAAGTCGCAGATCATGGAGCTGCCATCAGCAGCTGAAAAAAAAAGACACATCTATGCTGTAAACCAAAGAGGAAAGGTCTAATTCTCAAATCAAGGTCACATAGGATCAGTTCAATCTCAGAGGAAAGACACAGACTACCAAAACACAGAACAATCCCAATCTGGCAAATAAAATTTCAGAAGAGTCAGAGATAATCTTGTCAATGTATCAGAGAATGAGTCAAGGTGGGAGACAAAAATAGGCCAAGTAATAAGTGTGAAAGGGGATTAAGGCTAGTAATGACTCAAAACCGGCCAAGCTGTGGAGCTTATTTTTAAAAAATCTGCTCAAAAACAGAAGCAAAGAAGGAAAGGAACTTGGAAAGGGTGGCACAGGGATGACCTTGAAGAATAATTAAACCAAAAGCCAAGAGAGAGACTTTTTTGCAGCTCAGAACCTAGAGAAATCAGTATTGGATGGCAGGACTCCGAAGGCATTAAGGGAGTGTGTGCTCTCTGAGCTAATTACTTCATGCACTTACAGTTGGATGGGGTGGCTAATAAGGATCTAAGGATGCTAAGAAAGAGACAGGATTGTAAAAAGTAGTTTAATCTTGAATCCAGACAAAAACATTATGGAAATGTAGTTCAATACAGCCAATGTCAACCTGCCATGGAGGAAGTGAAGGAGGGACCCCAGCATCCAGAGGGTACTGGGATCATTGCCTAGAGCCATGATTGATTTCTTTCCTCCAAGAACAAAGCTGGCCCCAAAATTGATTTTTCCCCCTTTGTGTGCAAAAATTGGCTTACTGTTAAAAGATAGCACATATATTTGAACTTATTCATACATTTGGCACTAGGCTTCATATCTTTTATTTCAAAGATGGGGTAGCTTGGCAGTATGGAGCCTTGCAATATAGCTTGAGAAAAGATCACAGTAAAAGTAGAGGCAGGTGGGAGTTCAGCCAAATCATAGTTGAGTGGGGAACACACTGTACAGCTTAATAGAACTTCCACATTGCTCTCAAATTGAAGCATTCCAACAGATCTTGAAAAAAAAAGAGCTGCCTAATGACACTAGAAAGTTGTAAAGTGAGATTTGACTAAGTAAAACTAGATGTTGTCAAGCCACTGAGCTTGAAGACATTCTTGTCTTGAATGGAGAAGTCACTTACCTAGTAATTTTGATATATTTCTGGAGGCTTGCTGTAGACTCAAGAGTCAGTGGTCTTAGGTAGATGGTCTCTATTTTGGGGGGATATTTACTTGAGTGAACTCTATGATAGTTCTTCCTGATAGGCAGTGAGGAATCAAGTAAGAACTTGTAGCTCTGGTAGCTGAATGTGGAAATCATCCTCTATTTAAAGAAAACCCAGCTCTTAGAGACAATGGTTTTAGGAATGATGTTCTCCACCTGGATGGAGACTATCTGTCTGGCTTCATTCTCCTCTAGACTTCCTATCTCAAGAAGGAAAATTGTAAGTTGTGAGTGTCACAATCAGAACACAGGCTTTGGAAGATGAAGTGAGAATGGAATACCTTTGCTCTATGATATTTTATAACTATAGCAACAAAGCTCCACTAAAAGGACAAAATTGGTTTATAGGAGAAAGGATAAGATGTGTACCCCTTTGAATACCTACTATAAAAGAAAGCTTGAAGAATACAGGGAAGATAAAAAGCACTGGAGGGATTTGAATTCTTTGGTAAAAAGGAAACCAATTAAATATAGGCAACCCATAGCCATCTCAAATTGAGGGCCCTATTACTTCATTTCATACTGTTGCATACATTGTGCCTGAATTTCCATTGAACCTCTTAAGGTGAGCTGAAAAATAGTACAGAAAAAGTCATAATAAGTAACATTGATATTGGAACCATGAAGTAAAACCCTGGATACCATGGAATCATAGACTGCTCATACAAACAGACAGATGGAAACTTGGTTAGTCCAATGTTTGTTCCACAATTGCACCACTGTTTTCCTACTATGAATCAGTTTTACCAGATCAGTCATTATTACAGCATGCAGTGCAGGCTTCAGAACTGGATATGATTGTAGTTTGCTTTGGATAATGCACTTAATTTCACTAAGTATGAAGTAGAGTACTCCACTCAAATATGGACATCACCTGATAGAAACATATGTCCTAAAGTTTTAAACACTAAATTTTAAAATTGATATGAAATATTAATAAATTGATGAAAATGATAGGTCAAAAGTAGAGAAAAATAACAAACTCATTTAAAATCAGAACAAAAACCACAAAAGAGGAAACAAAAAAATAATGTGCATATGTCATGAATAGAAGCACTTACAAACTTACAGTTGATCCAGCTGTATTACTAATTACTTGAAATGTCAGTGATCTAAATGCAAAAATTGAAAGACAGAGCTCATCAGAGTGGGTATAAACAAGAGCCATCTAGGTTTTGCCTACAAAGAAGGCATTTATATATTTTTTCTAAGCTGAAATGATGTAGAGACACATCATATTAATATCTATCAAAGACAAGCTGGCTAACTCTGGTAATTCCAAGCCAGACTATAAAACAAGGAAAAATACTAGGAGTAAAGGAGAATGCTATAAAGGTGCCATTTTTTCAAGGGAACATAAGAATTTTTAGTCTGTGCAATCAACAGAAGAGTGCCAGTGTACATGAGACAAAACTAATAGAACTTTAAGAAAAAGTGGCTAAGTCCATTACTGTAGCTGAAGACTTTAATACCTCACAGTAATTGGAAGATCAAGCAGGCTGAAAATTAGTAAGGGTATAATTGGAAAAGCACCATCAATCAACTGATTCAAATTGACATTTATAGAAAAGTCCATCCAATAACAATGGAATCCATGTTTTCCTTAAACTCACTTGGAGAATTATAAAGTAGATAACATGGGGTTATAAAATCTATCTTATCAACTGTAAAATAATAGAATTTATATCAAATGTGTTCTTGGATAATATAATTAAAACTAGAGATCCATAGTAGGAAAACAGCTGAAAAATACTCAAATACTTGAAAATTAAGCAAAAATCACTAAATAACAGATGAGTGAAAGAAGTCTCAAGAGAACTTAAAAATTTTTTGAGATAAATGAAGATGAAAAATATACCTCACCTGATCTGTAGGCTGCAGTAAAAGAGTGTATGGAGAGGAATTTCTTTCTTTCTTTTTTTTATTTAAAAAAAATTATTTATTTATTGCTTCAGGTTACATCTCCATCATAATGTCCTCTTTCAACCCTTCCCAGTCCCGCCCTCCCACCCTCTACCCCCTAACCCTTCCATCCCAACCCTCTGGAGTGGAGTGTCCCTACATAACAGTCCCACGCCCCAGTTCAGCATTCATATGAGGGACAAGAGCCTCCTCATACACTGGGGACCTACAAGGCAATACCACCAGGGAAAAGTGTCTCATTGTCAGGGAGAGAAAAACAAAACAAAACAAAACAAAAGTCTATGTCCATGTTCCCTTTGGTGCATTGGTTGTGGTATAGATATAATGTACTATATAGCTAAAATTCGACTATAAGTGAATAGATGCCATGTGATTCCTTCTGAGTCTGGGTTAGCTCACTCAGGATGAGCTTCTCTAGTTCCATCCAAATTATGCAAATTGCATAATTTCATCATTTCTGATAGCTGAGTAGTATTCCATTGTGTAGATGTACCACAATTTTTTAATCCATTCTTCGGTTGAGGGACATCTGGGTTGTTTCCAGTTTCTAGCTATTACAAATAAGGCTGCTATGAACATAGATGAGGAAACTTCCTTGTGATTCAGTGAGGAGTCATTTGGATGTATACCCAGAAGTGGTATGGCTGGGTCCCAAGGCAGAGCTATTCCAAGTTTTCTAAGATATCGCCAGACAGACCTCCATAGTGGTTGCACAAGCCTGCACTCCCACCAGCAATGGAGAAAGGCTCCCCTTTCTCCACAACCTCACCAGCATGTGCTGTCATATGAGCTTTTAATCTTAGCTATTCTGACAGGTGTGAGATGGAATCTTAGAGTTGTCTTGAGTTGCATTTCTCTAATGATGAAGGATGCTGAGCATTTCTTCAAGTGTCTCTCAGCCATTAGGAATTCCTCCTTTGTGAATTCTCTGTTTAGCAATTTTCTCCATTTTTTAAATTGGATTATTTGGTTTCTTGGCATTTAATTTCTTGAGTTCTTTGTAAATTTTGGATATTAGCTCTCTGTCAGATGTGGGGTTTGTGAAGATTTTTTCCCAATCTGTAGGCTGCCATTTTGTTCAATTGGGAGTGTCTTTTGCCTTACAGAAGCTTTTCAGTTTCATGAGGTCCCATTTATTGATTGTTGGTCTTAGGTCCTGAGCTGTTGGTGTTCTGTTCAGGAAGTTATCAGCTGTGCCAATGATTTCGAGGGTTTTTCCCACTTTCTCTATGGTCTTTGATCCACTTGGACTTAAGTTTTATACAAGGTGATAAGTATAGGTCTAATTTCATTCTTTTACAAGTGGACATCCAGTTAGACCAGCACCATTTGTTGAGATGCTGTCCTTTTTCTATTGTGCGGTTTTGGCTTCTTTGTCAAAAATTTAGTGACCATAGGTGTGTGGGTTCATTTCTGGGTCTTCAAATTGATTCCATTGATCCACTGGTCTGTTTCCATACCAGTACCATGCTGTTTTTACTACTATTGCTCTGTAGTATAGCTTGAAATCTGGGATGGTGATACCTCCAGATGTTTTTTTATTGTACCGGATTGATTTAGCTATTCTGGGTTTTTTTGTTGTTTCATATGAAATTGAGAATAGCTTTTTCCAGGTCTATAAAGAATTGTGTTGGTATTTTGATAGGAATTGCACTGAATCTGTATATTGCTCTTGGCAAGATGGCCATTTTTATTATGTTGATCCTACCTATCCATGAGCATGGGAGATCTTTCCATCTTCTGATGGCCTCTTCCATTTCTTTCTTCAAGGGCTTGAAGTTCTTATTGTACAGGTCCTTTACTCTCTTGGTTAGAGTTACCCCCAGGTATTTTATATTGTTTGTGCCTATTGTGAAGGGAGTTCTTTCCCTGATTTCTTTCTCAGCCCATTTATTTGTTGTATAAAGCATGGCTTCTGATTTTTTTGAATTAATTTTGTATCCAGCAACCTTGCTGAAGGTGTTTATCAGCTGTAAGAGTTCGCTGGTGGAATTTTTGGGGTCGCTTATGTATACTATCATATCATCTACAAATAGGGATAATTTGACCTCTTCGTTTCTGAAAGACCGGGGAGAGGGAAGTTCCTCACCCGACGCTCAGGATATCATGGCCGCCCCAAAACTCGCAAGAGACCATCTTGATGCAATCGCAAGAGGTTTATTTCGGGGGGGAAGGGGGGGGCTCAGTGCACTGAGGGCACCATTTGTATCCCACACAGGGTAGAGCCGCGACCCCGATTTGGGGGAAAGTAGAGTATTTTATAAGGGAGCACCACAGATTAAGGGGGTGGGGGAAATCACATGTGCAAAGTATAAGCCCAGCCCATTGTTTACCACAACCCAAGGGGGAGGAGAAATACAGGTGGAATGTACCAGCCCATTAGTTAGTCAGCAGGAAACATCCTACATCTGTTTTTCTCAGGAATGAATCTAATCTTGTTTTGTTATCTACTTTGTGGTCAGCCAGTTCCTGAAACCCTGGGGGCCCGTGACCCGATTGACCTTCATTCTTGGTTCCACCCTTTTTTATGGTCAGCTAAGTTCCTGGAACCTGGCAGCTGGCCTGGCTCTACTGCCGACTTAGGGGGTCTTTTAATAATTTTCATTCCCTTCAGTTTCCAATTTGTATCCCCTTGATCTCCTTTAGTTGTCTTATTGCTCTCGCAAGAACTTCAAGTACTATATTGAAGAGATATGGTGAAAGTGGACATCCTTGTCTTGTCCCTGAGTTTAGAGGAAATGCTTCAAGTTTCTCTCCATTTAATTTGATGTTGGCTACTGGCTTGCTGTATATTGCCTTTATTATTGCTAGATATGGTCCTTGTATGCCCGTTCTCTCCAGAACTTTTAGCATGAAGAGGTGTTGGATTTTGTCAAATGCTTTTTCTGCATCTAGTGAGATAATCATGTGGTTTTTTTCTTTCATCTTGTTTATATGGTGAATTACATTGATGGATTTTCATATGTTGAACCATCCCTACATTCCTGGGATGAAGCCTACTTGAACATGGTGTATGATACTTTTGATGTATTCTTGGATTCCATTTGATAGTATTTTATTAAGTATTTTTGCATCTATGTTCATGAGGGAGATTGGTCTGAAGTTCTCTTTCTTTGTTGGGTCTTTATGTGTTTTAGGAATCAGGGTGACTGTGGCCTTATAGACTGAGTTTGGCAGTGTTCTTTCTGATTCTATTTTGTGAAAGAGTTCGAAGAGTAATGGTATTAGCTCTTCTTTGAAGGTCTGGTAGAATTCTGTGCTGAAACTGTCTGGCCCTGGGTTTTTTTTTTTTTTTTTTGGTTGGAAGATTTTTAATGACTTTTTCTATTTCCCTAGGGGTTATAGGGCTGTTTAATCTGTCAACCTAATCTTTATTTAGCTTTGGTAGGTGTATCAAGAAAATTGTCCATTTTGCTTAAGTTTTCATATTTGGTGGAGTATAGATTTTTAGAGTAGGACCTAAAGATTCTCTGGATTTCCTCAATATCTGTTGTTATTTCTCCCTTTTCATTTCTGATTTTGTTGATTTGGGTTTTTTTCCCTCGGCCTTTTAATTTGGCTAAGAGTTTGTCTGTTTTGTTGATTTTCTCAAAGAACCAACTCTTGGTTTCATTGATCTTTTCTGTATCGTTCTTTTTGTTTCTAAGTTGTTGGTTTCAGCCCTAAGTTTGATGATTTCCTGCCTTCTGCTCCTCTTGTGAGTGCTTGCTTCTTTTTTTTTTTTCCAATTCATCCAGTTTAGCTGTTAATTTGCTAAAATGAGCTGTCACAATTTTCTTTTTGATGTCACTTAGTGCTATGAACTTTCCTCGTAGCACAGCTTTCATTGTGTCCCATAGGTTTGGGTATGTTGTGCCTTCATTGTAGTTGGATTTTAAGAAGTCTTTTGATCTTATCCATTCTGACAGGTGTGAGATGGAATCTTAGAGTTGTCTTGAGTTGCATTTCTCTGATGATTAAGGATGCTGAGCATTTCTTCAAGTGTCTCTCAGCCTTTAAGAATTCCTCCTTTGTGAATTCTCTATTTAGCTCTGTCCCCCATTTTTTAATTGGATTATTTGGTTTCTTGGCATTTAATTTCTTGAGTTTCTTTGTAAATTTTGGATATTAGCTCTTTGTCAGATGTGGGTTTGGTGAAGATTTTCTCCCAGTCTGTAGGCTGCCGTTTTGTTCGAATGACAGTATCTTTTGCCTTACAGAAGCTTTCAGTTTCATGAGGTTCCATTTACTGATTATTGGTCTTAGGTGCTGAGCTGTTGGTGTTCTGTTCAGGAAGTTGTCATCTGTGACGGCACATGATGGGGAGGGTGTGAAGAAAGGGGAACCCTCCTCCATTGCTGGTGGGAGTTCAGGCTTGTGCAACCACTTGGAATAGCTGTGCCTCGGGACCCAGCCATACCACTTCTGGGTATACACCCAAATAACTCCTCACTGAATCACAAGGAAGTTTCCTCATCTATGTTCATAGCAGCCTTATTTGTAATAGCTAGAAACTGGAAACAACCCATATGTCCCTCAACTAAAGAATGGATTAAAAAACTATGATACATCTTCACAATGGAATACTACTCAGCTATCAGAAACAAGGAAATTATGCAATTTGCAGCCAAATGGATGGAGCTAGAAAAGCTCATTCTGAGTGAGCTAACCCAGACTCAGAAGGATTCACATGGCATCTATTCATTTATAGTCGAATTTTAGCTATATAGTACAGGATATCTACACTACAACCAACGCACCAAAGGGAACAGGAACTTTGACTTTTTTATCCTGTCAATGAGACACTTTGCCCTAGTGGTGCTGCCTTGGAGACCCCCAGTGTATTAGGAGGCTCTTGGCCCTCATATGACTGCTTAACTGGGGCAGGAAACTGTTATGTAGGGACACTTCACTCCAGAGGAGTGGAATGGAAGACTTAGGGGGTAGAGGGTGGGAGGGCGGGACTGAGAAGGGTCAAAAGAGGGCACTATGTTGGAGATGTAACCTGAAGCAATAAGTAAATAAATTTAAATTTAAAAACAATTAAGATATTGAAGGAACATGGATGAATAAAATTTGCTATGCCTCTAAAAAAAAAAAAAGTCTTTGATTTCCTTCTTTATTTCTTCTCTGACCCAGTAGTCATCCAGTAAAGAGTTGTTCAATTTCCATGTGTATGCAGGCTTTCTGTTGATTCTGTTGCTGTTAAAGTCCAGCTTTATTCCATGGTGGTCTGATAAGATACAAGGGGTTATTTCAATTTTCTTTTATCTGTTGAGGCTATCTTTGTGTCCAACTATATGGTCTATTTTGGAGAAGGTTCTGTGCAGTGCTGAGAAGAATATTTGTTCTTTTGTGTTTGGGTGAAATGTTCTGTAGATATCTGTTAGGTCTATTTGGTTCATGAGCTCTGTTAGACTCATTATTTCTCTGTTTGGCTTCTGTCTTGATGATCTGTCCATTGTTGTGAGTGGGGTGTTGAAGTCTCCCACTACTAATGTTTGAGGATCGATGTGCGATTTAAGTTTTAGAAGAGTTTCTTTTACAAATGTAGGTGCTTTTGTATTTAGAGCATAGATGTTCAATATTGACTATTATGCTCTTTCCAAAATTCATCTGCAGTGATCTTTGAGCCTTGGGTGGATAGAGTACAGTATATATGTTCAGTCTTGGGTTGAGCATTCTGTAGTCTTTTATTCGCTTCACCTTGGCCAACTGTGTGTTTCTGTGTTAATCACCATGTATTGAAAATAGAAGCTTCTCAGATGAGTGTTGAGAGATGTACTTATCTATGAGTATAATAGTAGGCCGTGAGGACTCAGTTTAATATTGTGTTAATTTAGCAGAATGGTAGTATCAGGTTCTCTTCTAACACCAAAGGCCTACCTACCTGTACATTCTTGTCCTGATCATGATGCCAGGTATGGGTTTCATCTTGTGGAGCCAGACTGAAATTTAAATCCAATCAGAATGTGATTGGTTACTCCCATAGTATTTGTGCCACTATTGTACCTGTGTTCTGCCACGTGAGTCATTATTGTGCCTCACAGAGTTCACAGCTGGGTATAACTGGTGCTCACTTTTCTCCTCTGGTAGGGTGCATAGCACCTTTTAGTGCAATGGAAGCTGACTAATAGGGGTGAAGATTCTAGGTGAGTATCAGTTTGATTTCTTCATGTGCTAATACTCAAGTATATGGTATCTTCTGCAATCGGATCTTACTGTAAAGTTTTGGAGGGTAACTAGAATAGTGCAAATAGTCTCTCATGTTTAAGGACCTATGAGATTTCACTGCCACCAATTCCAAAAGAAGTAATCCATGCCTGACATTCAGATTTTTATTTGTTAGCTTCCTTGACAGATGGGAAATATCAAGGTTTCACAAAGACAAATACTTCTATGTACCTATTAAATAAGTTAAACAATACTTAACTATTCTTTCAAAACAGATAAAGCAGCTGACTTTAATGGTAAGCACTGCGTTATAAAGTTATGCTAATTTTCACAACTCATCAAGAAAAACAGAAACAGAAGAAACACTTCCTGAATGATTCTATGAGGTTGGCATTACCCTAATACAAAAACTAGATGATGTCTTAAGAAAATACCTGGTCATTATAGGAGCAAAAGCTTCGATAAAAGCTTAGCAAGTTGTATCCAACATTGTGTGGAAAGAATTAAACATCACAACCAGTTAGGATTCATTTTGTGTATGTAACCCTTAGAGATTAAAGAAGCAGTGAATGTTCCCCATGGCATTAACAGACAAAGATGGCGAAATCAATGAAGGAAAGAGAATCTGCATTTATGGACTGTAAATTCAAGTTAGGGGGAAACTGATGAGAGGGATGAAACTACATCCTTGGATTTTACATCCCCAGGCCAGATTAAACCTTCAACTGGAAGGACAGGGCCTTGGTGGCTTTTAAACAGAAGCAACTCCACAATAGCCAATTAGTAGTCATAATTGTTTATTTTAGGTTTGGAAAGGCAAAACATGCTCAAGGCAAAATTTTAAACAATAGTAAAGGTCATTAAAAGTAAGTTTCTTTTCATTTTAAGATATTATCTATATTTTTTCAGTAGTGTTCTAATTTAATCGACTTTTGGCCAAAGTTGCTAAGGACATTTTGACTGACCCATCTGTCAACTTGTCAGAAGTTATACATATTCACTGTGTTTATGTTATTGTAATTGCTTTTTTTTTTTACAATGAACATGACTAATTACAATTTTTCCAGTTAATAGCTAACTTATAAATACTAACATTATAGACAATATACAAAATGTATTGCCTTTTATTCATTTTAGGTGAACAGGCAAGGGTAGGATCAGGACTGATGAGAGTTAACCAGGTTCCTTTGAATCTGTATTGAACGTGGATGTGTTTGTGGAATCTAGCAACGAGTGTTCCTTGTGAGTCCAAGGAAACACTGAAATGTGGTTGGAAGACATCTCCATGTCCAGTGGTCCCCAGGGGAGCTTTCTTCTGTGGTTAGCTGACTGTCCCAGAGTTCTGTCTAAGGACACCATGTTCCTAAATACTCTAGTTTTGCTGTCTAACAGGTGTGACCACTAGCTTTACTTGGAATTAACTCAAAATCAGATACCCTTTGGCTTAGTGACATTTCTCAGCCCTCTACATTTACACAGCTGTGTCCGACACACTGATGGGAACTCCATGGGGACTCTGGTGTTTATCCTGACAGGTTTTAGAAAAACACATGCCTTTCGTCACGGACAATGCTAGCTTTCATATCTCTGCTGCTCCCTGTTTGGGTGAAGCTAATGCAATGGTTGTTGTGAGTTCTCATTCTTTCTCAGAGGAGTAGTTGATGTTTTCACAGCCCTATAAAGAAAGAATGCCTTGGCCCATTCCGAAGCAGCACTATAGAGGCCTGTTGTCCATCAAATGTGTAAATGTATGAAAGCGTAGGCTCAGCAAGTCAAATGCTTCCCGGCACCAAGTGAATCACCTAGAAATCTTATTAGGATCTTTCCAGCAACAAGCTAAAATATATTTATTTGACATTAGTAGGCTTTTCTGACTTTAGTTTGCTCATCTCAAAGGAAGAGGTAGAGTGGTGGTGAGCAAGGCCAGCTGTCTTGGTCTTTTCTGCAGAGCAAGTGTTGATCTGTTGCTGAAGCACTAGTGTACCACGAAGTTCAGAGGGGAGAGAGTTCAATGTTGGAGAACAGAGAAATACCTATTGTCAGCCTCCAAGTAAGATTTTAAGCCCGAGTTTTGTAGTTTTGAAAGCTTTAATTTAGTCTTGACTCATTTCAGTCATAAGGCTTATACTGCATGCCCTCAAGGAGGATGCATTTGATGAATAAGTGAGTCCAATAGATCACTGCTAGTGATGTTTAACAACTTTGAGGTAAAAGTGAAGTTATTTGAGTCACAGTTTCATCGTCTCTCCCTCCTTGCAGATTTCGCTAGATTTACCTTCCCTCCACAATCTCCCCAAAACACTTCATTGCTGTTTTCTCTCTTATCTGTTGACTTAAATCGATGGGGGGTCATATAGATCATTCTTTCTGTGTTTTTTTTTCTTTTTGTAGCAGACACATATTATTTGGTTCCCACTAGTTTTTCTGTGTGGCGAAGCTGTTCTTTGTTTTGTTTCATGCTAAGCATTTACATTGGAACATATATCTTCTTCTTTGGCAATATCAGTAATCAAACCTCTATTCAGTACCAGTATGAAGATAAAGTTATGGTGTTTCTTCACTAAGACCATGAGCAGTAATATAATTTGATTAAGACAGGTTATCTCCCTGGGCTTTCCTTTAGCTCTCAATGGACTAAGGATCATTTATGAAGCAAATCGGTCCCATCAGCTCAAGGCTGTTGTGAGGACAAGATAAGTTAATACGTGTGGGTGTGGGGTTTGGGGCATATGCATTCTAAGGCCTGATCAGGAGTGGCACTGACCCTTGTCTTCCAGCCTCCTGCCTTCTACTACTGCCCAAACAGTCTATCTTGCATACTCCCACCCCACATACACCATCACAGCTCCATGAAGCCCCCTATTGTGCCACTTCTTGAATTCTTTTCCTAGACCTGCTGTGGAAAGTACTACAAACTGGAAAGGTGACCCACATCCTTGCGCTTCTAGAAGACAGAAGTTTGACGTAAAGTCATTAACAGGTTTGAATTATTCTGAGACCTCACTCTTTGGCTTATAGATAGTGTTTGTTGTTTTGTTTTGTTTTCTTTTCTCAGTTTTACTTTTTACATTTCTCTCTCTCTCTCTCTCTCTCTCTCTCTCTCTCTGTGTGTGTGTGTGTGTGTGTGTGTGTTAGCATAATTTATGCTACATATGTGGAAGTCAGAGGGCTTCTTGCCAGAGTTATTTCTTTCCTTCTACCATGTGTATGTTCTGGGATTTGAACTCCTGTCTTCAGTTTTGACAGCTAGTGCCTTCACACAATGAACCATCTTTTTGGCCCTGCTTTTTCAGTTTTTGAGATAGGATTTTACTTTGTAGCTAGAGTGGCCTCATACTAGCAGCATTTCTTCTGTCCAGCTTCCCACATGTTGTGGTTATTGACATGTGCTACTACATGGGGTTTTTTTGTTTTTGTTTTTCTTTGTTTGCTGTTTTGTTTGCATAGCCATCTTTGTCTTCTGTATTCTGTCTATATTCTGTGTCCTAATTACCTTTTCTCACAAGGACACTGGCTATATTGGAATTAAGTCTATCCATAAAATCTCATTTTAACTTAATTATTTCTTATAGAGCCCATGTCCAATACAGTCATGTTCCAATATATTAGAAGTCAGAATTTCATCATAGAACTTTGGAAAGTGGATATTAGCCCTCTGTCAGATGTGGAGTTGGTGCAGATTTTTTTTCCCAATCTGTAGGCAGCCATTTTGTTGGAATGACAGTGTCTTTTGCCTTAGAGAAGCTTTTAAGTTTCATGAGGTCCCATTTATTGGTTGTTGGTCTTAGGTCCTGAGTTGATGGTGTTCTGTTCAGGAAGTTGTCACCTGTGCCAATAAGTTTGAGGGTTTTTCCCACTTTCTCTTCTAGTAGATTTAGTGTGTCTGGCCTTCTGTTAAGGTCTTTGATCTACTTGGACTTAAGTTTTGTACAAGGTGATAATTATGGGTCTAATTTCATTCTTTTGCATGTGGACATCCAGTTGGACCAGCACCATTTGTTGAAGATGCTATCCTTTTTCCATTGTGCGGTTTTGGCTTCTTTGTCAAAAATTAGGTGACCATAGGTATGTGGGCTAATATCCAAAATTTACAAAGAACTCAAGAAATTAAATGCCAAGAAATCAAATAATCCAATCAAAAATGGGGAAAAGAGTTAAACAGAAAATTCACAAAGGAGGAATTCCTAATGGCCGAGAGACACTTGAAGAAATGCTCAGTCAGCATCCTTAATCATCAGAGAAATGCAACTCATGATGACTCTGAGATTCCATCTCACACTTGTCAGAATGGCTAAGATTAAAAGCTCATATGACAGTACATGCTGGCGAGGTTTGGAGAAAGGAGAACCCTCCTCCACTGCTGGTGGGAGTGCAGGCTTGCACAAGCACTATGGAGGTCAGTCTGGCGATATCTTAGAAAACTTGCATCTTCAAAAACCTCAAGAGATCTGCAGAATATGGCATTCAAAGA
>CAJQZJ010033149.1:6657608-6670267 GCA_907164525.1 Lophiomys imhausi
AAAAAAAAAAAAAGAAAACTTGGAATAGCTCTGCCTCGGGACCCAGCCATACCACTTCTGGGTATACATCCAAATGACTCCTCACCGAATCACAAGGAAGTTTCCTCATCTATGTTCATAGCAGCCTTATTTGTAATAGCTAGAAACTGGAAACAACCCAGATGTCCCTCAACCGAAGAATGGATTAAAAAATTGTGGTACATCTACACAATGGAATACTACTCAGCTATCAGAAACAATGTAATTATGCAATTTGCAGCCAAATGGATGGAACTAGAGAAGCTCATTCTGAGTGAGCTAACCCAGACTCAGAAGGATGCACATGGCATCTATTCACTTATAGTTGGATTTTAACCATAAAGTACGTAGACTTTTTTTCCCCCTGTCAATGAGACACTTTTCCCTGGTGGTACTGTCTTCTAGGCCCCCAGTGTATGAGGAGGCTCTTGTCCCTCATATGAATGCTGAACTGGGGCGTGGGACTGTTATGTAGGGACACTCCACTCCAGAGGGTTGGGATGGAAGGGTTAGGGGGTAGAGGGTGGGAGGGCAGGACTGGGAGGGGTGGAAAGAGTACAGTATGATGGAAATGTAACCGGAAGCGATAAATAAATAAATTTAAAGGAAAAAAAAAGAAATTTGGAAAGTGATAAAATTCAAACTACTATAACCTGTTTGCTTGTATGGTTTCACCCATTTTAAAATTGTGCTTTATGTGTGTTTCCATGCCATCCTCCATTTTTCCTAGGCAGACCACTTATGACCACTATAATTTTTTGTTTATTTGCCTATATTCTTCATGAGAGCCTAATAAATGTGAATATATACCTTCTATATTCTTCCTGTAGTCCCAATCACCAAGGCATATAGATTCTTAATTAATTATTGAATATTTGTTGTATTATTGAGTTCTTATTATTACTTGTGCTATATGAAATGAAACAAAATATACATTTAATATTGTCTAAATTGATATAGATTTAAAAATGTAAAACCTGCTAAAACTTTATCATGTAGGTATTCTTGCTAAAATCACTGTTTTATTTTATTAATTATTTATTATGAGAGCATAGAGGCATGGAAAGATCAAGGAATTTACTTAATAGCTAAGAAAAATGGCACTAGTAAAGGTGGGATTTGAACCCATGAAGTATGGATTCAAAGCCTCCATGCTTAATTACAATACTTAGAAATTTTGTGGTATTGTGTTAGAAATACTGTATTTTAAAGTTATACCAGTCAAAGCCTCCACTGAGGCCATGTCCTAAGTAAATAATAATTGCTGTGGTTGTTTTAGAGTTGTTTAGTTTGTTTTAAGGTGCAGATCAAAGAGGGATGAAGAGAGAGATAATAATACAGATATTATATGTGGAGTTAAAGAAAGGGAAGAGACACAGTGTAAGGGCTCTAAGAAGTTTCATTGTAGGTGGGAGAATTCCACATATTTACATTAGTGATGACCAACTTCTAAGTCTTTACAGGGTTCAAGCCTTCTTTAGATCACCAAATGTCATTTTTGTGTCACCTGATGTAAAGTGAAGTAGTAGGATCAGAAAGCTATATTTTATTGGCAACAGTATGGGTGTTCTTGAGTACTTTGCCCCATCGCCAGGCTAGTAATTATGGGAGGGAGTCCTGAAATTCAGGTCTAACTCTCTAATTTGTGTTCCTGAGATTGGGCTTAATACTGGAAGGCAATAAAAAAAGAGATACAGTTCTGGGGAGCACCACATCAGGAAGGAAGAGGTGTGTGCTGCAAAGATTGACAACATGATCTAGCCAGAAGTGTTGAAAGAGAATGAAGAAGTTAAGGGTCCAGAATCAAGGGAATCCTATTCTTGAAAGATCATGTGTGATGACATACATGGGTTTTCCATCACACAGATGGTTTCAGCAATTACGAACTATGAGGCTCATCACTGTGTTCCACACATATTTCCAGTAGTGTGTTAAGGCAACATATTCTCTCGAGTAAAGTTCTGTTTAATTCTTTTTTTCCTCTAGAATTTCAAGTGGAAAGGGCACAGAATTGACAGTTACCTGTTTTGTTTGTTTGTTTGTTTTGCTTCTGTTTGTTTTAGTTCTGTCAGAGGACATATTCCTCTCTGGTCTTTTTCTTTTTCGAAGTTGGATTAGTGTCTCTGTAGCAGGCAGATTTTCATCATGAAAAGGCATGTGTGCTTCTGACTCACCCTCCATCTATTCAGGGTGCCAAATAGTAACTAAGCAGGAGGTTTCCTTCCTTGAACTTTCCCTTCCTTCTTCCTTCTAATATGATTTCCAACTTTGTAAATTGGCATGTTGCTGAGCCTTCTCTGTGAAGCAGATTGATCTATTATGGAGGTAGGATGGTATGTTTGTGATGGCAAGTTTTCAGTGGGGCCATTGAATGTAGGATAGGCATGCAACATGTTCTTCATCTTACTTCTAATCCTTATCACCAAATTTGCTTGTTTTCTGGGATGAGACCTGGATCACTTGAAGAAGCAGTGCTATGCTGGTAAACTTCACAGGTGGCAGGTGAACCAGAGAGTAAAGAGACACTCAATCTGAGTGTTTCTTTCCACCTTAGAGGGACAATTCAGCTGTAGACACAAACTCAGAAATTTAGTTCTGACACTGGAGACCATTAATTCACCTCAATCCTTATACACAGAGCCTTGACCACTCTGCTGGACCAGCTCCTGGCATATGTTGATAAATCACAGGCTGTTAACCTTGTACCCATGTCCTGAGTCAGGGGTTCAGTGTTGAATGCGCAATACTTCTGCATTGAAAACTTAATTGCCTCACTTCTGTCTCTGCAGTGTTGGTGTATGTTTTATTATCTTGGATTGTTCATATCCATTTTTTTTCTGACTGTGTAAGCCTTACCTGTTGTTGAAACTCAATTATGGTGCTACCTGCTCTCAGGATCTTCCTGACAAGGGAAGTCAACAATCCTGAATGTTGATAGCTCTTGTGTCTAGCCATGGTCTAGCATATACCGCCAATTTTTTTCTCTCTGTACTTAATCTTTGCCACCAAATTGTAAGCTCCTCAAGGCCAATGGCTCTGCCCTTTTCAATCTTTGTATTACCAGAAGCTTTCTAGCTCAGAGATTTGTTTATAGTATGTGTGAAATGAATGTGAGAGGTTTGGTGATTTATGAGCATAGCCTATAATAGAAGACATATGGAGTTCATCGGCTTTGTGTTTGGGTGTCACCACCCCCACCCTCACCCTTTTCTCCAAGTTATCCTCTTGGCCTGGACCAGCTGAAGCTGTGGAGAGTAGATAAATCACCCAGCTCCTAGGTCAGACAGCTCAGAGACAAATGAACACAGCAGGTCATTGCCACTGTAATGATGTAGTGGCCATTCTGTTTGCCAGTTTCTGGACAACAATAGATTGCCTTCCTTCTCTTAGCTTTAATTCCATTTCTCATAAGCCTGAAATTGCACTTGCTATTTTCCAAGCCCCCCATTCCCTACCCTCATTCATGTCAGTGTTCCCTTAACTAACATTTTTATGGCTTGAAAATCAATTCAGTGTCAGATATAAAGACATACTCTGTCTCCAACCTGTATTTTCTGCTCTGGTGTCCTAACTCTCTACTGGCCGATACCGTGGCTTGAAACTCACTTGGAAGCTTTAGTCTTAGCTTCCTTTTCATTTGAGCTTTATTTAGTTCTGTGTTGCTTTTTATAAAATAATATTTTTTCTGCTTTCTTTTCTTATATGTATTCCTAAGTAACAGAACTTTTGGGATTAGGAAATTGAAAAATTATTGTAAGTCTTAATTTTAACTCCTTGAATTTGAAGGTTTTGGGTGAATAGAGAGATTCTGAGATTAAGGTGGAATTTTTTTTTTTTTAAAGATTTGACTGAATCTCAATGGCCAGGCCCAGAGTAATAGTAGAGCCCCTTCTTCATCTAATCCCAGGTTCTCTTTATGTCAGATGTGCAGGTGTTTAACTTCAGCACCATGTACAGTGGACGGTAGACCAGGGAATGGCAACAAACTCCCGCTAGGGGATGTTCATCAGGACGCAAAAGGTCTATCTCATCCTCAGTCATGTCCTTATTTATCAGTACATATATTGTGAGTTGCTAACCTCATAAAGAACGCCCTTGCTGCTGTAAGCAATCACAGTTGAAGCAACATTTAGCAAAAAGCATGTTCTTTGGAATAATGGTGTCAAGTCTAAAATTCTAACTTTTGTATTTGCTAAGTGACCAGCAAATCCTTTTCATGTAGCTTTGTAAATCTACTACACTTGTAAACACTATGTTTGATGTCTAGTGAAACTCCTTACTAGCTTTGCATCTTGAAAAAATGAAAAGTATAGCTATTTTCTCATTTCTTAAGCTAGGATTTAAAAAACACCATTTTTCATGGTTCTGATGGGAATGTTAAGTGAGATAATACATATAAGATTTTTGTAAAATACCTGGAAGATATTTTAATATCAATAATTTAACAGCAACTGCTATCAATATTGATACAATAATCAATATTAATCTTATTACTACAATATTTTTTTCAAACTAAATAACATATGAACATTGGAGAGAGGGGAGGCACACAATAAAATCTGGTTATACTCTCTTCTCACCTCACTAATGTCTGCAGTCATTTCTTTCGCTTGTTTGCATCAAACATTGACTTGTAAGCCTTGTAAGTACCCTTGGGAGTGGCCACATTTATAGCCATGTCTGTTTGAATTAGTTTAACACTTGCCATGAGACACAGAAGCATAAAGATTCTGGGTGCTCTAACAGAGAAGAATGGAAGGAAGGAAAGGTAGAAAGTTGTCATGCTGTTTTCTGATTAAGTTAAGAGGCAAGTATAATTCAGAGAACTGAATGATAGGCATCCTCTTTATGTTGTTTTTCTGCATCCTGTTTATTCATACATTAGAGCTGTTGGTTTTGTGATTTGTTGTGTAACACTCTGAAATCTGGTATAGAGTGGAAAGAGTCTCATTATGTGCAAAAAAAAAAAAAAAAAAAAAAACCCTCCAGGAACCCAGATTCCTGGTCTATAGACATTCTGCCTACAGTTGGGTTACTGTTTCCATTTATTCCTTTATTCATTCATAGGCTCATACATCATTACATCAACTCATTCATACTCAGTGATCATTTATTGATCCAAATGCTAAAGATTATAGAAGAGAAAGAAGATTTAGATTACAGGATGCCACCAAAGATTAGGAAAAGACAACACATATGAAAACTGTTAATTAAATGCATCAAAGAATGTTAAGTACTTACTATTGTATCTGACAAGTAATTGATATTGAGAATCATCTGGTTTTATGCTATTTCTTATGTTTTAGAGATTAAAGAGAGACTATTTAGATATTGAAGTTGGAGGAATAGTAAGATACTTCTATTTTGAAGGGATAGGAGCTATCCTTGACATAGTACTGCTATTTTGAGGTGATAGGAGCTATTCTTGACATGGGTATACCTTGGTCATAGATAAATGCAAAGACGTGTTTCTTCAGGTAAAAGATATGGTGTGAACTAAACATCAAAGAGCACAGCAGAATATTAAGTACAGTGGAATAGCAAGTACTTCGAGGTGGCTGGAAGTTATCTTGAAGAATTGATGGGCTTTGGACTTTTGGCATGTAAAATGGGACACTGCTTCTAGAAAAGCAGTTTTTTTCTAAATACTTTCAAGTTGCCATTCCATCAAAGAGTATTGTGAGTCATCATTTACATGAAATGTGATACACCTGATATAATCTCTTTTTTTTCACAAAGTAACCTGATTTATTTAATCAAGCAGTGTCTAAGGTCACTTCAAGGGGCATATTGGAGCCTCTCAGAGGCTTAGCCTCAAGAGATTCCACCATGTTGAGTATTCTCAATGGTTGTCAGTGAAATATTTTTGCTCAGACATGGGAGGCTGGTCAGCTTTCATCCCTGTGAAGAATTAAAAATTCCAGATCACAGTCTGCTATCAAACAGAGGGCAATGATGGACCTTTCCATTGTAGGAAATGTGTTCTAGGGAACTGGACCCTCCAGTTGTTTTATTCCTTTATAGCTTACTGATGAGATAGACAGATAAAATAGACAAGGACAAAGGTCCAAATGATTCAACAAAGGCTTAATAGGAGCAGAAATTAATAAATTTTAGAGAGAGTCAGTATTTTTTCCAACTAGGCATTATAGGTTACATTGATACTGGATTGACTTTAAGTTAGGAGGTAACACAAAGATGCCCAAGCACATTTACCTATAATGGCAACTTTCCCTGGCACTGACGGTCTGCAGTTCTTCTCTGGTGCTTCTTTCTTCCTTCTCCTCCAGCTTTGGCATTTGCTCCAGCTTTAGCATTTGCTGCTCTTCCTGTAATCCCTCTTCTGTTCTCTCCACTACCAAAAGCTGGCAGATCTAAGTATGACCTGGTACCCATGCCTGTCACTCACCTGACAGTCCAGCCTTGTTGCACCAGATGCAGTACATACAATTCTGCTTCCATCAGGGATTACGTGGCAGCCTGCTGCTCAGATGCCTCCCTAGGCAAGCTATGCTGAGCTGGGCCTTCTGGCTCTTTTGTTTACATACACCAAATTTGAGATGGGCTATCATTAACCAAATGGAGAGCAGCTGTGCTTACTGAGAAAATGGCTTAGTCAGATTTGTGGACATGTCAGAGATTTTTTTCTTTCCAGAATGTCTGGTTGTAGAATCTGGAGGCCTCAGGAGCATGTGCAGCATCCACAGTTAATGTTCTAGGACATCTTCCTTCCCAAGCCATAATGTCTCTGGGCTAATCTGTGTTGAATATGAAGTTCCTTAGTTAAAGGATTATACACTTGCAACTAGTAGGGTTTTATCTGTTAAAAGGCAAGACCTTTTATTAAGCAGTTCCCTTACAGGAACACCCACTTGAGTGTGAGGTAGGAGTTGGCACCTCCTAAGAGTTAAATAAATCTGGAGAGGAAACCTATCAGGAATGATGAGTCCAGTGAGAGTGTGTCTTCACCTGCAGGAAACCAGGAAAGGGATAAGAATCCTTTTTATGTTATGTGCATAAGAGTCATCCTATAATTGCATGTAAATAGTTAATTCATTTCCATTTTGTAATGCTATGATTTATTTCTTCATTTGATAATTTTTTGAAAATGGCATTATTTTCAGGTGTTTTGAGTATTCTCTTTTGTGTGCTTATATAAAAACAGGCATGCATTTATTTTGGATGTGTATGCAGTAGTGGAAGTTATGAGTCATAGTCTAAATAACTGTTCAGTTTAGTAGATCCTGCCCAACATTTTTTTTCGAGACAATTCATGCTTTCTGCATTTTCTTCTACTGTGCATGAGACTTGGAGTTACTCTTCAACTACTTCAAGATTTGGCATTTTTTTTCTTTTACATTTTAGCCTTTATGTGTGCATGAGTGTGTCTGTATGTGAGTATCAGTATACTGTGTGTGTGTGTGTGTGTGTGTGTGTGTGTGTGTGTGTGTGTGTGTATGAGAGAGAGGGAGGAGGTAGGGATAGAGCTTCATACCCACCTCCCCTTTCCATCCTGGAATTTTGTCTGGGTTTAATCTGTGCAGTGTTGTACACACTGTCTCAAATGGTGTGAATTTATGCGTAACCTCCCTGCTTTTAATTTTAACAGTCAAACATCAATCTTTTCTCAATGGGATTAGTAATGTTAATATCCTATTTTAAAAGTTTGATCTGTTCTAAGGTCATCAAGACATTCTCCTTTCTTCTCAGAATAATATTATTTTAATTGCTTTATTACACATGCTTAGATCTACAATCCATCTCAAATTATTTTTGCATATATACATACACAATATATATTGATACATGATTAATCCAGTATAACATATTGAAAAGAGTAGCTTCTGTGGCAGCACTTTTGTCTCAAGCCAAGTAACTGTGTACATGTTGGGCTGCTTCCAAGTTTTTTATTTTATTCCACTGGTGTGCCTAGTGGACCTTTGTGCCAATACTATCCTCTCTTAATTACTGCGTATTATGGTAGGTGTTGATATCAGTCCTCTTGGATGGTATTTGCCTGGTTTACTTTCGTCAGTCACTTATTCTCAACCTCTTTCTTTTCTTCAAATTTTACCCACACAGTCCTGCAAGCTCGTCCAAAGCTCTGCTGGTCCCTTTCCTGCTCATCAGTGGTTCTCTGCCAGGTATGTGTGTCAGAATTGGGTATTTCTCTTCCTGGAGGCGTGACTCATTGACCTCTGCTTGCCATTGCTCAAGGATCTTGGCCCCTCAAGTCCTAACTTGATTTTACCTCCTTTTCTTTGTATATTTTCAGAAAAGTTGTCTAGCTGTCCAGAAGCATTGCTCTACACACAAAGCTCTTACTGCTAGGCTCCAAAGCGAAAGCAGATTCCTAGGGCTTCCTTATTTTATGTGTAAATTTAATGAAAGACATGATAGCGGGACATGGTGGTGACACACACCTTTAATCCCAGGGCTCAGGAGGCAGAGGCAGGTGAATCTCTGTGTTGGAGGCCAGCCTGGTCTACAGAGTGAGTTCCAGGGCAGCCAGGGCTACACAGAGAAACCTTGTCTCAAAAAACCAGAAGCTAAACTAAACTAACCAAAATTTTTTTAAATGACAGGCATGATATCAGAGAATCTATTAATGTAATTCACCACATTATCAAATGAAAGGAAAACATATTATTGTAATAATAAATTCAGGATAAGATCATTTGATAAAATTTAACCCAAGTTTATAGCAACAAGTCTCTTGGAAAATAAGGCATAGAAAGAAATTTCATCAATCTAATAAAAAACATTTAAAAATTATTTCAGCTCAAATGTAAAACTCTAGAGATCCTATATATTAATGCAATATTATATGATATTTCAGTATAATTTATGTAAGACTTTAAATTAGGTTGAACATGCACTTGTTTCTTTAAAATGCAAGCACCGAAGGTGCTTTCTTTAAGCTGTTAAAAGTATGAAATTGCAGTCACACTGCAGTACAATAGCACAGATCATCTTACCAGCCTAGCTGAGACTCAATGTCTACGGACTCACCTTTCCCCATACTTTTCTTTCAATTCCTGTTTTTCCCAGGCCCTGATAACCTCGGTGTACTCTTGACATCTATAGGGTCAACATTTTCACAGTCCGTCTGTGCCAGTGAGATGGTCCTGACCTTGTCTTTCTGCATTTGTCACGAGAAGTCTTAATCTACAAACCTAAGTACAGCACCCATTCAGCATCTCCTTTTGACAGTTTCTCTATAAGAATGAAAAGAAGACCAAGACATCTCTGTCAACATCAGTCAGGGGCATCCATACTGATGAAGTAATTCACACATGTGTCCAGGGGACACATGTTTAATTTCAAGCAGCCATGTGGGTGACCAGCAACTGCCTGTGACTCCAGTCCCTGGAGATCACTCCCCTTACACCCACGTCTGCCCTTTGGCAGCAGCAGTTACATGAGTGGTGTTTAGATATACATGAAGACAAATCATTCATATGCCTAAAAAATTAAAAATCCATTTTTATTTTTAAAAACATCAAGCATATCTATGGAAATAGGCAAAAATATGTAAATCAGAGAAGTGGAAAATACACAGATTTCCTCACGATCTCTCTGGTGTCTGATATAAACCTAGTAAAGACTTTCTTGAAATAAAACAAGCAAAACCATGAAACCAGTAATACAATACAGTCTTAATAATAAACAAAATATATAATGTCTGAGAATATTGAAAATGATGAAGCTGGATAGGACACAAATAAAAAATTAATTCTATTAGAGAAAAGGTATGAAGACTTTCTAAGAAAGAGAGACATGCTGTGCATATGGAGGGCACTTTAAAAACCCACCTGAAAATTAATATGTGGATATTCCTATGATGTTCTCTTCAGATGACTCATGTAGCCAGTTGCAAAGAAGGGCTAAAACTTGTGGACTATAAAAAGAGAAAAATGCAGAAACAAACAAACAAACAAAACCAATACTTTGTTGATCTGTCACTAGAGAGATGGCCTAGAATGCAACTCAGTAGCAGTGAGCCCTCTCCAACAGGAGAAGACAGTAACACTACAAGAATTTGTAACTACCTTTATCAACAAGTAATGTTTGACCACAGTTGGTACTCCAATGATGCTGAATGATACAGTGTGGCACACACAGTGATGGGGCTCAGTCCCACCCTGCCCTCCACACAGGATGGTAATGAGGATCCTGCAAAGAGACGGGAGTGCTCCTGGGAAATTGTAAAAGCAAACAAATGAAAAAGTGACCCCAATCACCACCAAGCTAGGGATGGAGACAAGTTAGTAGAATGCTTTCTGAGCTTGCATGAAGCTCTGAGTTCATCAACAGAACTATACAAACCAGGCATGTGGTGCATGCTCCTAATCCCTGCACTCAGATAAAAAAATTTAGCAGCAGCCTTGGATACATAGCAAGTTTGAAGCTAGTCTTGGCTATATGGGACCTTGTCTTAGAACATGCTTTATACCTCCATAAGATCCAGCTGTAAAGCATTTTCTTAATTAGTGATTGATGGGGGAGGGCTCAGCCCATTGTGTACAGTGCCATCCCTGGATTGTTGGTTCTGGGTTCTTTAAGAAAGCAGCATCCTTTTATAATCCTCATATAAATAAGCAAGTCATGGGAAGCAAGCCAGTAAGCAGCATCCCTCCATGGTCTCTGCATCAGCTCCTGCCTCCAGGTTCCTGTCCTGCTTGAGTTCCTGACCTGACTTCCTTTGGTGATGAACAGTGCTGTGCAAGTGTAAGTCAAGCAAACCCTTTCCTTCCCAAGTTGCTTTTGGTCACGTTGTTTCATCACAGCAATAGAAACTTCAACTAAGACAGATACCAAGGTCACAATTCTGGACATCAGAGACATGTGGCCTTAGTGAAGGGCCTTGGTGGATTTAAATTGGAATCAGGGATCAATTTGATAATAATTTCAGTAACTTGGGGACCTCTGGTTTTGAGTACACCTCTGAGTGCTGTTTCTGAGTACAGTAGAGATGGATGATTGGATTGTTGGAGGTCTGCTCTTAGGTCTACTTTTATTAGGTAGGGCACATGTGGCAGATTTTCTTCACAGATGCCTAGGAGCTCACTGAAGGCAAAGTAAACTCCCACATACTCATCCCCATCAGGACTTTAGAATGGTCATTTTAAGAGGGGCTCACAGGAGACTGCACATGAATAGGATAGCCTGCTGAGAAGAGGGAGCCTCTGCTGGGGTTTCTTCTGAGTGGGTTTCACTAGTACCTTCCTTGAAACCAGACAGAATTACCATGTTAAAAGAACTTAATTATGGCCATATCTACACACAGGGATTGTGGCCCTTAGAGAGACCAAGATGCCAAGGGCTGGGGGAGATTAAACATGTTTTTCTGCTTGTCTTATTTCCAATTGTTAATTAACAAAAATGACTATTGAATGCTTACTATGTGTCAAGCTTTCTTCTAAGAGGTATTTTCACTACCACCTCCCCTTTGTGTGTGTGTGTGTGTGTGTGTGTGTGTGTGTGTGTGTGTTGTATGTAACTGTAGATGCTCACCACAGCACACATACTTATGCAAGAGGACAAGTTGGGTGGTAATCCTCATCTTACACAGGATCTACCTACTGCTCCCCACCATAAGTGCCAAGTTAGAACTGGAACATGAGTTTCTGATAATCCTTGGCTCCACTTCTCATGTTTCTAGTGAACAGTGAGACTGCAGCATTCTACTGCAGCCCAGTTGACATGAGGATTCACCCTTGTGCAGCAGGTTCTTTGCCCACCAAGCAATCTCCATAATCCTATTTTTAAAGCATTAAATCTGCTGTTTTGAATCCCACTTGGCACACCTTTAAAAAAAATAGAGGGAAATGTGGAAATCTTTTTTTTTTTTTTTTTTTTTAAGCCAGCCTCACTTAAGAGTAGGGAGCTTGGTCTCTTAGCCTGACTCTCAGGTATACTAATTGGTTCTTTCTTAGACCAGTTGCCTCTCTAAGAAGACTGACCCATATGTCGCACATAGGTTCCTGGACTCAAAGACAGTGGAGGAAGTGGCTGCAATTGTTGGGAAGGGAGTGAGTGGTACAAATGAGGTTGGTTTAGTATGAAAGTGAGCGCTCTGGGCGGGACTCATCTTGGCTCTTAAACTTTAATTTAGAGAGAGTGACTTAACTCATTTGTTCAGGAAGAAGGGTGTCCCTTGCCTAAGGGGATGTTGAAGCATGTCACATCTTTCCAAATAGCATACACTGACTTCTACCTTAGGGGCAGAAATGTAAGCTGTTTACTTAATGACTTTATTGACAAGTCATAAGAATCTAAGATGAAGGGTCTGTCCTTGATGCGCTGGAGCAATAGTCAGCCATGGCTCTTTGTTTATCTGTCTCTGTGCCAGGTGGATGTAGAGTGTGTATCTCCCCGGGGGTTGGAGACTGAGCTCAGTTGGTAAAATGATGGTTGTACAAACAGAAGGTCCAGGGTTTGTTTGTTTTCTGTTTTTAGAGCCAGGCATGCTGATGTATGCTTGTAATTCAGCACTTGACAAATGGAGATAGGAAGATCCTTGAAGATCACTGGCCAGTCACTCTAGCAAAATTGGTGGTCCTCATAAGAAAGCCTGTCTCGGCAGGCTGGGATGGCGGCGACCTACACTGACGCATTCTGAACGCGGGGTAAAAAGA
>CAJQZJ010033149.1:6680267-6699657 GCA_907164525.1 Lophiomys imhausi
GACCATTGTTTATTGTGCAAAAATAAGATTGTATTGGATTACATCGGCATTGATCTTTGTATATTGATACAAAATTAAGATTATAGTTGGCCACAATGGTATTGACCCTTGCATATGGACGTAATATTAAGATTATATTGGGCTACATAGGCATTGATCTTGGTATATTGATACATAATTAAGAGTATATTTAACCACAATTGAATAGATCTTTGTATATTGATACAAATTTAAAGATAATGCTTCCCAATGGTATCATACCTAGAGATACTTAAAAATAAAATGTGAAGCTCTGACCACTTGATACCAACCGTCTAAAACGGTCTAGGATAGTTAAAACATACTCCTAGTCATGCAAACATGTCTCTTTGTTAGCTACTATGACAGTCTATCACAGATATTCTTTAAACTACCCAGTAATCAAGTTGCTAAGAGACAAGCAACATTTGCTTATCTAAATACAAGAGATGGTTAGGGCATCTTCAAAAACCCCTAGAGATCTGCAGAATATGGCATTCAAAGATGTTATTTTAAATCAAGATTTTTTTTTGATATCGAGACATATCAGCACCTGACAGCACCCCCTATTCTACTCCAAGTAGAAGATAAGCATCGAAGAACCTCCACTGTAAGAGGGTTGATTTAGGGGCAAGCCTTTTTCTTGGCATGAAAAAACCCCTTGCACCAACTGCAGACAGACTGCTGTCCAAAAAGGACAAAACTTGGTAGCAGGGAAGTCGACAGCCTAACTCTGCCAAGACAGGGTAGGTAAGTCCTTCATAATCCCTGCTCTACAACAAATGTCTGTCAGAGAAACAGGACCCAAAGGCTGAAGATTGATGCTGGAATGTATGGAGAGAAAATGGGAACTGTCCAGGCAGTCATTGGTATGTTCTTTCTTAGTTTTGGAAGCTGCAGGCTCTGCACTTCCTATATAAGCAAATATATTTATCCCTCTCAGGTCTCTGAGGTGGTTGAAGAATAGACAGATAGAATCTTATAGTTAAATTTTGAACTGTTTAGGAATCAAGAGGGTGTTATAGATCTAAGAAGATACTCTTAAAAGTGTGTTGAAAGATAGTATGAATGTTGAGTCACATATAGACCTTTAAACTCATGGAGGTGGGTAGATAGTAGAATGTTAAAGTCAGGGGCCAAATAGGTATAAACTGAACATTGGGAAGGTATACTGGGCCAATTTAATCTCATAAATGTGGCATAATTATATCTATTGTTTTGTATAATACTTACTGTTATAAGAGAAGGAACCAGCTGTTGGACTGAAAGGGGAAACCTCTGGAGGGAAGAGGGTGGAAGGGCGGGTTGGGAAGGGGGAATAGGGAGGGGTTTGTTACTGAGATGTAACTTGAAGAAAAAAAAAATAAAGTATTTATAAAAAAAAAAAAAAAGAAAGCCTGTCTCAAAAATAAAATAAAGGTGGACGGTGTCTGAGGAATGACACCCAAAGTTGTCCTGTGGCCTCTATATCTATGTGTATACATGTGCAAATGGTTGTACAAATGCATGTGTGCATGTATACACATAGATATAGAGGCCACAAGACACACATACAACATAGACATAGGCATATGTACATACATGCACGCACACATACACACACACACACACACACACACAAACACACACAGAGAGAGAGAGAGAGAGAGAGAGAGAGAGAGAGAGAGAGAGAGAGAATGTTCCTGGTTAGAGAATCTGAGCATGTGACAGACCTTCCCAAAGATGTTACTGAGCATGATCTTCTTGGGGTGTCACTGTAGATAGTAGGCAGTACGCAACTGAGAGAGGGGATCTTCTAAAAAGAGAAACTTGGTCTCCTCTCTCTGCTTCTGTTACACAAAGCACTTTTTTTTTTCTACTCTTATTCTCTCCTGGCTTCAGAGCCTCTGACTTGGTGATTTTCCTCAGTTTAACACTTCTCCTAAAAGTAATTTCTCATCCTCAGTGAGGCAAGGAAAAGGAGAGTGAAGAAATAATAGATTTGTACTATAGCTGTTCCTGATGGTGCCAGCACTGCACTGAGGGTGACACCAGAGAATGGAGTGGCCCATGGCTGGATTAAGAACTGTCAGTGGCCATTCTGATTTTAAGAGCATAGAAACATGCCAGTTTGTACACATGTATATCATAGTTTTATCTGGGGGAAAACACAATTAATTAGCATGTTAACTCAATGTAGAAAAGTTGTTTATGTTGGAAAGGCATTCACTAAATAAAAAGTGAAAATTAGCCAGGGGGATGGCTTAGTGGGTAAAGTGCTTGCTTGGCAAGCATAGGGGCCCAAGTTTGGATCCCTAGAGTTCATGGAAAGCTGAATTTGGTGGCACTTATCAGCAATTCTGTTATTCCTATGGCAAGATGAGAGGCAGCAACAGGAGAATCTTAAGAAGCTCAAGGGCCAGCCAGCCTGGAAGGCTCAGAGACAAGCCAGAAGCCCTGCCTCAAGCAAGGACCAATATCTATTCAATATCTATTGGCATTCTCAGGTGTTGATTAGTTTAGGCAGCCATTTCTAGGAGACACAGTCTCACAGTAGGTCTTCTGGTTATTAAACCCTTTTTGTCTCTTCTTCCATGATGGTCCCCGAACTTTAGGTGCATGATGGTCCCCGAACCTTATGTGCAGGAGTTGTGATGTAAAGCCAGCCACCACCGACCTCCACACACATGCATGCACATAAACAGAAGTTCATGCAAGTGCACACACACATATGTGCACACATGCACACACCCCCACACATACACACCCTCAAAAACACAGAGAAATTAAAGAAATGACATTTTCATGACTGAAATTTTTCTAGAACAAGGCTAGGAAGTTACTCAAATTAAGATATGAGCAGGGATCTGATGATGGGCATTTACATCACATTATAGAGAAACACTGACTTAATTCATTGAACCACTTTTTCTGTGGTTTAATATAATTGGCTTTGCCATACAAGGCTTGGGAGGAGCCTCTATCCTCAGAGGTTCAGACCTCTCTTTTCAGGTATATCATGATATGGTCTTAGGGCCCCAACTGTAGGTCCTATTATGGGTGTGGTTCAGTGGAGAAAGTGATTTTTATGTTTTTTATTCCAGTCAACTAAAATATTTGTCAAAGGATGTTAAAGTCACAAATGTGGCTGTGATCACTGGATTTCTGTTTGCTGCTTCTGTATGAGTACAGAAGTGCAAGATGACATGGGAAAAATGAACCAGAAAGAATGGTGGGGTCAGTCACCATCTCACTTGACTGCCTAGGAAAAGAGTCTGCTCAAGGGGTAGACACACAAAGGCTGTAATTGCAACCTGGCCTGTTATTTGGGGGCTGACCTGAAGGTATTGTTTTTGAAATAAAGATTTAGGATGAATTCAAAGGAGTCCTCTGATGGAGACTGTAAATGAAAGTCAGGTTAAATAACAAATGAAAAACAGCCTGAATTAAAGTACCAAGTACATCTTGGGATTTATTTAAAAATTTACTTTTTATGAAGACTGTTTACTCCAGTCTTTTAAATCTGAGCCATGCAATTTTAAAAGAAGCACTTTATTATGGAGAACTTTAGGCATACACAAAGACAGACAAAAATCTCTTACCCAACACCTCTGTGCTCATCTTCCACATTTGATGGCAACTTACCCAGCTTTGCCACAGCCCAAGCAAGCACCACCCAGCCTCACATATTATTTTGAAGCAAGCCTGATAAACCACATAATTTCACTGATAAATATTTCAGTGTGATTCTCTACCAAGAAAAGCATTGCCCCTTTAACAAATAAGATAAACCTTTCGCTCATCCATCCAAGCCTGTGGGGAGATGGACTGTTTGACATATAAGGTCATACCTAAGGCAATCTTGACTCCCCTTTAGGATCCAGCCCTTTGGTGCCCAGACTTAGAAATTTAAATGGAAAACTTCACAGAAAGTGGTGTAAGTAAAATGGCCCTGGATTGGGAGGACTACTCCTGAGTTAGTGTGGGATTGGGAGGACCACTCCTGAGTTAGCCCTGGATTGGGAGGACCACTCCTGAGTTAGCCCTGGATTGGGAGGACCACTCCTGAGTTAGCCCTGGATTGGGAGGACCACTCCTGAGTTAGTGCGGGATGGGCAGCCACCCAGTCTGTATTAACTCGGCCATTGAGCACCAAGCAGACTTAAGTTACTAACTGCAGAGAAGGGGAGAGAAACAAAGAACTTTGGTGACGTCAAGGGAGAAAAGACGTGCTTTTCTTGCCTGTGATGGGGCAAGGTGGGTCTAACTAGAAGAGGAATGACACAAATGCAACCAGCACAAACAGGCTGAGGTGTTTCTCTGCTCTGGAAGCTGTGTGCAGGTTTGATGGAGCATGATGGAAACTCTCCGCACATGGAGAGTATCCTGGGTCCCGTATGGATTTTGGCCTTCCTTCCTACTTTGTCTTTGAGGTCTAAGATCAACTGTAAGTGAGAAGAGGGAGCCATGTGATTGTCTTCAGGTTTGTGTCCACAGGACAGGCTAAGGGAGATTATCAAATATCAGTTCATGGTTCCCTTTCCAGCATATGAGTTCAGCAAGCCTGCGATGCTATTTTCAATCACAGTTTAAATACACTGATACATACAGGGAGAACAGGGGTTACAGTTGTATGAGGCTCCTCCTCCAAACCTTGAGTTCTAAATATAAACTAATATGGTTGGACAACATTCAGCCTTTTCCCATGTTGACTTTTAAGTGGGGGAAGCTCCATTCTGACTCTCTATGGAAAGTGTGGGTATCCCAGTCTGTTTGCTGATCATGGGATATAACTCCAATGCGTGACAGAGACCCTAATATCTTAGCTCTCATGCCTGTGTGAGGTAGAACTTCAGTCTACTCAGCTTTCACTGAGTTGAGAATAAGATCAACCATTTTCCAGACTTTCATGGAATATCTTATCAGAAATATCCCAGGCCATACAAAGAAGAAAATGCATAGATATATATTGTATTGACAGAGATGTGCTTATGAGACCCAGACCTAAGACTGGTTAACTTTCTGACCCTCTATAGTGTCACTTGTAAAGTTGCTATGAATGTCAAATTAGGTGATACACATCATTCCAATTTTTAAAAAACATGTTGTTGTCATTATTATTTAAAAACCCATTGGATATGTATGTCAAATATGACATTGATATGTTTCTCGCAGTGGCATAATGCTACCGTACTCCATAGTTAATGGGCAAAAACTGATTCCATTGGCTGGTGGTAGTTTGTATAAAGACTACTACATGTTCTCTCCTTTCCCTAAAAGATGTAGTTTCCTGGTAATTAGTAACAGTGACATCAATGCTGAACTCCTTCTCATTTTGATTACCTGGTCCCAACTTGATACTTTCTGAGTGGACTGTCTGATGTTTTTCTGTTCACAAGATTTTCCTCTGAAACAGGTTTTTCCAAAAATCTGAATATTATTAACAGGTTCTCACACTCTCTTGGACATTACTGACCCATACAGAAAATATAGCTTAAAAACCACAGCTATATCAGTGTTTTCAAATTTGCATCTGCTTGTCCTTGTTCATTCCTAGGTGTATGGACTATATTTAGAAATTTTCATACTAGTATTCAGTAATATTTAACACTGTATTGTTTTATAATTTCTTTCTAACCCGATAACAGATTGGAAACAAATGAAATTATTTATAAAACCCTCAAATATTTTGTAGTGACTAGTTTCTTTTTTAAAAAAATCATTTATCCATTGAAGCTAGGGCCCCCCAGAATCCATTATCTCTACATTGTATCTGGTTGTGGTTTTTCTATCATGTCTTCATTTGCTGTAAAGAAAGGTTTCTTTCATGGGGGCTGAGAGCTACACTTAACTGTGAGCATCAAGACGGTAAGTTGTAGAATGCAGTAAAAAATTATTGTGGTCTAGAAAAGTTGTAGTGATAGGTTTTACATCACATCTCCTATACCTAAGGCTCAGAAAACTTCATGGAAGAAGGAGAAGAAAGAATGTAAGGGACCGAGGACCAGGCAGTCTGCTGTGAGACCATGCTTCCTAGAAATGGCTGTCTAAACTAAACAAAACCTCAACAATGACAATATCAGTAGATGTACTAACACAGAGGAGGAAAATCTCATGAGTTACCACGCCTAGACAAAGAACTATAGGCAAATAATGGCTGGAGGGGGGGGGGGGAGGAAGAGAGAGAGAAGAGAGAATTAGCTTGTCTTAGAGATGAGCCCCCTAATTGATTATCGAGTACAAAGTGGTCAGCTCTAAATAATCATATATACACAAAGAACAAAAATAGACTCAGTAGTTTGTATTGACATATTTGTGTATACACATACATACACATATACATCGCAATAATAATCGAAGAAAAAGAGGTCTTCAATTTGAGAGCAAGTGAGATGAGGATATGGGAGGACTAGAGTGATGGGATATGGAAGGTACTGGAGGGAGGAAAGGGAAAGGAGAAGTAATGTAATTCTATTTCAATTAAAATGTATTTTAAAAAGGAGTTCACCTAAGTGTTTCTTCAACAATTTTACCTAGCCCTTCGCAGGGTACTGTAGAGAATACACAGGTAAGAGCTCAGGTTCCTATCCACATGAAGCTTATGTCTAGGACAGCAACAGGGTGACAAACAGAAGAATAAAAACTGCGAGAAATAAGAGTGCTAGATTTTTTTCTTTTTTTTAAATTAATTAATTTATTTATTACTTCAGGTTACATCTCCATCACAGTGTCCTCTTTCCACCCCTCAGAGTGCTAGATTTTTTTCTTTTTTTTTAAATTAATTAATTTATTTATTACTTCAGGTTACATCTCCATCACAGTGTCCTCTTTCCACCCCTCAGAGTGCTAGATTTTGCTGGAAGGATGGTAGCAGCTTCCTGCCTTGGTTCTTTCTCCACGGCTACACTTTCCTCTTTCCTGGGCATCTTCATCAGTACTTACCTCTGCCCACTCCTGCTGACCTCACTTTAGATTCTGCTGGCCCCTGTCAAAGTGGGGGGCGAGGGGAACAGGACCAGTCACCTCTTATCTTTTGATGCCATATGCCTTATTGCCTCTTCTGTGCTACACAAACTGAGGTTTATGTTTTAAGATGTCTGAAGGATTCCAGAGTTTTCTCTATTGTGTCTCTAAGAGGAAGCCTGAGGGTTACCATGTTCATTGCACTTCTCCTGTCATGGTTCGTCTATGCTGCTTGTATTCAAATGTTAATTGCTTGTCCTCTGTTTTCCTTAGTGTATGAGCTGACATTCACATACCCAAAATGACATTTTTAAAAACTGCCTGATAATCATTCTTGATTGGTTGAATAAAGGGCCTACAGCCTGGGCTTGGAGAACAAAGTAGGTGGGGCAAAGATTCAAGGGTTTTTGGTGGGTGAGAGGATCCCAGGAGATGAGGAGAGGAGAAACAGAGGAGAGGAGAGGATGGAGAGGAAGGCCACCATGGGCTGGGTGTGTCAGAACTCCACATGGCCCAGAAGATCAGCATGGCTTAGAGGGAAACAGTCCAAATGAATGTATGCAAGTACTTATGGGGGTTTGGGCTGGGAAGTAGAAAGCTAGCTTGGAGGGTTAAGATTTGTCCAGCCCTAGTGTATAAGGCTTATTATAATTTTAATAGGTCTCTGGTGTTCATTTGTAAATTGTGGGCTATGGAATACCATCTCTGTCCTTGTAATCATAGATATCAATTACAAATATTAATAATTCCTGCAACATTCTCCTTTTCCCCTTCTTACTTCTTGGCAGTTGGCAAGGTCACATGAGCCAGGTGATTGAGTCCTGGTGGGGCTAGAGGGATGTTTGCTGATACTTTCTGAATTGCAGAACTGCCCTAAACTTGACAAAGGGGTCTAAGGATATGAATCCAAAAGGCCATTCCACCCCATGGTCTTCTCTGAGCCATGCATTCATAGCAGACAAGGACTGTAAGTCCCTCAGCATTCTTAGGGGGAGCCCTCCTTTTCTAAGGCACAGGACATTTCCCTCTCCCTGTTTTCTTCCCCGTTCTCAATACTGCCTCACTTTCTTATTTTTAACCAGTATTCCCTAGTGCACTGTTTAGCTCTTCCTTAGAGTGTGAATTGGTACACTTGCCCTTGCATAGAAATCTGACTGATACACTCCCTTACACTCACCTGTGCTTTTGTTTCTAAGAAACTTCTCATCGTGGCTAACAAAGTCCTTGCCTTCTTGCTCCAATCCTCCTCACCAACCTCACTTCCTCACTATCCCATCAAATTCTGTGTTTTCTCGAACCTAGCTACCCTTGTACCAGATGTGCTGTCTTTGCACATATGGTAAGTATGAATGCTGCTTCACTCTTTCTGACTGTCTACACCTAGAAACATCCACCTCTGTCATCTCTTCATCGGAGCCTTTCTGAACTGCTCCAAGCTAGGGTCTCACGTGAGCGGTGCTGCCTCAAATTACCCTGTTTGATTATATATATTTAAATGTGTATTATGATGATTTGTCAGGTAGAGAGGAAAGGGATTACTTTCTCATCCATCACAAGGCCACTTGGATAACTAGCTGAGTATACCGCTAAGTGTTTGTTAACATATGCAGAAAGGAGCCTAGATCTTAAAGAGTCTTTCCTTGCTAAATTTCTCTGAAATTCACTTATTGATGCATGGGTGCATTCATTCCTGTGCAAACATTGACTGAAAACCTACTATGTGGGAACTCCTGGCCCCTTTCTCTAGGCAACAAAGCCTTGATCAAACACACATAAAAGAGAAGCAGCTGCCAATCCTTCCTCTAGGAAGCTCTGCTCTGCAGGCCTTCATTATGAATCCTAAAGCTTCAGTTTCCTTTTGTCAGCTTTTTCTTTAATGGCCAAACTCATGGTGGCAGTGACAATGGATTCTGCATTAGTATTAAAAATTTATCCGATAAATAATGGATTAGAACCTCTGTTTAATAATTATTAATGCACTGCAATTTCAGTTGCCCAAATCTCAAGATGTTTTAAACATAACTAATTGAAAACACAATTAACAGCAACTTGCAGAAATACATCTGAAAGGCAGAGCACCCTTGAAAACCTCAGAGTTGAACTGAACGAAGAATTCAAAAGATACTTTCCCCTCCCTCCCACCACCCCTACAAGAAGAGAAGATGCTCATGCTCGGCTCCAACAGAGAAGGGCCACAGTGCTTGGCAGAGCTTGGGATGTGGAGATAGGACAATGGCAGCTTTTCTACAGTCACTAAAACTTCAAGTGACCAGATCATCATGTTTAGGAGTCAGAGGGATATGCCTGACCCATGTGCTATGCTCAGACACTTGCATAAGATGGGTCTTTGGAGAAACCCCTGATCACCCCAGGCTCCCATGGCTCCTGTGTCTCCCGTGGCTCCTGTCTCCTATGTCCTTCCTGTGGTTGATTCTGCACAGTCTGACTCAGCAAAAGGAGAACTGCTGGTTTTTTTGCACTTGAGAGAAGAGCCCTTGGACTTTCTTGCTTAAAAAAAATCAGGGATGAGAAAATGGACTGAAGCATCTTCAGGATGGGCTTGGGCTGGTTTTGGCTCAAGGACCCTAGAGGGGCTATGGAAGTGCTGGGTTTTGGGCTGGGTGTAACATAGGCAAGTACAGGTTCTTGGACCTCACTATTTTCTTTCTCATTAAATTATTAAGGCCAGGAAATTGCTCTTCTTCACAGTGGCTTTTGAACTTGGGCATTCTGACTTTCCTTCAGTGGTAGTTCATAGAGATTTTTCTTCCTTTTGTGGGGTTGGGGTTAGTGTTCAATGACACATGGTAGGGAAATTAGCCAATGGCTGTGATTGGCATTCAATGAATGTAAGTTCTCTCACACTCTTAAGCCTTGTCTAATGTTCTTGCAAGGCTAATCTATCCCCAAGACTCCAAAATCTTCTATGGGTATTGTTTAACAAAAGATGATGTAGGTATTGGATGCATGCATGCTATTCCTGGAGGACAGGATGAAGGTTAAGGGCCTGGGAGACAGCGCGGTTTGATTCCTAGAACCCATGTAACAGATATGGGCCTGATGGCTTTTGATAATCCCAGGGCTGAGGACAAGGAGACAGGCAGGCCTTTTGAGCTAGCAGGTCAATCAACCTGGTTGAATTGATAAGTTCCAAACTAGTGAGAGATCTTGTGACAAAACACAAGTTGGACAGCGTCCTGAGAAATGACACCTGAAGTTGAACTCTGACTTTGTGTGTGTGTGTGTGTGTGTGTGTGTGTGTGTGTGTGTGTGTTTATACATACACCTGTACACAAATGAGCATTATCAAATAAGTAAAAGTAGGAAAAAGGGGAGCTTATGGAGAGGAAGCTGGTTTGGGGGCCAGTATAGCCAATTGCGTGGCTAGAGCTTGAGGTATGTTAAATGTCTCATGTTATGTGGCCAGACACATACAGGAGAATACTGCAAAGTCCCTGAAGAGCCAGGATGTTAAACTTAACTGTAGAGAGTAATTGCAGATTTTCTTTAAGCTAGAAAGTTACATGGATTTTTATTTTATCTGTTTATATAGAAATAGTGATATTATTGAGCATCAGTACCTCCTGGAAGGTGAATTAAGTATGATTACTGATTCATGTGGCTATTGAAATGAGGCCCGAGTACCCAGATGATATTGATGCTGCTATTTCCAGGGACTGAGATTTGAAGCCACATCTTTTGGGGATGTCCTGGCACTAGGCTGGCCTATGAAGACCAAATTGTCTGAATCAAGCAGTAAGACACAGTGTTCCCAGGCTATTTTAAGAAAAGTGACTCTGAAGCAAAAGGGAGACATGACAGAGGAGACTCAGCAGGTTGTGGCCAAGTAGACACATGGGAAACATTGGCATATCCTCCACCATTTTCCTCCATGGACTTACAAAAGAGGACAATGGTTCTCATGAGGAATAGCATGGAACAGAGACATGCTGGTCAAGATGGAAGATTGTTGGTTCCAATGTTCCAGTGCTTGAAGGTTGTAAGAAATCTTGAGTGGCTTCTAGTTAGGTCCTCAAGGATGGTTAAGACTGCAAAAGAAATGCTTCCAGGAGAAGACAACTAGCTACAACAACCAGGGTGAGTTAAATAAGGTGCTAGCATTCAAGATCTTAATCTATGTACCTCATTAAATGCTTTCTGTTGAACTCCTCCCTTTACTCACCAAAGCCCTGAGGTATTGTGATGCTGTTGCCTCATGCCTGGAACAAGCCTGATGGAGATGGAATTTCTGTTCTTAGCTGTAGGCAGCTACACTTTTCCTGGAGGCTACCATACCCACCGCCCTCCTTTTTTTCTTTTTTAAGATAAGATCTCACTGTGTAGCTCTGGCTAGCTTGAGTCTCATGGAGACTAGGCTAGTCTCTAACTCACTACGTGCTTTGATTTAAAAACATGTGCCACCATGCCCAGCTAGGCTACAATTCTATTGAGTACAATTTGTGTCCACCCAAGATTTGTACCCACAGAGCTGAATGGAGCTGAATATAGAGGTGATAGGAAAGCTTATAGATCTACACAGCCACAAGTAGATTATGTGACTTTCTCAAGGCATAAGCAATAATACCCAGTGTTTCTGTAATGGCTGAGCCAGTGGACAGAGTCACCTATACTGCAGAAAGTCAAAGGTTGGGTTTTGAAGCTTTTTTCTTACATATACTTTTAAATGCATTCTTTGTTGTTGTTTATTTTTGTTTCTGTTTTTGCCTTAAGGACATAATATATGGAGCTCCATCATGCAGCCAAAGCAATCCAAGTTTAATCTCCAAGCATTCATCTCCCAAGTTCAGAATTTTTTTTCTTCCCTCTTCTCAGCTGGTGAATTCCCCAACTTCTGAATGTCTAAAAATACCCAGCATGGTTCCCTCTACAAAACACCAGCACCCTGCCAGCTGTTAAATAAATAAACTCGAAACAGAAATGCTGTAGTTGTGAAATAAGATATATTTAATTAAATAAAAAAAGGAAAGCAAGTGCTATTACAAGAACATAAAACTGTAAGGCATAAGATAAAAACTAAATTACTGCAAGGCAGCTCGATCCCATCTAATCCTTGAAGATAAAGATGAAACCAGAAAATTGCATGTATTGAGAAATCAACATAGGCCCTGAGCAAATATTAACTAGAGATCTATAAACTGGTTGATAATAAACAGTAGTATGAACATTAGGATTAGGGTGGGAAATGGAAATGGGCTGACATTGGGTTAAGGGGCCCTGAGTTCATCTCTGCATTCTGCTTGGAGCAAGCCTTGGATGATCTTGTTTGAATGACTTTTCCATTAGCTAATTTCAGTCTATCTGAGAGGGAAAATTGAATGGTGTGGAAGTACCTGGGCACCTTTCTATCCATCATCTCCTGAAAGACATGGAAATTGATGTGTTCTCATCTTACCAGGCCATAAAATGGAGCCCGCAGATAAAACATTTGCTTTTTAGCATGGGTTTCTAACTTAGCTATTGACACCGTTTTAACAGTGTATTTAAGCATGAAGAATGGTCCAATTATGTGTTAAATAGCCTTTTTTTATGGTTCTAATAAAGGTCTATTTAGACGTCTATACTGACAACTCAGTTCTTTGGAAGGACATTTTTCAAGCTGCCTGCTGAAAGAGGACAATTCATACCAAAAACATTTTTTTTTCTCCATTAAAAAAAAATCCTCGCTATTAGTTGGAGAATGCTCTTTGGCTTTGAGAGGAAAGAGAAAGCATGCACAGATGCAGTGCCTTCCGGTGGAGAAGTCAGCAGCAGGCAGCTGGGAAAACCAAGCTAATTCACAGGTGAAGATGTCCTCTTTGTCAGAGTTTCAGGCTCTGGGATAAAGACGCTCCTTTGAGAGCATTCATTCGTTGTCCCACCCCACACGGGGAGCTGCTGAATGCTGGCTGAATAGGAGCCCAGCTCTGGAGAGTGAGGGGGCGGCTCTGGTAGACAGGGACCAGCCTTCTCCCTCACATCAAGGTACAGGGGACAGCTGGGGCCTCCAAGGGAACCAAGAGTCCCTTTGGGGATAGAGTTACTGTTCTTAGACCCCTGGGGGATGTGCGTGACCTGGGGGTTCTTAGAAAATAGCTTTTTCTTTGTGAAAAGACACTATTAGTAGGACTCCATCAAAAGAATTCTTGACAAAAAGGTATCCGTGTGCTCTCAGCTCTGGACAAAGGTCTCCACTATTTCCCAGAGTCAAGGTCTTGTTATTAACTCCTTGTAAGTCTTTTGGGAGGGGCCTCCTGTGGCTGTTACTAGCTTCATGAAGACAAGGGCTGTTGTAGTTTTCTGGGGCTTCCCGGAATGATGCCCCATGGACTGGGGCGATAGCTTATTCGACAACAGAATCAGTTTCCCTTATGGTGCTGGAGGCCAAACCTCAAGGTATAGTACGAGGTTTTCCTCCCAGTCTATCTTCTTGGCTCATGTGTGGGCTTTATCATTACATTCTACTTACTTGTGACCCAGCTCCAACTTTACTTATAAGGGCATTCCAATCACATAATAGGACCCACCTGAGAGACTTCACACTTTGTTACTTTATTAGAGACAAGACCCTGTCTCCAACTACAGTCACATTCTGAGCTCTTGTGACTCGGGGCTTCAACACTTGAATTTCAGCAGGACATAACTCAGCTCCTAATGGGGCTGTACTTTATCCTTCATGTATAATGGCACATGCACACATATTTGCTTCTTCCTCTGTCTCAATATTATGGGAAGAGGTGTAGAAAAATGGCAAACATTAGCTATGACTGTTTTCATTCTGTTTATAGAGAACTCGAGGTCAGTTTCCCTGCATAAAAAATTGTTGCAAGGTAAAGAAAAATTTTACTTTCAAAGATTCTGCAAATGCCATTCTTCACCATGCCAGCTCTTCATCTCCACAGCTCCTCATATAATTAATCTGAGTTAAAACCCAGACAGACCTGCGTACATTTTTTAAGGTACCCCAAGTGATTCTAAAATGCAACTAGGATTGACAAATCACTATTCTTAAGGTCTCTGGGTACATAAAGGCGGTCCTCAATGGTGAGTTGTTAATAATTTGACAAGTCACTTCTGCAGTACCAGGAGACTAGCTGACATGGTCTGGAAGCAGGAACGTAGCTTTGAGTGATGATATATGGGTGTTATTCATAGTAGATTTGGCCACAGCTTTTCTTAGAGTGAAGGACTTTAAAATGAATAGAACACGGACAGCTGTACATTAGACTTATCTGTGGGAAGAAACAGTGAACTTACTCCAGGCTGACTATGTCAGATCATGGACACACAGTATTTCAAAGGTACCTCCAGTGGGCAGGCAAGGTCAGTGAAATTCTAAGAAATAATTTCCTAGGACAAAAGATATGGCCCGCCCAACACTGAATGAAGGAGAGACTCTCTTAGAGGAAGCAGTAGTCAGGGTGGGGTGTGCTGTGGGAATGTCTCCCATGAGCAGCTTGGGTGCTTGCAGGGAGTTTTATATAGTCATGTTATATCACACTTAATTTTTCACCTTCACCTTACTAGTTCATCGGTGTTTCCACAAACCTCCCTTAGCCCTTGCACAACAATGACAGGGGCCCCAAAGGGACAGACTCTTTTTCTACTCTGCCCCAGGGCTGAATACAGTGGTTTCTTCGCTGAAGCTGCATGTTTGAAATAAGAGAATGGAATCTTTCCAAAATATTAATTGTGAGTGCAAAGCTGTACCAGTTCTTTTTGGGATGATGGGAGTCCATACTGCCTGTCCTTGACACCCTGTGCTATGGGGAGAGATGCTAGCCAGGGGCCTCTGAGTAGAAAGGCCTGTGTGACTGGAGACATCTCTGAGAGAAGGATGTGCCAAACAGCAGGTGAGACAGGGCTGGTGTTGTGCGTGCAGTTGTGATCCCGGAGCTAGGGAGGCAGGGACAGATAGATCCCTGCGACTGACAGCCTTGCCAAGTCACAGAGTCCTTGATACCAAAGAGAGGCTGGTCTCAAAAAAACAAACAAACCAAAAACCAAAACAAAGCCAAAAAACAAATTGGAAAATGCACCCCTCTGCCTACGTAATGTGCACACATATGCACATGCAGTCCCTCACATGCACCTAAATGCACAGAAACAAAGATAATACATACTTGGACAAGTGTGTTCATGAGCATGTGTATAAACACATACACACACACACAGAGAATATAGATTTTCACATAAATCATAAATTCTAACTCTGAGAGTATTTGCTTGCATTCTGACCTAAGTTCATGTGCTTAGAGCAAGGATTACTTTAGGAAGGCCAGGGGAGAAAAATGCTGTATCCTTTGAAGAGATAGTAGCTTGAGCACACAGGATGGGCACTGTTGTTTTTCTGGGAAGGGTCTCAGTGCATATGATTACACGAGGGAGAGATCCACATGTTATGGGCATGGGAATTATTTAATGAAACATAAATCCCACCTGCTCTAGGGCAGATGAAGATATCACATGAGAGAGGGAGATGCTTCAGAGATATCAGGTTGATGAGGGTGAGTGGTGGATGGGCAGGAGGCCATGACTGGACTCCTCATTCCATTGTTGCTACGGAGTTGTGACAATTAGGGTAGAGAGACATCGAGCAGCAACAAACAGTGGTTCTCAACCTGTGGGTCGAGACCCCTTTGGCAACCTTCTGTCTCCAAAACTATTTATATTATGATTCACAACAGCAGCAAAATTACAGTTACAAAGTAGCCACGAAATGATTTTATGGTTGGGGTCACCACAACATGAGGAACTGTACTAAAGGGTCACAGCACGAAGAAGGTTGAGAACCACTGAACAAAGGTATAGATCTGAGGTGAACTTGGAGTTGACCCAGATCAGCCCTTGGACCACTGAGTAGAAATATCAAGAGAGTGGAGGCAGAGAGGGAAGGACAAGCTATTGTTAATAATAAAGCATTGAAGAAATAGACTAAATAGGAGTTATTTCATCCCAGACTCCAAAGCTCTTTGTGTTTCTGATAGTAGGAAAAACAAAGCAAAACAAAGCCAAAAAAAATCAAAAAACAAAACAAAACAAAAAAAAACCTGTTTCTTGTCATGTGACCATATTCTTAACCCACTTTAACAAGTTTTATTTTCTCAGTCATTAGTTGTTGTTGTCTCGCATTCTTAGAGATTTTGAAGTTTCTTTTAATCCCTCCTAAATCCCCTACATTCCGGAGGTAACCTGGAGAGGCTCAGAGTGCCCTAGAGAAGCTGATAGAGTTCTGAATACTTTGCTTGTTAGAGGAGCTTTTTCATCATCCACCCGCATTTAATTCACTTAATGCCTGTGTGTGTGAAGGAGGCGCCTGGGTGCATGGGGCAAGTACCTGCTGAGTGTAAATGGAAGTGCAGCCCTCACTTCAGGGAAGAGAAGGGAGCGACGCAGGACTTTCTGCTAAGCACATTATCAAGTTAGCTATGTATTAGTGGGAAAAAGTAACTGTGGTTTATATAGGATATAATCAGATTTAACTGACAAGCTTTTAAGAAGTCATCCCTTGAAAGGAAAAATAGAGCCCAACAAAAATCACATCAATAAAACTATGGTAAGCCCAATAAAGTAAAACAGTTAAAGCAACGAAAATCCTTGAAACTGAACACCTAGACCGGTGTTTCTCAACCTGGGGGCTGTGACCCCTTTGGGAGTGGCAGATCAGAAATCCTGCATATCAGATATTTATATTAAAATTCATAACAGTACCTGAATTAAAGTTATGAAGTAGCAATGAAATAATTTTATGATTCTGGGTCCCCACAACACAAGGAACTGTATTAAAAGGTTGCTGCATTAGGAAAGTTGAAATCCACTGCTCTAGATCAAAATCATGATGTGGCAGGAGCTTTGTGTATGTGTGTGCCTGCATGTGCATGAGTATTTCCATCAGAGGTAGACATGGATGTCTTCATTTTTTGTCCTCCTTGTTGTTATTGTTGTTGTTGTTGTTCTTCTTCTTCCTCTTCTTCTTCTTCTTCTTCTTCTTCTTCTTCTTCTTCTTCTTCTTCTGGGACAGGGTGTCTCTTTGAAACTGAGGTCATCATTTGGCAAGTTTGGCTGGACATGAGTATCTGGGACCCTTGTGTCTCCATTATTTAGATATGGGACTATAGATACATGCTGCCATGCCTGGCTTTTTACTTGGTGTGTATCACAGAGTCTGGTCATACAATGGTGGCCTGTGGTGGCTCAGGATTTGTATTCGGGATCATATACGTACCTATGTCATTTCTCCCTGGTTCCCTGTCTTATTCTTGGTTGTTCTTGTCTACAGCATGATTCCCAGACTGACTCCTCATTCATCAAAGGCAATAAACCCCTAGTTTCACTGTAGCCTGAAAGGGGAAGCAGACGGTTAATAAAGAAAGCTATGGCTGGTGATTTTCTTTTTTGTCTTGCTTGGTTCTGAGGCTGAAAAAAAAAATTGCAGCATACTTCAAACTTGAGCAGTAGCTGTGAATGTATTCACTGTTGAATTCGTCTGTGAGGTTATTACACACATCTTTGATGTTAAAGTAAGACTACCTGGGTCGTTTTGCTCCAATTACTCAGTGTAGAGGAGGAGGAATTCCATGCTACATGAAGCCACCCAACTTTGATGTCTTGTGTGGAGGGTGCCCTTCTTGGGACCAGGGTCTCAGGAGTAACTCCAGGTAGCTGGGGCAGGTTCAAGTGGCAGGTTTCTAACCTGGGTGCTGTGTCCACTTTCAGTGATCTAGTCATTTCAGTGCTGAGAAACATGGGAGGGGAGAGGCCGTGGGTGTGGGTCTATGGAGCACATTTCCCATTGCATCACAGAGGATTTGGAAATAACCTCATTTTCCTCAATTAGGAAGATGGAGATTGTAATGGCTGTACTTTGCTCTCTTCAGCCGTCTTTCATCTCTGCATCACAAAGTGCTCTGAGAGCATGATTAACTAACAGAGCTTCCCAACTCCCCAGCCGGACAGGCGCCCTGCTGCCTGCTTTGGCTGAGGCTAAATGGTTGAGCCTGGCTCTCAGGTGAACTCAGAGTAATGGAAGAGTCTGCTGACCCCAAAGCAGGGCAAGGACAGATACTGGGAACCTCACAGGAAGGGGTGGGGAAGGAATGGCAGCCTAGGCTAGGGGAGATCCCTGAGCTGGGAGGCTATGCCCTTGAAGGCAGCCTTGAAAACTCTGCTGCTGTATTGTCACTGCATAGGCTTGTTACTAATGCACTTCACAAGCCCATCCAGGTCTCAGGAGTAATGTGCAGAAACCAGGAAGTGAGTTTTGAGATCTCATGCCTCCTTGCACTCTGCCATTCCGAGCAGTTTTGATCCTATGCCATTGCTATGGGATCCACGGACCACATCATGTGTCTTTTGGATGACGTCTCTTCTCAGAGCCAGTTATCCTCAGTTGCTGTGGGTATCTATGCCATTGTTGTCCACAGCTTTCCCATTCTTCATGTGCTCCATGCTAACTTGTAGGCACAGCATAGATCATCACTACCACACTGGACAGAAGATGGGATTCCAAGACCAGCTGGCTACTTCATGTATCACTCTGTTTCCTTGTTCTCTTCTTCCCTTTCTTTCAGTGTAAATGCCAGCTTGCTCTGCATTTTTGCCATGGGATTGCTGGACACTGTTCATGCAGGTCAGATGCTTCTTCTGAGATCCTCCTACTCTCCTACAAAGTCTGGGGTTGTGTGTTGAAGCATTAACTACTCAGCCTATCACACTTTAGAGGGTGACTGCCCGGGTTAGATTTCCTGACCTCATTATTCCTGTTCTTTGATATTTCAATCTGCCTGATATAGTCCATTCACGTTTCTATAAGCTGTTCTTGGTATGTTATGGGCTGAGAAGTAAACACATAAGATTAAATTGTAGATCTAGTGTTGAGAAGGTGGCACAGTTGATAAAGTCTTTGCCTTGCAAGCACCAGAACCTGAGTTCAAACCCCAGAACCTATGTGATGAAACAAAACCAAACAAAACAAAACAAAAAAGAGATATGGCAGCACTAGTCCATAATCCTGGAATTGGAAAGGCAAATACAGATGGATACTTGAGATTCTCTAGCTAGTTAACCTAGGCTAACCAGCAAGTTTCAGGTCAATAAGAGATCCTGTATCAAAATAAGTAGATACTGCCTGGGGAATAGCACCTGAGATTGTTCTCTGGGCTCCATCCACATGCATCTACAAACACACACACACACACACACACACACACACACACACACACACACACACACACACAGAGACACACACACACACACACTCACGCACACACACTCACGCACACACACACATACACTCACACACACACTCACACACACACACACACTCACGCACTCACGCACACACGCACACACACACACTCACACACACACACACTCACGCACACACGCACACACACACACACACACACACACACACACACACACACACACACAC
>CAJQZJ010033149.1:6700057-6752921 GCA_907164525.1 Lophiomys imhausi
CACACACGCACACACACACACTCACACACACACACACACTCACACACACTCACGCACACACGCACACACACACACACTCACGCACACACACACACACACACACTCACGCACACACACACACACACACACACTCACGCACACACACACACTCATGCACACACTCACGCACTCACGCACGCACTCATGCACACAAATACAACCTACAAGTCTAATTATCATTTTCTCTCTTGACATCTCAGCTTATCTGCCTCACTTCCCCGTTGAGAGAACTTGGCCCTTCAGGGGCGCTCACCTGGGCCCGAGCTTGTCCTGTTCATAGGCTGCCCCTTGCTTTCCCACTCATAGACTTCCCTGACCAGCCACACAAAAAAGGGACTCAGAGGTGGAGCAGCTGTGTTTTGTGGTGGAGGTTTTTCAAGTCTAAAAAGCACAATAAAACTTAATTCTATCCCTTTTCTGGAATAAACAGAAAGAAAACTGCTGAAGTGGAAAACTCAGAATGAGAACTCTAGGACAGCCATTAAGCTTGAGTTTTAAAAACTGCAAAGAATGCTTTTGAGTATTCCACATGTGCGGATGGGGCGGGTTTCCCATTGTGGGGCTCTTCAATGCAGTCCAGTCTTATAAGCTCTCATGGGCCCCATGTGAATTCCCCTGTGGGGTCTTATTGTCCATCCTTCCTTCTCCCTACTCTCCTCTCTTCAAGTGCCCTCTGGCTTCTTGTGATGCTACTATGACTCAAGCTCAAGTAAACTTAACCCCTCTGTGTCCAAAACTCCAGGGGCTCTCTACCCATTCTGCCACTTTCTCAGTGTCTTCGCCACTTGGTTGCCTTTTGTTGTCATTAACCTTGGGACAAGGATCCCCAGGGGTAGCATGGTTGGGGAAGGGCTTCTCAGAATTTTGACTACTGAGTTTTGCCCTCAAGCCAGCTATAATATTTTGTTTGGCTGTTTTGAGATAGGGTTTTACTCTATAGCCCAGTCTGCTCTCAGCCTCATAATAATCCTCGTGCCTCAGTGTCCATAAGTGTTGGGTTTATATGTGCTACACCATACCCTACTTTTTTCTCCAGTTTGTAGAGGTTCAGTCCTGCCAGACCCTTTGGCCAATAGCTGAGTCCTTGCTGATATCAGTCCCCATTGCTGGACACATGAGACCTGCCCTATGTGAGTGTTCCAGCAGGCTGAGCTGCTGGAGTGTGAACAACAGGGGGTTGACAGAAGCCTATGGAGGACTTCTTGTGGGAAGAAATTTGAGAGACAGTAATGCCAAATCTACTGGCAGCATGAACAAAGGTTGGGTAGAGAAATAAAGGACACAAAGGGAATTAAATGCCCTGTCCAGACATGATGGAAGGATCCATTGTAATGGTCTCTTAAAAAAAAAAAAAAACTGAATTGACAGAGAAACAGTAAAATTTCTTTGTGTCTGTCTCTTTGGAATATTTGTTTTACCACTTTATTTTGTGTTTCTTGCCCTACCCCAGCCATCGCTCATTATTTTGTAAATGCCCTAGAATGCTAATTTATTTTCCCTGAACCTCAAATTGCCATCAGAAGTAATCAGGTGGACCCTACATGTGTGTTCCTTTCCATGCATAGCAGCATCACTGAGAAAGAAGTATCTGCCAAGGCAAGGACTGCAATCATCAGGACCTTGCATTTAGATAGGGTCCAAGGAAGAGCTGTGGACAACGGAAATGTGAGTGGAATTGGTAAGCATTGCATTTGAGTCAGGAGAGTTAAAATCTTTATCTGCCAACTGTTTGGAGAAACCATGGAAGACTTCAGAGTGGAGAGCTACAAGAGGGAAGGAACTTGGGTCCCAGAATGAGCATATGTAAACATCTGAAAACCGTGGCAAAAATAAAATAATTGTGAAGCCCCCATTGAGGGGAATATATGACTAAGCTGTTATAGGAATTTGAGGAAGTGTTATCACAGGGAATGCATATTGTTTTAGGTCATCTGAGGCCTTTTGTGGAATTACTTAAACATAGGCTATTTGGTTCATTCATCATTTCTCTTTACCCTCAACCCCCCACCCTACTATGCTAGCTGCTCAGGAGCTACTACTTTTGAGTGAGAAAAAAAAAAAAAAAAAAGGTTAATATGAATGAAGACACCAAACAGGATAAGGGGGTTGGGTGAGGGGAGCTACTGAAGGAATTTTTTCTCTGGGCTCTGATTTTTTTTTTTTTTTTTGATTTCTGGGTCTCTAGAATTATGAAAGTAATGGAGTCATGAATATAATTACCTCTATTCTGTAATTACCCAGCAAATACCATATGAATACATCGGGGGTTTGAGTCAGCAGATCTGGCAGCTGCGGAGTTTGATTATGATGATTTAGCTGTTGGGAAATGCCAGGGATTAATTTTAGTCATCGGTGTAGGAACAACAAGGAGAAATGGCCCCCAAATTAGGAAAGGCAGGATATTGGAAGAACACTTAATGCCCATGAGGTCAGTTTGACAAAGGAACACTCCCTCTGGAAATGGCCCACCCCTCCAGCTATCATGGCACAGCCAGATCGAAGCTAAAGCTCTTTTGCACCTGTGGTTTGTTCCCCAGGCATCTGCTCTTCAATGGTCCCACATGAGAACCCAGGGTGGCAGATGGCTGTGTTTGGGCTCTTTGGAGTTGACAGTAACTGTTTCGTAGTAGAGTAGACTCTGCTTAACTGTTCCCACTTTACAGATGGGGATATTAGGCCTATCAGAACAGATCATTAGAGGGGGCACAACCAGGGGTATTTTCTCAATGTTTGTCACATTTGATATTGACCATTCCAAGGTACATGTCTATGTTATGTCTTCCCAGGACAAAAGGACGGTTTCTTTTATGTCTTGCTTTTCAAAATATTCTCAGAAGATTTTTACAAAAACAGTGTGGAAAGCTAATGCTGCTTTTCCAGGGATGAGGTAGGAAAGCTTCCTGAGAACTTGGGGTCTTTTGAAAGAGCCAAGGACCCCTTAACCATTATTTTGTGATCACATGTACTTATTACCTAACTTTAGCCTTACTTTTGGATCATGTTCACCCCATCCCAGGCGCAGTAATAACTCGGGTTGGATCTAGGCTCATGCTGAACTTTCTATTGGTCTGAATTGCTCTGTTGTCCTTTTACAGTGGGATCTGGTGTTCATAATCTGCTGACCTGGGCGTTTCTCAGAGAGAGAGATGAGGGGATTTCCAGACCCATGCAGAGACCAGGAAGTCACTCAGAGGGCTCCAGGGGTCAGCTTTTGTGGACTTGTTACCAGGTTATGGTGGGAATTTTGGTGACATAGCTCCATTTCAGTCACACATGCTCCTGTAAGTAAGCACACCCCCCACCCATTACCCGTCACCTATACTCCCAACTAAACTCATTGGTTTGCCAAATTGGACTGCAGTGTCATTGTCACTTTGGTCTACCATTTCCTATCTGGTGAGAGTAGACATTTGTTCATGTGTCTCCCCAGGAATCATCATACAGCACACATGACAACCTGATCTATCCTTGAGGAAAGAAAGATAGTCAGGGATGTTTGGAGGTTTGGGATGGGGTCAGATATGGGGGCAGTGTTGTCCTGTGGCAGAGAGGAGTGGTGTTCTATGGCAGAGATATTAGAACACATGATAATTTCGGTAAGGACTGGCCTTTTGCCTGCATCAGGGTTGAAGGTCTCTGAGGAATCTCTTGCCTTTACTAAGCAAGATTTTCTGTTAAATGCTACTAAGCTCATTTTTCCAGGAGTAGGAGCCTCGTTTCTTCAGGGATGCAGGACTGGCGATCATGGGAGTATAGGCAATCTAGAGTGTAGGGCAGGGTTGAGTCTCAGTGACTTCAAGATGGTAAAGGATGTGAAACCATGGATGCCCCTTATTCACAGATGGAGACAACACTAGAGACCTGAGGTGAAGGTGTGCCTACAGACGCCTTCTGGGTATATACAGGATCATCTAAAAAACAAACAACAACATTAAACTCACACTGTAGCTAGTGTAACCCCAGGCTGCCACAGCTTCTTTCACCAAACTTTGTCAAGAACCCTAAAGTTTACCATACTTTAATCTGAATTCAGATCAAAGCACTTCTTTTGACTGATCCTCTAAACTCTTGTCCTGATGCTGACATGAACTTGGATAATAACCCTGAACTTCAGATGTATACCCAACCTGGGTCATAACAACTTCTAATGCATAACCCAACCCAGAGATCTGTTTAGGAGCCAGCCCCTGACTACTTTACCTGGAATGAGGACCTGGCCATATAGCCTCATCTTACTTCACCTTGGCTTTCATGTTAAGTATAATTACTAGATTCTGACAATATTGATTAAATTCTAGTTTTGACTGATAAACATCTATCTATCTACCTATATATCTCTATCATCTGTCTGTATATCTATCTATCTATCTATCTATCTATCTATGTCCTTCTGTCTGCCCATCCATCTGTCTGCCTATCTCCCTGCCAACGCCCTTGTCCATCCATCCATCCATTCTTACATATCTACCTACCTACCTACCTGTGTGTGTGTGTGTGTGTGTGTGTGTGTGTGTGTGTGGTTTATTACCTACATGAATGAGAAAAAAAGAAAAAAAACATGTAATCACAGTCTGACTCTGGCTTGTTTTGCCTGGTTGTTCTGGGTTAGTATCTGGCACCCCCATCTGTCATCTTTCCCCTACTTGCCCCTCCACTCTTTGGCTTTTTCTCTAGGTTCCTTGATGTGACAACTCCTGTTCACTCTCCATGGAGGCAGGGCTCAAGCTTTGAACTTTGAGTTGATGCCATTGCTTTTTGATTGGTGAGGTAGAAGACTTACGGAATTGATGAGATTCTGATCTCAGGTATTGCATCAGCTGAAGTGACTGGGTTAAGGTATGATCCATTTCAGAACTCATTTGTGTAAAAAGTTCTTGGTTTTGAAAGATTGTTTGTTATTAGATCTCAGCTTTTTAGGGTAAATGGAAAATTTTTAAAAATAATTATGTGACATGGTAAAGGAGCAGAAGGTATAGTTTGATCTCATCCTCTATTTTCTTAAACTCTGAAGTAGGAATACTTCAGTAATGACTAAATGAGTGTGTGTGTGTGTGTGTGTGTGTGTGTGTGTGTGTGTGTATGACAACTACTTAAAACACTCAATAAATGCTTATTAGTCTCATTATCATCATAATTTTCTACTTCTATCAGGAGTACATCTGAGGTCATTTACAGATTCACAAAATAAAAGTAACTTGGAAGTACAGGCTCCTTGGTTTTACTAATGTTGTCGGCACTGGAGACACCTTAGTAAGGTAGTCTTCCTGAGGTGCAAGCTGAACTGCACAGACAACTTTTCTACCAAGCAGAGAAGTCAGAGGATGATGGTGCAAGGCGCACAGACTCACAGACCCTCTCCATTCAGTGTGAAGCAGGGAAAGGACACAATCAAACTCTGAGGCTGAGGCTACTATATCCACGCTCTGTGGCTCACCAGTCATAACCAAGCCAAAGCATTCATTCACTCATTCACTGAATCACCTGTGCAATATCCTAGGCACTGAGCAACTGAGCCAAACAGGCATTGTTCCTTCCTTTGGAGACTTTTTGGTGTGGTGTCAGAGAAAGAGCCAAACCATGTGGAGAAATGTACTGGAAGAAAAAACTTCAGAAAAAACTTTGGTTATAAAATTTGGTTTTAATGGGTGAGGTTTGGAGGATCTGGACTTAATGGGATAGGAACTGAGGAAGGTCATACTGAAGCTTAAGGGAAGACAGGAAGCTACTTAGTGGAGGCATGTGGGAAAAAATGTCTTTGCACAAATAAGGTTTTTGGATTTCATGAGATTGGAATTTACCATATGGTAATGCTTGCAATGTCTGTGGCTTTGCCACCAATAGAACAGCTGTTTCTGTATCATGTTCAATAGAATTATGACAGTTATTAGACCCATAGTTCAATTTTTGTTAGCAAATAAGTTAACAGAGAAACCCATATTTTTTAACCACACCACAAATATATATTTAAAATCACCTTTCAATTTCAGAGTGGCTTGAGGTGCAAGGGAACACTGAGAGAGGTACAGAGATTTCTCATATGTCCTCTGCCTATGTATGCAATTAACTTTATATCACAAGTGGAATGGTATTTTGATATCTTTGCTTTCATTTGTAATCTCACAAATTTTGTACATTAAAACATCACAAGGAGGGCCAGGTGTGGTGGTACAGACCTATTATCTCAGAACTGATGGAGGCATGCATAATAATTTTGCAGGTAGGCTGGGCTACATGAGACCCTGTCTCAAAAAACAGGTCTCTAGGGCCAGATAGATGTGGTTCAATGGGTAAAGCATGTACCATACAAACACAGGACGTGGTTCTGGAACTGTAGACCCCAGGTAAAAGCCTGATGTGGTACCTGTAATCCTAGCATGTGAATCTGTAATCCCAGCACTTCTGTGGGGAGATGGAACAGGGAGACAGGAGAATCTTCAGCTTCTGGCCTGCATCCCCGCTAGCATGGTGTGCACAGCAGAGACAACAAGAGACCTTGTCTCAAACGAGGTGGAAGGTGAGGGCGGCCACACTAGCTTGTTCTTTAACCTCCATGTGAATGACATGGCACACAAATGCCCACACTCAACACATGAACATACACACACAGACATGTAGTAACAAAGATAACTGGGGGGGGGGGGGAAGGGAAGAGTTTTAAAAACCACAAGAAAAAAAATAACATCAACAAAACCCCCAAACCTCAAAACCTAGCCATGTTGAGCAGGGTCCTAGGTCATAAAACTTGACTATTGCACAAAGACAGTTAAAGAATCACTCATATTCTAGTAAGAACAGCCTGCAGTAGCTGAGGAGGTAGGGAGAACAGGGTGGCTGTCCTGGTGTAGGAGGGGCAACAGTAGAGTGAGGGTCATTAGGAGGATCTGAGTTTGGGCTACAGATGGTAGGAAGTCACAGTGGTGTTTTAGTCAGAAACTGATTAATGATTCAGTTGACACAAGAACAATAGCAAAAGAACAGCCTCCTCATTGTTCTGTATGACAAAGGAATGAAGAATCAGGTGAGATATAAAACAGGGACGCCTGTGACTTAGACTGCAGTGACAGCAATGGAAAGGTAGAGAGGGGGATGGAGGGGTGATGTATCCTGGAGGTGAAATTGGAAGCCTGTGGTAATGAATTCCAGGTGGGAGGCACCAGGAAGAGAAGTGTCAAGGATGATCCTACATCTGTTACTTAAGCAGCAGCTCATGATGGTGCCATTGTGTGGGATGAAGAAGAATGAGGAGGGGCTAGAGGAAGGGGAGTGTTGAATTTTAGATGTGTCAATTGAGATCCTGCGAGGCATCCAAATGGATGTGTCAGGGAAGCGATTGGATAAATGAGCCTGCAGCTTACATGAGATCTGGGCGGGAGATAGGAATTTGGAGATGGCAATGTATAGATGACACAAAGTCAGGGAGATGAATGAGGCTGCCTTAGGCAAGAGTGAGATGAGGAAAAGAGTGCAAATGGCCCAATGGAGCTTAAAAAATTAGAGAGAGTACAATAATACTGACTGACTCAAGTAATAAATGATAATTCAAACAGCTAGCCATAACTGGGGACTTATTTTGTAATAGGCAGCCTCTTAATTACACTGCATGCTTATTTCTTGAGTGTTTTTTTTTTTAACAGCCGTGTGAGGTAAAGTAAATGGTGAGCAATCAAATATTTTGCCTTGTCACAATTATTAGGTGGTAGAGCTCATGATATGATCCCCCCCCCCAAGACTCTAGAGCTTCCTCCCCTTGCCACCCCCTTTGTCTTTTTGAAGCCACGAGCACCCTAGCCAGAGTGATTTGGAGGGAGCAGGACTCTGAATTAAACATCAAAGGAGCTAAGAGAAAATTATTCTAATATGGAAGGGGTGTTATGATGGTCAGTGGTGTATCATAGAGGTTAAAGATGACAACGGTGGGGATGTGGGAAGGCATCAGCAGACACTAACTGGCATGACTTTGACAGAAAACAAGCCAAGGACACACAGATGGTCCCCAACTGTCCCACAGAATAGTGTACTTACTCTCCAGGGTAGGTGAAAAGTTTGGGGCAAGAATATTTAATATGCCAAAAACTTTGTTTAACATAGTAGAACTGAATACACGTCAACAGTTTTAATTCATGTCTAGGTTGACCTTGAGGTAACAAACCCTAGATGTTGGTGGTGGACGAGTGTGAGCACACTGGCTCGGCATCTGGCCCATCAGTGAGACAATACAGGGTAAATATGGCAAGTACCTCATCCTCTGGGTGAGCTCTTATAGAATGAAAGGTGTGCCTAGTGTAAGGTGGGAGGGAAGGTTTGCTGTGACCTGGAAAGACAAATTAGCAGGGCTAGAAGGAGAGTGTGGAGGAGACCCCCTGGGCTTTTATAGGGGATGCATCTGACTAGAAGAGAGTCAAATGGAGGCTCTGGCTGCTATTTTGTTGTTTCTGGACAAAGAACAAGGGAGTCTGGCTTTGTCCTGGGCTGGTAGATTTTAGGTAAAGCTCCCAGTTCCACCACCTCCTCTCTACACTTAAACATCCCTCCCTCCACGAAAGCTGAAAGCAGTTTCTCCACCGAGCAGAACATGTCTCTTTGTTCCTCTTCACCACTGCAACTCGTCCTGAAGACTAGTGGGAAGGAGCCAGGGACCTTGATGTGACCACACAGAGCCTGAGGAGGTTCTCACAGAAGGGATCTTTGTTCAGAATTAGAAAACAGGGCCAGTTCCTGGAGTTCCTGAGTATTCCTCAAACCATTCCCAAGAAAATAGACAAGTAGGGCACCTCCCTTGTCCTAGGACACTTACTTGCTCTGGTGCTAAAGGGAGGCTGACCGAGCACAGGAATGAGTCATAGGTTTCTGCCTTTGAAGAAGTTGTCCGTTTCTTTGCTCCTGGAGTTGTATAACACCAGTGACTTGAGAGAAGAAGGATGCCTTTATGCCCTCATCATGTATATCATTGTCTAATGTCAAGGGTCTCTTGTAGAACTTTCCTGAAACCCTTGACCTGTGTCCTGGGGGATAATAGAACAGAGTTAGGCAGGCTTCAGTGGGCTTGAAGACACCTGTAAGTGCCCTCTGGAACTGGCTTGGGCCACCTGATGCATTGATAACCACACTTGACTGCAAAATCCAGACTCACTTGGGGTGCGATGTGACTGTCTGAGTTATTTGGAGCCTGTCCCCGTTTTTCTGATATTAGCACATTGCTCTTCAGTAAGTATTCCTTTTCACACAATTTATATAAAGCCTTCTGCAAACATGGAGAGTGCCCTTGCTAATTTCTGCAGCCACTGAGTGTTGTGTGTAGGTTTTGGAGGAGGCAAGATGAGGTAATCCTGAGGCCAACTGTGCAAGAACGTTCAGGTAGTAAATGAGTAAATGTATTAGTCAGGATTCTCCCAAAGAGCAGAGTTGCTAGGATGAATATATATTACAAAGGGGACTTTTTAGACTGACTTGCAGGATACGCTAGGCAGTCCAACTGCCTAGGATCAAATCCTGTAGTACTCAGTCCATTCGGCTAGATGTCTTGGAAGTCCCAGTTCTGGCACTGAAGCCAGGAGGCTGTCAGAGGGTCAATGGCCTTATGTTCACGTTTTACAGAGGCTGAAAAGTCTGGATTCTGATGTTGATGGAGGGTGGAAAGATAAGAAGCAGCAGAGTAGATGTAGACGGCAAGGAGTGAAAAAGTTCACAGGGTAAAATCATTTCCTGCTTTTCCCTTGGGCTTTGTTTTCTTGGGGCCACAGCCAGAAGGTAATGCTTGCCTGGGGAATGGTCATCCTTCCTCATTCCAGGGAACATTGTCAAGGATCCACCCAGCAGTGGATGTCTCTTTGTTGATTCTAAGTCCAGTCAAGTTGACAACCAAGATCCAGGATCACAGTGAGATGTGTTCTGTACAGGGCTGTAGGTGGCACACTCTCTATTTTGTGCTCCGGAGCCTGCTTCCAGCCTAATCCCAGCTGACATTTAAACTCTGGGTATGTTCCGCATCTGCTAGAACTCTTTTAGTAATTTTTCTTTTTGTGCCATTCATTTTTTATTATTACTGAAACAAAACTCCCACCATATGTATTAGTCAGGGCTCAGCCATTAAAAATAGGTTAGTGATGTTTAGAGCACTCACAATGTTATATAACTACCACCTTTGCCCTGTTTGATAATAAATATTGTATCATCCTTGAAAATAAACATTAGGCATATACCCTCTATTTTTCCCTTCCTAGAAACAAAAACCCCATCTGTCTCTATGAACTTACCTATTATATATTCACACAAATAAAAACATACAATATTTAGATTTTTGTATTTCATGTCTTTCATGTAGAGAAGTGTTTAGGGTGTGTGGATTTCTTATTGGATCATATAATGGCTGCATTCCTTTTGTTGGCTAAGTAATATGCCATCGTGTGGATATATCACAATGTAGTTATCCATTCATCTGCTGATGGACTTTGAGCTAGTTTTACCTCCTGGTCATTGCTCATTGTGCTGCCCAGAATGCTTGTGTCCTCCTTCCCTCCACCTGCCTCACCGCCCCCCCCCTTAGGATAAGTGCAGCCCGAAGAGTAGAAACGCTGATTCGCTCGGTAAATGTATGCTCAGCTTTTTTAGGAACCACCGTGTCTTACCCAGTGACTGTGCTACTTTGCTTTTCTCAACAGAAAACATTGATTATTTTATTTCATGGTTACTCTTCTGCAAGGAAATGATTGTATCCTATGTGTGTATCAGATGCCCTGTGGGTTCCCTGTAAATTTTACTCAGCCTTAAACCTTACAGCCTCTAATATGGTATCTTATTATTTGTTCATTTATTCATAGTCTCACTGAATAGTCAGCAGCACATTTTCGTAACTAATAATTCTAGCTCTGGAATAAAATACCTGCCTCCAAGTCCTAGATCTGTAGGTCGGCTCACATATGAATTATTTTGGGAAGTAGATTGAGACAGAAATTATACTAGTTTGGTCTCACCTTGATCCTTTATGTCAGTGGTTCTCAACCTTCCTAATGCTCTAACAAAATCACAGTTCTTCATGTTGTGTTGACCCCCAACCATAACATTGTTTTGTTGCTAATTCATAACTGTAATTTTGCTACTGCGTGTGAATCATGATATAAATATCTGATATGGAGGATATCTGATATGGGACCCTTGTAAAAGCATCATTCAACCTCCAAAGGGGTTGCAACCCATATTTTGAGAACCACTGGTCTCTGTAGAAGAGAATGACCTGAACTCCTGATTGTTACCAAATATCCCAGTACCCTCTTTGGTTTCCTATTTTTTTCATTACATCTAGATCTGCATTCTTGGGTACTATGAGTCTGACTTATTTCACTTAATATAATAATATACAGTTCCATTCATTTTCCCATGTATGTCATAATTTCATTCCTCTTTCTGTTAAATGAAAATTCCATTGCGTGTATGTGCCACAGTTACTTTATCTGTTCAAATGTTGATATGCATCTTGACTCCTTCTTATAGTGGTTGTTGTGAATGGTGCTGCAAAAAAAATTAATGTGTTAGAATTTCTGTATTATGCAGACCTAGAATCCTTTAGGTACATATTCATTAGTAGTATAGATGGTCACATGGTAGCTTTGCTTTTAGGTTTTTGAGGAACTCCCATATTGGTTTCCATGGTAGTTGCCTGCTAAGGTTTTTGTGGTAAGAGGGGTTTGAAGAAGGTAGATATCAAGGGGGCCTTGCAACCTTTACTTCTACCTGCACAGCTCTACCCAGACCTCTGTCCAAAGCTGTCCCTCATTCCACCTTCGTCGTTCGTGAGCACCCTCTTTAGCTGCATTCCTTTTGTGGGCAAACACCAGATGGAACTAGAGGCGGTGAGATTATCCAACCTGAGCTGGTTTTAGGCACAAATGCAATAAACTAACCCTGTCGTATGAATGAACCTTTAGGGAGATCCTCTATTTACCTTCTTCCTGTGTCTATGCATGATAGGGCATGAATATGATCCAGATCAGATATATCATGGAAAGGGACTGCGGCTGTGAGCAAGGGTTTGTCTGACCCAGACTTGCCAGTCCTAACAGAAGTCCACCCACACTCACTACCACCAACCATCTCTGCCTCCATCTGGACCATGATAGGAAGCCCTAGCCACCAGGTACTTTGAGCTGCATGTCACCCAGGGCCTACTATCCCCTGCATTGTGTCTACTCAGCACTTCAATTTGTTTTCTGAATAAAACTCTTTGTTACTTTGGTATTTGTGTACACTTCTCAAATGCTTCTTTAATTCAGCAGAGGTACCAAGAACCCCCCATGAACTGCTGTGATTCCACTAGGCAATAGTGGAGGGTGTGTCCCTTACTCATCTCATTGTACCTTAGTCAGGGGGTGAAGAGGATGTGAGGTTACAATCCCTCAGACAATAATACTCCCACATACAGCTCTCTGGACACTTGAAACAGTACAGGGACTCCTGGTCTTGCGTGGCCAGCAAGGAATTTCTATGTTTACTGTGGTTTCCCCAGTTGGGAGAGGTGCAGCTGTTCTCCACCCTCATTGCAAGTGCCGAATCCTTCCCCTGTGTCTAATTCAGAGTAGTGTGAATGAAGCTAGGTCCCTGGGTGAGGGGTTGGCCGGTGAGGCTGAAGAACAGAAGGTCTGACCCTGGTGAGACAACTCAACTTTTTAAATTTGTTTCTCTCGGCCTTGGCCACTTAATGGGAAAGGATGAGAGGATCAAAGATCTTGCACAAGCCCCAGCAGCTTCTACAACTGTATAAACAGTTATGCCAAGATATTTCTAAATGAATACTTCTCAGATGGCTCAGTTTAAAATTCTATCAACAAAGTGAAGATCTTGGATACTGCTGTATTCTGGGTGCTTCCCTGCCCACTTAGACATTGCTCATTTGGATGTGTCCTAAAAGCCTCAGATCTCAGAATTTTCAATTATTCACACCCTGATTTTGCTGTGACCAACTGCCCCTTGGGACTTTAGAAGCCTCCAATTTTCCTAGGGTGAAGAAGAAAGAAGTATATACCGCTGACCATGAAACATTTTCCCAGAAACACAAATCGAGGCACTTTCCTGGCACCTGTGCTTGTAGAAAGAGGACAAGAGAAATTTTCTCAGACAGCTTATGACAGGGCCTTGATATCCAAAGTCCCATGAGGCCACTTACAAATTCATGATCTATAAGAGACAGCTGACCCTTTTGACTCTTTCTCAGATGTCTGTATGTACAGAAGGGAAGCTGAAGAACTCTGGAATAAAATGAAAATTTCTCCTTCCTTTTCTTTCTTCCTTCTTTTTCCTCTTTCTTTCTCTGTTTGTGTTCTGAGACTAAAGTCTCACTATGTAGCCAAGGCTGATCTCAGACTCACCATTCTCTCCCTCAGCACCACCATACCAGGCTATTGCAATGAATACTTAACAGCTGAACTAATATTATTCTAAAAGAAGAAAAAGCCACACTACATGGGTAATAGAAAACAGTCCTTCCAGCTCCTGTGTTGGGAGAAGGGAGAAGTTGAAAGGGTAGAAGTCACTTGCAGAGGACAAGGGAGCAGACTCTGGGTGTTTGGGAAGCTATGGACAGTCTATATTTGTTAAAATAAAGGTAAAGGCATGGTTCTGAGCTGTGGACCAGAAGCCCAAGAAAAGCCTTTTGGAGCAAATAAGATATTTAAACCCGATCTTGTGAGGAACTGGGAGTGGGGAGCATGAAAAAGTAGCAGGTGGAGGCACACCCTGTCTCACTGAGGGTAAGCTTTCTAACGCCTGTTGCTATTAGGATATATTTTCTCTGTCTCCTGTTTGCTTAGCAGCCTCAGGCTCTTCACTCAAGAAATTGTCAATTCAAGTCAAGAACAAGGAGAACAACAAATTCTCAGGAGAAATCCGTGACTTTCCCTAAGTGTTGTTGGCAGAGTGGGAGGAAGAGAACTTGACAGGTGATATTTGGGAGTTTGGGACAAACAGCATATTTTTTTCATACTGCTGCAGGGCATTGGGATGTCTTGTGATGCTTAATTGCACCTTACATAGTTTTATGAAGGGTGCTGAGGTCACCCACCGCCTGTTGGCAACAGGTGCATCTCCAGCAATGCCTGATGATGTTTGCTGTTTATTTCTGAAGAGGACTTGAGTCAGGTTGTGTAGGAAGAGATGCCCTTTAAATGGAACCATTACAAAGGCAATTAGGGGCAGGGCTGGAAAACACATAAGTAATCTCAGGAGAATATGGCTCTTTCAAAGTAATCACTGAAGGGAGCTCTAACCTCCTCACTGCTAGAGAAAGGGAAGTCTCCTATCCCCCCTATCCTGTGCTGAAGAGGAGCTCAGTATGCTTGGAAAGTCAGCACCCAGGAAACTGGGCAAGCAATATACGATGTGCCAAAATGCAGCAACAGAAGCGCTTCTGCAAGCATTCGAGGCAAGCTACATACAGCTTGTTTGCTCTTTTAGAGAGTCCCATTTTCTTTGGCAGACACAAACAGATGTGTCTTAGAAACTGATGGAGGGTGATGAAGTTAAGGTTTGCTTGGAGCATATTTTAGGAAGAAGAGTGCTTTGATGTCTGAGCCTTCCCCTCCTGGCCCACCCTCTATCTCAGCTCCAGAGGAGATACCCTTCCCTACTGCAGGAGAGATTCCAGCCCTTCCTGCATGTCCTTCTACCCAAGGATGCTCAGTGGTATCCTCTCTTGTGGCCCCAAGTAACTACCAGTCAGAACCTTTCTAGGAACCTGGAACCAGGCTTCTGATGAACCCTTTTCTTGCCCAAAGTCAGAAATGCTTTTGGAATGCACTGGGAACCTTTTCTCATTTTAAAAGCAAGCTGAAGAAAGTCACTGAGAGGAAATTCTGAGCAGCAACCTATTGGAAAGGAGGAAAATAAAGATTTAGCAGGGAGATGAGAGGGATTTCCTGTTTGCAGCTGCCTAGTCAGAAATGCACATCTGCTGCCCCAATTTTGGTAGAGATGGAGAGCCATCCTTCAAACAGCTACGATTCTGACTATGCACACATTTGTGAGCTGTGCGGGGGTTGGGGGATTTGGGGGGTAATAAGGTTGCACTTCTCACAGCATGTGCCAGTAGCTCACAGGGCAAGTGATGTGATGCTTCAGGCCCACAGACACTAGCAGGTGAATCTCAAAGTACCATAAAAACACTATTGTTAAGTGTGTGGCTGCAGGAGGTGAGGTGGGGTGGGGTGGGATGCAAATGAGGATCTTAGAGTCTCTGACCACCCCGTCTTCAACCTCAGGGGCTTGTGACTTCTAGAAGGAAATTGAAAGGCTTAGACACCATCTAATCAGGTGCATCAAAGGTAAAAGCTCCACTGAGGGACACAGATGAGTCAATGCTTATTCTTAAGAGAGATGGGACTGGGGCGGTGGCATCTTTTAGCCAGGAGCACTCTAGAACTCAAAGGCATGAACAGCATGCTATTTCTCCTGATGAAATTCTGTCACCTTCATCATTAATTTCCTTTTTTTCTACACTAATTATAACTTTCATCCTTATTCCTCTGAGATTTACCTTGATTCCAAGGCCAACAATAGGCTGTGTCTTTTGTTATTTAAAAACTTTTTTTTCAAACTGTAAGTGTAACCTTGAGGTTTTTTAAATAATTTATTTTTTATTTCTTCTAGTCAGGGTCTCATTTATTGCAAGCTGGCCTTGAACTCACAATATAGCTGAAGATGACCTTGAACATCTCATCTTCCAGCTTCTAGCTCCTGAGTGTTGGAATTATAGTCATCATCCACCACACCCAGCTTTTATGTAGTCCTGGGAATAGAACCCAGAGCTTCCTGTATGCCCAGGATGCACTCTACCATCTGAACCACACCCACAGCCTCAAGTCTGTATCTTTTAAAGACTTGCATTTGTAGAAGAGACTTCTAGAGAATTTTTTTTTCATTTTAAGGAAACTAAGATATCTAGATTCCTAAACGATGAAATAAAAGGCAAGTATCTCCATAGACATTGACATAGACATTCATTCTCCTCTAGTACAACCAGCTTTTCTATATGAATTTGTTAAGACTGTGATGGCAAGCTAGAATTTACAGAGCAGGTGTGATGTCCAGGAAAGGCTTGTTCCTCCTGAAGGTGGTGAGAGAAGGAACCATTCAAGGCCTTTCTTCTTGGGCTGACAGAGGGCTGTTTCTATCCTGTCTTCTCACAGCAATTTTCTCTGATACATATATTTGTTTCTATGGTCAATATTACTTTAAAAATAAGGACAGAGATTATGCTTGATTATATCATATAACATCTATAAATGATAACATCTATAAATATCCTATCTTTTGTTTTTGTTTTGTTTTTTTTGTTTTTGTTTTTCAAGACAGGGTTTCTCTGTGTAGCCCTGACTGTCCTGGAACTCACTCTGTAGACCAGGCTGGCCTTGAACTCACCGAGATCCACCTGCCTCTGCCTCCCAAGTACTGGGATTAAAAGTGTGTGCCACACTGCCCAGCTTAAATATCCTATCTTAATATGAACCTATATCCTAAAGTACTAGGGATCAAGATTTTAACATATATTTGAGGATGTGGAACAAAATTCAACCTATAACATTGGGTTAAACCAAGGTACCAGGCTTGGTATCCAGAGACTTGAATTAGGATCCTGCCAGTGACTGATTACCTTACCCTGATTGAGGCTTGGGTCTGTGTGTTTCAATCAGTGATTAGGGTAGCTTAATTTGGTGGACCATCAAGGTTTTAACCCAGTTTTCAGAGTTTGAGTGGCCCATCTGTTTTGATAGAGAAGTGACTGGTAATCAGAAAATGATTCCAAATGTAGGACTCAGATTTGGGTACAGGTACTTTTGTGTGGGGATATTTGTGCTGCCAGTATTTCTTGGGTTGTGCTGTCAGCCTTGCAAGAAATGGACAACCACTTTCCACCTTTCCAGAGAAGTCTTTCCTTTCTCTAGCCTTCTGTTTGCAATCCCATTGTTTGGAGAAATAGCCCTATTTTAGCTACAGTGCTATATTTTTAAGGCCCTAAAAATCTCATGAAACAATAATTTTGGATGAGGTAGCCAATGAATTCAATGACTCTTAGAGTTATTTGTGGTATTTCATAAAAACAAACCAACTTTTACCTTTAATGGGAATACATATTTTCAACTGGGAGAGTTTGCCTTTTTTGTTCTTCTTCTACTTTAATTCCTAGAATAGTCTGGGAGAAATTATGCCGAGGAGATCCTTTGTGTGTGCCTGCCTTCTGACTTACTCTTGGAGTCTTTGCAGGATGGCTTTGTTTTTGTTAAATGGTAGAGTTTAAATGTTGATCCATTTCAGCAGAATGCTGAATCCATCAGCATATAATTGCATTAATATTAATTCTCATTTCAATGAGAAAGGCACTTCGTAATCACTTGTTATTTAACACTGACTGCAACCTTTCCAAGGGAGAAGAGGACGTGTGGACAGGTTCTGAGATGAGCAATTTTCATGTCTCTCTGTTCAGGGTCACTGTGGCAGGAGAATGGTGTGCATCTCTGTCTAACCTGGTACAGTGCAGGCATACTGAGATTTTTATACAAGAAAGGAGGGTAGGTGTCTGCTGCTGGATTCAGGAATCCAGACTTCTGCAGAGAAGAGTTGAGAGCTGTGGATGTTTGTCAAATACAACCAGGAGTTCTCTCAAAGCAGATGTTCCCCTGGGTCATTTCTCATTGTGATGCTCTTCCCAAGGCAGCAGATGTGCTTGCCAAGGTTTCTTCTTGAAGAAAAGCAACTTCCCCCCCAGGATTTGGAGGAGGCTGTCTGCCAGTGGAAGAAAACTTTCCTCACAGTTCTCTGAAGTACTCCATGCGGAATGAAGTCCAAGGCCTCCCTCCTTGGCCAGGAAACACATTTTTGTCACGTCTTGCAATACAAAAACATGTCTGGTGGCCCCCCTCGCTCCTGAAACAAAGTGAAGACCACCAATCTGAGGATAGCAGTGAACTTGTAGAAGAGTGTCTCTCGGCATTATCTAGAGCCTTACTGTCTGGCCCTGGGAGTGCTAAGATGTTTGGTCTTCATTTAGACATATTTGATTCACACCCTTGAAACAAGGTCTCATGCAGCCTACTACATGGGAGTTGAACTCACTACAGAGCTGAGGATGAGTTTGAGCTTCTTTTGATCCTTCTTTCTCTACCTCCTGAGTACTATGGAGATTACAGGTATACCTCACCATGACTAGCTAATAGATAGTGGGGACTGAACCTGAAGCTTTTGTGCAGCAGGGCCCTTCTGTCCCTCATGTGTGAGTAGCCGGGGGTCCAAGGCAACATGGACTAAGCGTCAGACAAAATATGGCTGATTTGTTCTTTAATGTAAGCATTGCAGGTTATATTACAGAGCAATAAATACATCATAGAAACTTCTGGAAAAAGCTTTGATTAGAGAAAATTAATATTAATATAAAATCAAAGTACTAATGAGAGCTAACAAAAAAAATGGTAAAATCATGACAGGATTTCTTGTGATTGTGGTATCTATAAGCAGCTCCACATTGCTGGTCCCCTTCAATTTCATGTGCCTCTAGGAACTGAACCTCAATGGATGGAAACCAATTGTACTCAGGTTAAAGGAATCACAAAGGAGAGCCAATTTATGTTGATGTTGAAAATAATAGGTTGTTTAGGGAAGGGCCTTCATTGGAATGTGTTTCTTCATTTGGAGGGAGGTGGGCAGGAAATATGGCCGATATGTGAGCACAGCTCCCATGAGCAATCAAGGGGTGGGAGGGGCCTCCTCTCAGAAGTCTTCTCTGGTTTCTATAGATTGATCATTTCTAGGCAGGTGAACAGGTTCTCTTTCTTCCAATGTTTACCTCTTGTTCTTGTCTTTCATAGCAGGACACAGGTCTCTCTTTCCTTCCTTCTACCATCTTCCTACAAGGCTCTGCCGTCATCAACTTATTTGATGGTCAGGAAATGAATGTCTGTTTCTCTCTGAGTACAACCAGTGGGTCTTTAGCTGATTGGCTGCTCTTCTCTCCATCTTGGCCCAGTTATTAGGACACGTAGTTCTCCAACTAGGACACGTAGTTCTCCAACAGGAGGGGAAGGTATCCTAAAGCTGGATTAACTTCCCATAGCTTTCATCCTGGAGCACCAGGTGTCTGTTCCCAGTTGCCCTCAGGGAAAATGGTAATGATGCTATTGGCAATTTCCTGGGGCAGAAGGCAGTGGGGATGGGTGAACAAGGCCACCATGTTATCCAGCAGTCATCTCTCAGGGGATATCAGGTGCCAAGCCTCCTTCTAGGCCTTGAACAACAAGGCCATGAACCTACCACCATGCTTCCTATTCCTGGGAACTCAACCCCTTGAAAAACACAAAACACCCACGGGGAAAGCTGATTTAGCTGAGTCTCAGGATTAGCCACTGCACAGCAAGACCTCTATATCTGTTTTGATGAATAATTCAATGAATGAAGTGCCAAATGGCTACCAGGAAGGGATGTGGGGGCAGGGAGGGGAAGTGCTCTGAGAACTGGATGAAGTCAAAGGAGGGCTTCTAGAGACAGCTCCGTGGCCCTGGAGGACCTGTATTTGTTGACTAGACCTTGAAGAACAGGAAAGGTCTCTTGCAGGAGAGCATCCTCAGGCTGGGAGGAGCAGAATAGAATAGAAACAGGGCTGGATATTAAATACATTTCTTTAAACAAGCACTTCATTTCTTCACTTTTCTGTTGCAAGGCCTTGTTTCCTCTTGTCCCCCACCCTGCATACTCCCTCTGATTTCCCCTTTGATACAATTTTTTAAAAGCAGGCTGGGGAAGGGCTGTATTTTAAAACCTATGTTGCCTGCCAAGTTGTGTTCCCAAGTTCTCTAAGCTCCGCATGCAGCCAGAATAACTTTAGGATGAAGCTCATTAATAATGTGCATGGCAAATCACAGCCTCTGTAGGAAGCCTGTGGAGGGGGGCCCTGCCCCTGTCATCTAGCTTTCAGAAATGGCAGCTCATAAATAGGACACCCAGTTCCCTCACAGCCTGTAGGTTCCATAGCTGTCCACGCAGCTGTCCTGTGGGGAAATTTCTTGGGTGAGATTTCTCCACCAAAGGCAGGCCTCGGGGGTAGGAATCTGGTATCCACAAACACAATTGCTTCTTCACTGAGCATCTTTGCTGAATGTTCTTGGATAGTCACAGCTGGGGGAGGGTCATTCCCAACCACAGCCCACTTCGCAAGAGTACACCCATTAGTTGTAATCAAGTAGTCTGCTGCTTCAGTGATTACAAATGAGCTTAGCACCAAAAGGAATGCGCTCACATAGAGCCATTCTAGTGGTCTTCAGTTGTGAAGTCAAACGGGGCTTCCCAGCAAGCACTGGAGGAAGGCAGGTGACCACATGGGTCTCCAAGGGCAATGATCCCTGGGAGTGGATGTTACCAACTGTGTTTAATTTTGTGTAACGTCTTCAAGGCAGGGAGCCTGGGCCCATGCTACTTTTCCTAGCATATGTGAAGCATTTTTCTCCCCTTGCTTGTTTTATTCTGAATGTACTCATCCCATCTCTCTACCACTTCCTTCATGGAGGGGAAGACGCCCACTGTTTGGAGCAGGTTTTCCAAATGATCCTGTCACCCTCAGCTCTGAGCTCCTTGAGGATCAGGAGGAAGCTTGAATCAGTGTTAACATTTTACCCCTAAGCCAGAAGCTCTGTGCTGGTTAACAAGACAGACATCATCCAAGATATCAAATCCACCTCTTGAGCCTGTGGATAGTGTCTGGTGGATATTGGTTCACCTATCCTATTTCATGTTGTGAAAGGCTCTATTACTATGCCTCTGAGGCCCCAAGTAGACAGGTCTTCATTAGACTTTTTGAAATTGGGGTGCATACTCTGGGGCTAGGAATGAGTATTAAAATCAACAGAAAACAAATTGGGAGAGGAGTGATGGACGGCACTCATGTTTCTAGAACAGGATGCAGTGAATCAAGGGGGGGATTAGTATTTACAATAAGGAAAGGGGACCCTGAGAGAACCAGGGGCCTGTGATTGACCTAACCCTTTGCCTTATGGAAGCCCAGAGTGGTGGCCAAGATCCAAGGCTCTGTGCTCCATTGCTTGGGTCTGAATTTTGGCTTTGTAGGTGAGTGACCTTCTGGGTATCCTGAAGGCAAGAAACTTAACTTCTGTCTACATTAATTTGCCCATCTATAAAATGGGAGCGATAATCTTTTGTTTCTAAGAGGACTGTTGTGGCAATTATGTGAGCTAATTTATGCAAGCTATACATAACAGAGTCTGTATCTTGTGAATACTAATTAATTCTAGCAGATCCTTAGTCTTTATTACTCTCACAGTTTTACTATAACCATGCCCTTTAATATGAATGTTTATAGACTGAGTAAAACCTTTAAACATTATGAATATGATAGATGTGTTAAAAAGCACACAGCCAGGCATGCCTATGATCTCAGCACTTGGGAAGTTGAGGCCAGATGATCAGGAGTTCAAGGCCAATCTCAGTTATACAGTGAGTTTAAGATCAGCCTGGGTTATATGATACCCTGTCTCAAAATGCAAAACTAAGTTAAATTTAAAAAACAATTAAAAGTCCAGGAAGCAAAAACAAAACAAAACAAAACAAAACAAACAAACAAAAAAAACCCTCAGAAATCAAGGAATTATCATGAAATGAATCACAAGATCAAGAGACAGGTCAGAATCTTTAAAACTCTTCGGGTGTCCACATGCTACCTCTTGATCCTCTCTGGGGGTGACAGAGAAGAAAGTTCCCAAACTAAAGTGAGGAGTTAATCAGTCTTATAAGTAGGATTCTTGCCAGACAAAAGGACTCAGGAGAAGTAGCCAGGCCCTTGACCGTCTATGTTTATCCATGTGAGGAGATAGAGAGAGCCTTTTCCCCTCCTGCATGTGGTAGACTACCTTGAAAGTGAAGAGCAGTTCTCACCAGCCACTGAATGTGCTGGTATCCGAGCTTGGACTGCCCAGCCTCCATAAACATAATGTGAGTTCTTATGAAATATTTAGTTTCAGGTACTTCATTTTAGAAGCCTAAATAGACCAAGACAACCATCTGGCTTCTCTTTTATTATGCCAGAATGTTTGACCTTGATTTTGATAATGTAGCTGCAATTCATCTACTTTCATTTCTCTGAGTATTCCATTGCTTCTAGACAGTACATTAGTTCTTTTCTTCCAATCTGAATATGAGGATTGTTTCTAGTTTTCTATTGTCAAGGATAATGGTGCAATGTATGTTTTTTTTGTACTTTCAGAAGCACATTCATGCTGAGTACATATTTAGAAGTATATTGCTGGATTAGTTTTGTAATATTTATTTATTTGATTTTATGTGTATGAATATTTTGCCTGCATACATATATGTGCAGCACATGAATTCCATTAGAGCATAGTTATGATCTATCATATGGATACTGGGAATTGAGCTGGGGTCCTCTACAAGAGTAACAATAGCTCTTAGCCTCTGAGCTTCTTTCAGGCTCCTACTGCTGGATTATACAACATGGGTATGTTTTACTTTAGCAGATAGGGCCAAGCAGGTTTTTCCAGCTGCAGCCATTTGAGAGGCCATTACATTCAAATCTTAGTCAAATTTGTGAGTTTTACTCTCTCGTTACATTTGGTGTCATCATTGCTTTCATTGAGCTATCCTGAGAATCATCTAGTGGAACCTTTCTGTGCTTTTAATTTGCATTTTTCAGTTACTGATGTGATCAGGTATATTGGCTATTTGGATGCCTTCTGTAGTGGGTGCTCGCTAAGTCTATTATCCATTTTTCCAGTTAAAAAAACTTTTTGTTCATTTGTAGAGACCCCAATACCTTCTGGCTAGCAATGTGTTGCAAGTAACTGTCTCACTGTGAGAACTAAGTTTAAATTTTAGATTTTTCTGAAATAGTAAAGTTTTTGTTTTGTTTTTTTGATATAGGGGTTCTCTGTGTAGCTCTGGCTGTCCTGAAACTCTGTAGAGCAGGCTGGCCTCAAACTCACAGAGATCTGCCTCCCGAGTGCTGGGATAAAGGCATGCACCAAGCCAGGCCATGAAGATCTTATTTTTTTTTAAAGATTTGTTTATGATGTATACAGTATTCTGTCAACTTGGAAGCAGGTAAGTTGACAGCCTCGCTCTGCCAAGACAGGGTAGGCAAGTCCTTAATAATTCCTGCTTTACAATCAATGTCTGTCAGAGAAACAGGGCCAAATGGCTGAAGATTGATGCTGTAATGTATGGAAAGAAAATTGGAACTGTCCAGGCAGCCACTGGTATATTATTTCTTAGTTTTGGAAGCTGTGGGCCCTGCACTTCCTATATAATCAGATATATTTATCCCTCTCAGGTCTCTGAGGTGGTTTGAAGACTAGATAACTAGAGTCTCATAGTTAAATTTTGAGTTGTTAAGGAATCAAGAGGGTGTTCTGGATCTAAGAAGATATTTTTAAAATTATGAGGCAAGTTAGTATGAAAGCTGAGTTAGATATAGAACTTTAAACTTATGGAGATGGTTAGATAGTAGAATGTTAAAATCAGGGGCCAAATACATATGGACTGGACACTGAGAATGTATGCTAAGCCATATAACTCTCATAATTGTGGCCTATTTATTTTTGTTGTTTTGTATTGCATTTATTGTTATAAGAGAAAAAAAATGTTGGACTGAAAGGGGGAGCTTCTGGGGGGAAAAGATATACCTTAAACTTAAAAAAAATGGGAAGAGCTGGGGGCCAAGATGGCGGTGACCTGCACTGACGCATTTTAAACGTGGGAGAAAAGAGCCATAAAAAGCACAGAGTTATTGGACACTGTGCAAAAACTGGAGGGGCTAGACCCTCCGGGAACTCTCACAGCTCCCAAGGGACTGTTAAAAGTCCCAGGGCAAGGCTCTCCTCCCATCTCTTTCAGACATGGAAGCCACTAAATCCGGGACTCGGGAACTCCCATTTGGAGAGGCGCCTGGTAAGATCGACCCCAATACACAGCAGGCAGAATCAGAGCCCACATGGCGATCACTCACTAGCATACTAGGCTCCCCACACTTCAGGAGGACCTTATAGCTATTTAGGAAACTTTGCAGGCTAGTTGAACTCTTAGCAAGGCAGAAACAGGGCTCACAGCGGGTGGTCCACAGCCGCTCGAGCCATGGAGGACCCGAGCATGTGGGAAGCCGGGGTTGGGGTGCGGGGGGTGGGGAGGGGGGGGGGGGGGGGGAGGGCAGAAGCGCCAAGCCCGCAGCAAAGCAGCCAGGGTGGGAAGTAGGCACAGGCTGGTGGGGCTTAAGCTACGCACACCCGCGGCAAAACAGCCAGGGAGGGAAGTAGGCACAGGCGGGTGGGGCTGAAGCTCCGCACACCCACGGTAGAACAGCCAGGGAGGGAAGCCGGCACAGGAGGGTGGGGTTGAAGCTCCACGCACCCGCGGAAGAGCAGCCAGGGCAGGAAGCCTGCATAGGCAGGATAGATTGAGATTTCACGCGCCCACGGCTGAGGAGCTGGGGTGGGAAGCCGGCACAGGTGGGCAGGGCTGAGGGGCCACGCTTGTGGTAGAGGAGCCTAGTGGGAAACTAGAAGCCAGGGGACCATAGCTGTATTCTGGAAAATCCAGATATATTAGGTGTGGAGCCAGGCCCTTTCAGTCTCCGTGACGACAGCCAAAGCCCACGGAATCTGTGCATGGGCAAACAGGTCCATACCATCAGAACCATTACAGGCTGATCACTCAGTGTGCAACACAGAGAAGTCTGAATTGGGAGCAGTGAAACAATCCCAGACCATTACTCACAACCTGGGAATAGGCTGCACTAGCTCACAGTGTTTCAGGCTATTAGAACCACAGTGACCCTGAGATCCCCCTGTAAGCAATGACAGATAGCCAAGCACTTCGACTCCTACACCAAAGCATCCCCTGTGGATCCAAGCCCAGAAAATGACGAAAACAGACAGCTAAACACATCCATATGGCCAAAGGTACAAGACAAAATAGAAATCAAGGAAATATGACTTCAACAATGCAGAATTATCCTTGCTCATCCAATTCGGATGACCTCACACCAACAGAAACACATGAAAACGATGACAATTCTGCATTATGGAAAGTGATAGAGTCCCTTCAAGAAGAACTTAAATCTATGAAGGAATTCAAAGAAGCCACAATTTTACAAGTCAAAACAATGAACAACACCATTAAAGAGCTCCAAGCCAAGGTGACCCAGCTTGAACAGGAAAAGGACAAAGCAATAAAAGATTTCCAGACAAAAACAAGCAAACTGGAGAAGGAAATGTACAGAACGAACAATACCATACAAGACATGAAAATAGAAATCGAAGCAATAAAGAAAACAAAGTCAGAGTTAAGAGTAAAAATGGAGAATCAAAGGAAGAGAGCAGGAACTGCGGATGTGAGTATCAAAAATAGGATGCAAGAGATGGAAGACAGGATCTCAGGCATGGAAGATTCAATGGAAGAAATCAGTACAACATCCAAAGAAAATGAGAAGGCTAAAAAATCTCTCACCCACAACATCCAAGAAATCAAGGACTCAATGAAAAGATGGAACCTAAGAATTATAGGCATAGAGGAAAGAGAAGACTCCCGACACCAAGGTCCAGGAAATATCTTCAACAAAATCATAGAAGAAAACTTCCCAAACATGAAAAAAGAGATGCCAATAAAAATCCCAGAGGCTTACAGAACACCGAACAGATTAGATCAGAAAAGAAACTCCTCTCGCTACATAATAATTGAAACACCAAATGTACAGAACAAAGAAAGAATATTAAAAGCTGTAAGAGAAAAAGGTCAAGTCACATACAATGGCAGACCCATCAGAATTACACCAGACTTCGCCTCAGAAACTTTAAAAGCTAGAAGGGCCTGGACAGATATCCTACAAGCCTGAGAGATCATAGGTGCCCAGCCAGACTACTATACCCAGCAAAACTCTCTATCAACATAGATGGAGAAAACAAGATATTCCATGACAAAATCAAATTTAAACAATATCTACCCACAAACCCAGCCCTACAGAAAATCCTAGAGGGAAAATTCCAACCCAAAGAAGAAAACTTCACCCAAGAAAACAAAGGGAATAGAAAACCCCTCAGCAACTAAACCAAAAGAGGCACAGGACCATCACCTATACCAAACTAATGGGAAATAACAACCCCAGGTCACTAATATCCATCAACATCAATGGATTCAACTCCCCAATAAAAAGACACAGGTTTACAGAGTGGATCCGCAAGCAAGACCCGTCCTTTTGCTGCATACAAGAAACACATCTCACTACCAAAGATAGACACTACCTCAGAGTAAAGGGCTGGGAAAAGGTTTTCCAAGCAAATGGACCCAGGAAGCAAGCTAGAGTAGCCATCCTAATATCAAACAAAACAGACTTCCAACTGAAGTTAATGAAAAAAGACAAAGAAAGGCATTATATACTCATTAAAGGGAATATTCATCAAGAGGAAATCTCAATACTGAACATCTATGCCCCAAATACAAAGGCACCTACATTTGTAAAAGAAACACTTCTAAAACTTAAATCGCACGTCGACCACAACACATTAGTAGTGGGAGACTTCAACACCCCACTCACAACAATGGACAGATCAACAAGACTGAGGCCAAACAGAGAAATATTGAGTCTAAAAGAGATCAAGAAACAAATGGACCTAACAGATATCTACAGAATGTTTCACCCAAACACAAAGGAATACACCTTTTTCTCAGCACCTCACGGAACCTTCTTCAAAATCGACCACATAGTCGGACACAAAGATAGTCTCAACAGATACAAGAAAATTGAAATAACACCTTGTATCATATCAGACCACCAGGGAATAAAGCTGGTCTTCAACAGCAAAAGAATCAACAGAAAGCCTACACACACATGGAAATTGAACAGCTCCTTACTGGATGACCACTGGGTCAGGGAAGAAATAGAGAAGGAAATCAAAGACTTCTTAAAATCCAATGACAATGAAGGCACAACATACCCAAACCTATGGGATACATTGAAAGCTGTGCTACGAGGAAAGTTCATAGCACTAAGTGCTTTCAAAAAGAAAATTGTTACAGCTCATATTAGGGAATTAACAGCTAAGCTGGGTGAATTGGAAAAAAAAGAAGCAAACACTCCCAAGAGGAGCACAAGGCAGGAAATCATCAAACTTAGGGCTGAAACCAACAACTTAGAATCAAAAAGAACTATACAAAGAATCAATGAAACCAAGAGTTGGTTCTTTGAGAAAATCAACAAAATAGACAGACCCCTATCCAAATTAACTAAAAGACAAAGGGAAAGAACCCAAATCAACAAAATCAGAAATGAAAAGGGAGAAATAACAACAGACATAGAGGAGATCCAGAAAATATTTGGGTTCTACTTTAAAAATCTATATTCCACCAAATTTGAAAACCTAAGCGAAATGGACAATTTCCTCGATAGATTCCACCTAGCAAAACTAAATCAAAATCAGATTAACAGCTTAAACAGCCGAATAACCCCTAAGGAAATAGAAAGAGTCATTAATAATCTCCCAACCTAAAAAAGCCCAGGGCCAGATGGCTTTAGCACGGAATTCTACTGGACCTTCAAAGAGGAACTAACACCATTATTCTTCAAACTCTTTCACACATAGAAGCAGAAAGAACACTGCCAAACCCATTCTATGAGGCGACTGTCACTCTGATTCCTAAACCACACAAAGACCCAACAAAAAAGAGAACTTCAGACCAATCTCCCTCATGAACATAGATGCAAAAATACTTAATAAAATACTAGCAAACCGAATTCAAGAACACATCAAAAGTATCATACATCACGATCAAGTAGGCTTCATCCCAGGAATGCAGGGATGGTTTAATATATGAAAGTCTATCAATGTAATTCACCATATAAACAAGATGAAAGAAAAAAAATCACATGATAATCTCGCTAGATGCAGAAAAAGCATTTGACAAAATCCAACACCCCTTCATGCTAAAAGTTCTGGAGAGAACGGGCATACAAGGACCGTACCTAGAAATAATAAAGGCAATATACAGCAAGCCAGTGGCCAACATCAAATTAAATGGAGAGAAGCTTGAAGCATTTCCTCTAAACTCAGGAACAAGACAAGGATGTCCACTTTCACCATATCTCTTCAATATAGTACTTGAAGTCCTTGCTAGAGCAATAAGACAACTAAAGGAGATAAAAGGGATAAATATTGGAAACGAAGAAGTCAAATTATCCCTATTTGCAGATGATAGGTAAGTATACATAAGCAACCCCAAAAACTCCACCAAAGAACTCTTACAGCTGATAAACAACTTCAGCAATGTGGCTGGATACAAAATTAACACAAAAAAAAATCAGAAGCCTTTCTTTTTACAACAAACAAATGTATCGAGAAAGAAATAAGGGAAACAACCCCCTTCACAATAGCCACAAACAATATAAAATACCTGGGGGTAACTCTAACCAAGCAAGTAAAGGACCTATATAACAAGAACTTCAAGCCCCTGAAGAAAGAAATGGAAGAGGCCTTTAGAAGATGGAAAGATCTCCCATGCTCATGGATAGGTAAGATCAACATAATAAAAATGGCTATCCTACCAAAAGCAATATATAGATTTAATGCAATTCCTATAAAAATACCAACACAATTCTTTATAGACCTGGGAAGAGCTATTCTCAACTTCATATGGAACAACAAAATGCCCAGAATAGCTAAATCAATCCTGTACAATAAAAAAGCATCTGTAGGTATCACCATCCCAGATTTCAAGCTGTACTACAGAGCAATAGTAATAAAAACAGCATCATACTGGTATAGAAATAGACCAGTGGATCAATGGAATCAAATTGAAGACCCAAACATGGACCCACACACCTATGGCCAACTAATCTTTGACAAAGAAGCCAAAACCACACAATGGAAGAAGGACAGCGTCTTCAACAAATGGTGCTGGTCCACCTGGATGTCCACTTGCAAAAGAATGAAATTAGACCCATACTTATCACCTTGTACAAAACTTAAATCCAAGTGGATCAAAGACCTTAACATAAGGCTGGCCACACTAAATATACTAGAAGAAAAAGTAGGAGAAACCCTCGAACTCATTGGCACAGGTGACAACTTCCTGAACAGAACACCAACAGCTCAGGACCTGAGATCAACAATCAATAAATGGGACCTCATGAAACTGAAAAGCTTCTGTAAGGCAAAGGACACTGTCATTCAAACAAAACGGCAACCAACAGACTGGGAGAAAATCTTCACCAACCCCACGTCTGATAGAGGGCTATTATCTAAAATCTACAAAGAACTAAAGAAACTAAATGCCAAGAAACCAAATAATCCAATCAAAAAATGGGAGATGGAGCTAAATAGAGAATTCATAAAAGAGGAATCCCTAATGGCTGAGAGACACTTAAAGAAATGCTCAACATCCTTAATCATCAGAGAAATGCAATTCAAGACGACTCTGAGATTCCACCTCACACCTGTCAGAATGGCTAAGATAAAGAGCTCAAATAACAGCACATGCTGGCGAGGGTGTGGAGAAAGGGGTACCCTACTCCACTGCTGGTGCAAGTGCAGGCTTGTGAAACCACTATGGAGGTCAGTCTGGCGATAGCTTAGAAATCTTGGAATAACTTTGCCTCAGGACCCAGCCATACCACTTCTGGGTATACACCCAAAGGACTCCTCACGGAGTCATAGGGAAGTCTCCTCATCTATGTTCATAGCAGCCTTGTATTTGTATTTCCTATTACAAATAAGGAAATAAGGGTTGGAAACAACCCAGATGTCCCTCAACTGAAGAATGGATTAAAAAACTGTGGTACATCTATACAATGGAATATTACTCAGCTATCAGAAACAATGAAATCATGCAATTTGCAACCAAATGGATGGAACTAGAAAAGCTCATCCTGAGTGAGCTAACCCAGACTCAGAAGGATGCACATGGCATCTTTTCACTTATAGTAGGATTTTAGCTATATCGTACAGGATATCTGTACTACAACCAACACACCAAAAGGAACATGGACATAGACTTTTTTTTTCTTTTTCCTTTTTCTTTTTCCACTCTTTTTTGTTGTTGTTCTTTTTTTTGTGGGTTTGTGTTTTTGTTGGTCTTTTTTTAGTTCCCACCCCCCCCCTCCCCGTAGCAAGGAGACACTGGCGGTAATGCCTCGTATGCCCCCGGTGTATGAAGAGGCTCTTGGCCCTCATATGACTCCTGAGCTGTGGTGAGGGACTGTTATGCAGGGACACTCCACCCCAGAGGAACAAGACGGAAGGGTTAGGGGGTAGAGGATGGGAGGGTGGAGCTTGGAAGTGGGAAAAGAGGACAACATGATAGGGATGTAACCTGAAGCAACAAACAAATAAATTTATTAGTTAAAAAAAGCAGGTAACAATGTTAAAACACTGTAAATAAAATAAAGATTACAGCCGTTCAACCTGGTTTTATAAACCTCCATGAGTCGAAAAAACTTAGAGCTAAGGTAAAATACATGAAAAATGTGGCGTTAACACATGCCTTTAACTTCAGCAGAGATGGGAGGAGCACTATAGAGTTAGTGGTCTTATAAATTCTAGAGTTACACAGAACAGGGTGGTGAGGGTGCACACCCTTAATCCCATCTTTCAAGAAGAGTACACCCTTAATCCCAACACACTAGTGACAGAAACAGGCAGATCTCAGAGATCATGGTCAGCCTGATACAAAACAAACTCTAAATAAAGACAAACTTCGATCCAGGAATGGTGGAACACATCTTTAATCCCTTCAGATGGGAACCACAGGTCTTTGATCCCAATAATTAGAATGCAGAGACACACACATAGGATTTGGAAGGACCTAAGTATAAAAGCTACTTACAAAAGGCCTACTCAATACAAACAAATTGTCCTTTGAGATCTCATAATATATACAGTAAAGCTGGTTTAGCTCCAAAATAACAAAATAAATTCTTCTTTAACCCAGATTGAAAGATAGTACTTTATATATTGTCAAAAAACCACATTTGCTTCAGGAGAAATATTACCTAAGCCACTCCCCCCCCCCAAAAAAAAAGAGGGTAATTGTTCCAGAGTTAGGATTAGGGCAGGGCTCTGTTCTTATCTTTCCAGGAGAATCAAAGCATCCATTCAAGGAACCCAGGGACAACTGGACAACGGAAACCTCAGCAGAAAACAGAATCAGACACCAAAGAAGACGAGTGACCCAGATGATCCAGCCTTACAGACTCCCTCAATAGCTGTTTCCATGAAAAGTCTACAACCACAACAACTCAAAATCATTAAGACCGTTCAGCTCTACACACTGCCCCATCCAGAACTTCAGTAAAGCCTGGAAGATCAGCTTCTGCCTACAAACTCCTTAGGACATCTAAACAGCTGAGCACAGAAGGACTGAACATAAAAGGATTATACTAACATTTTTAACCATTTTTCCATTCTGGTTTGGTCCCCAAACAGGTTTACTACGACCCAAATCAGCAGGAAGTCATTTAAAAAGAGCGACGTCCCATGCCCAGAGGGTGGGGGGGGGCTTGTTTCTCCGCCCCCCCTTTTGGTTATTTGAAGGATAACAGAAAACTCTGTTATTTAGGGGAAGAGATTACAAGATGTTAAATGGTCTTGTTAAATGGGTTTTGGAGGTTAGACCCAAAGACTTCCTTCTTTTCCTTTTCTGTATCCTTCTTTCTCTCCTATGTAGGAGTGCACGGACTTGAGAAAAATGAGACATAGACATAGTACGGGAAGGACCAAGAAGAAGGGACAGATTATTGAATATGCCCTTATACCTTTGTATATTGATACAAAATTATTACTATATTTGGCTAAAGTGGTATTGACCATTGTTTATTGTGCAAAATTAAAATTGTATTGGACTACATCGGTATTGATCTTTGTATATTGATACAAAATTAAGATTATTGTTGGCCACAATGGTATTGACCCTGGTATATTGACGCAATATTAAGATTGTATTGGGCTACATAGGCATTGATCATTGTATATTGATACAAAATTAAGAGTATATTTAGCCACATTTGAATAGATCTTTGTATATTGATACAAAATTAAAGGTAACACTTCCTAATGGTATTGTACCTAGAGATACTTAAAAATGAAATGTGAAGCTCTGGCCTCTTGATACCAACCGTCTTAAACTGTTTAGGATAGTTAAGATAAACAAACTCCTAGTCATGTAAGCATGTCACTTTGTTAGCTACTATGACAGTCTATCACAGATATTCTCTAAGCTACTCAGAAATCAAGTTGTTAAGAGACAAGCAACATTTGCTTATCTAAATACAAGAGATAGATAGGGCATCTTCAAAAACCCCAAGAGATCTGCAGAACATGACATTCAAAGATGTCTTAAATTAAGATTTTTTTTTTGATATTGAGATGTATCAGCTCCTGACAGCACTCCCTATTCTACTCCAAGCAGAAGGTAAGCATCAAAGAATCTCCAGTGTGAGATGGTTGAATTAGTGGCAAGCCTATCTCTTGGCATGAAAAAACTCCCTGCTTCAACTGCAGACAGACTGCTGTCCAAAAAGGACAAAACTTGGTAGCAGGGAAGTCAACAGCCTAGCTCTGCCAAGACAGGGTAGGTAAGTCCTTCATAATCCCTGCTCTACAATAAATGTCTGTCATAGAAACAGGACCAAAAGGCTGAAGACTGATGCTGGAATGTATGGAGAGAAAATGGGAACTGTCCAGGCAGTCACTGGTATGTCATTTCTTAGTTTTGGAAGCTGCAGGCCCTGCACTTCCTATATAAGCAGATATATTTATCCCTCTCAGGTCTCTGAGGTGGTTGAAGAATGGACAGCTAGAGTCTCATAGTTAAATTTTAAGTTGTTTAGGAATCAAGAGGGCGTTCTAGATATAAGAAGATGTTTTTAATAGTGATTCAAGTTAGTATGAAAGGTGAGTCAGTTATAGAACTTTAAACTCATGGAGATGATTAGATGGTAGAATGTTAAAGTCAAGTACCAAATGCATATGGACTGGACATCGGGAATGTACGCTAAGCCATATAACCCTCAGGGGCCAAATATGTATGAACTAGACATTGGGAATGTATACTGGGCCATTTAACTCTCGTAAATGTGGCATATTTATTTCTGTTGTTTTGTATAGTGTTTACTGTTATAAGAGAAGGAACCATTCGTTGAACTGAAAGGGGAAGCTGTGGGGGGGAAGAGGGTGGAAGGGTGGGACAGGAAGGGGGAATATGGAAGGGATTGTGACTGAGATGTAACTTGAAGAAATAAAAAAAATAAAGTATTAAAAAAATGGGAAGAGGATGGGGGGTTGAGGAGGAAGAGGGTAAGACGGTGGGACTGGAGGGAGGAGTAGGGAGGGGATTGTGATTTAGATGTAACTTGAAGAAATAAAAAATAAATTTAAAAAACTAAAAAAATAGTGAAGTTTTTAAATAGTCAAATGATAAGTTTGCTATTTAGTTATTTTTCCTCTAAAATACATATTTAACTAAAACTCTGACTCTCTCCCAATTAAAATGTTCTTGTATACTCTCTGATGGTATTATTTTTTCACCTTTTGAAAACACAGCCATTATTATCATGTTTAATCTTCACAGAGGTTCTCCTTGTGCCCCTGATGCCCATGCTTTACAGATTTAGTACTGGGGTGACTGTGAGGGTTTAATTACTCACCAGGAGACACACAGGGGAAGTGAGGACTCTGATACATTAACCTGTAAAGCTCAGATTCCTTCACCATTGCCAAACAACTGGTCAGCAAGTAATTTTACTGCTTGTTTTACACTCTGGATGTTTGTGAGACCCTTAACCTTTCTGTGAACTGTGTATGCAGTAGAGCCCTCAACAGGTACTTGTAACATTGATAGGTTGTTAGATAGATCAATGGAGAAAGGGTGAGCTGTTAGATAAATAGATGGATGGAAAGGAAAACAAATGGAAGGAGAGAAGGGTGGGTGGATTAGTATGTTTAGATATATAGATGGGTAAAGAGATGAGTTTAGAAAGGAAGGAGTTGGTAGATAGATGAGTGGAGTAAGGGATAGGTAGATAGATGGGTAGATGCCTAAGAAGGTGAATGGAAGGAGGAGGAAGTGGTGAATGTGTGAAAGAAAGACTGAGGGAGGCATAAGTGGGTAGATGGATTAATAGGTAAATGAATGAATGGAGGGGGGTAGACAGATGAATGCATGGGTTGATAGCCTGGAAGACAGATGGATGTAAAGATGGATATGTGGGTGAGTGGAGGGAAGGATGGAGGGGAGCAGATGTGGATAGATGATTGGAAGGAAGGGTAGGAAGCTTTAAAATGATTGGTGGATAGAAAATTGGAGGTGTATATGACGTCCTGAAGGGTCAGTGTTCTCTCAAGCATGGCCCATAGGGAAGAACCTCTTCTTAGAACAAGACTTTTGTCTGTACCACTGCACCAAGCCTTACAGCATCCCTAACATGGCTTCTTTCTTCTCATGACCTTACAGGAGAGAAAGCAAGGCTGAAGTTGAGGCCAAGGTGAGGAACTAGAGGCCCAAGAATTGTCATTGTTGGGCTGAGGGCTACACTCTCTTTTCCTTGGTGCAGCATCTGGGAAGGGCTTCTTGCAGAGCAAGTGGAAGCAGAGATCTACCACTCCACATAATTGTTTAAGAAGTCCTAAAAGTCTGGAGCATGACCATGTTTGGGATGTAGGATAACCTTTATATTGGCTTTCAGATCCCCAAGTAGAGGGATGGAAAGCCCCTTTCTTCATCCTCTCAGAGAAGAGAACAGAAAGATTCAGTGATTCATCCCCATGCTGATGATACCCATCATGTTTGGTCTCACCTCACTCATGCTTTCTGGACACATTGCTCACTCACACATTTGCTTGCTCTGCCCCAGGTGCCAAAGTTGGGTGTTATGTAGCAAGGATGGGGGCGGGGGATGTGAGACTCAGTACCAGTGTGCAGAGGTGCATTTCCATGAGGCCTTAGCCAGGGATTGGGGGGTGAAATGTTCATGAATGTCTCCACTCTTTGTTATAAATATCTCCTTGAGCTACTGGTTGCATCCTTTTCATCATAAGTAGCCACTGGTACTTTCCCTTAGCTGGGTGTTGGTGACATGCTATTCTACACTATGCCTGAGTGTTCATGTAGAAAATTACTTGTTGTATTTAATAGATTGCATTGATTTATTTCTTTTATTGATCTTTAGAAATACTCTGAATTATCACAAGAAATGCTTTCTTTTGAGAATGAAGAAGGTCTCCTCATTAGCATCCATTTTTCTATGAGACCTTAGAGGGTGGAATATCAGATGCACAAGGTTCATTTTGGTGATATATTGAGGATCATCAGGGTGAACAATGGCTTTGACATAAATCAGATGGAAGGAAGAATTTAACCCATTTACCATAAGCTTGCTGGAGTTTTTGTAATAAAGTGAGCAGACTACTTTTCTTTCTCTCTGTGGTGTCAAACTCCTCTGAATTTGGTGCTATTAGTGGACTGAAGTAGCTCTTCAGGGAGATGCATATCTCTACAGCCAGAGCAGTCTACATTGTTTTAGTGCATCCCACTGAAGCCTTGTAGGCAATGGGTGTGTGTGTGTGTGTGTGTGTGTGTGTGTGTGTGTGTGTGTGTGTCTACATCACTGACCACTTGGATTCCACGTGTTCAAGGCTTTTAATCAGCTTGTTCCATGACCCTTGCCTGTGCATGTTTGTTTCCTTTTCTTCTGTATGCTGTTGGTCTGGGACTAGTTCTTGACCAATCCCTATGCAGGGACTCACTATGTACCAATATCTTTATATAAAAGCACACATGTTCACAGCCATGTAAACATAAAAATAGTATCTAACAATAGCATGCACAGTGGCCTACAATTTATATAAGGAATTTTTAAGTGTAATAAAAAAAAATGTATGATCCAAGAGGCAATTTTGTGATACTTGCTCCTAACGGGTGCGACCTCTACAGGGAGAGTGTATAACTGCCTGTTATTTCAATAGTAATCACCACACAGCCTGTGTTTTGGAGAGAAACCCAGATGAATCTGTGAAAATTGCTGAGAATTCAGGGGTCACATGATGGGCACTTCTGCCTCCATCCTCTGTGTCCTACTGCCGGGTCCCTGTGTCTTCATAGGATGGCATTTCCTCCCAGAGGGTATAGCAGAATCTGGCACTGGATGCACTTCCTCGTACAGGTTCTGTGGGCTAGATGCCCATTTCTCAGGGCTTTCAATCTTGGCAGTCTTGATAATGGCAAGTCTTTCTACCTTCTTTGTGGATGTTTCTGTTGAGCTCTCAGATCTTCTTAGATCTTTTCCACATCTGGCAAGAAAGAAGAACATGCACTGAATATTCCCTCATGCAGGGGGACCTCAGGCTGGCACTTCTGGGGAGCAGCAACAGTTCCTAGTTTGAAACTAGTCCCAAGCTGTGTGACCTTGGGCAGATCACTTAGCCTCTCTGAACCTTGGGTCAATTCCTATTTGCAAAATGGGATTAATAATGCCAAAATATCGAGGACTCAATGAGCCAGTGTTTGCCAAGGGCTTAGCAACATGTGACACATAATGCCTGGTCAAACAGTGCCAGCTCTAGTCATTAGCAGAGTTTCTGTAAGTATGCCTTCAGCAGGCAGCACTGGAAGCTCTGGTGTCTAAGGATACCTCAAGCTCCATTTAGATTCTGCTATGCCCAGACTGCAAGCAGCTGGAGGCTCAGGAAATGGTTCTAGAAACTAAACCAGCAATCTAAACATGGCAGGAGGTGCCCACAGGAATCATGAATGCCCTCTTTTTGCAGATAAGTACCTCTTCCCTAACAAGGGGAAAGCCTTTCCTATTCACACTATCACTTTGCCCTTTAAATTCGTTTTGAAAGGTATGGTGAGTTCAGTCCCCAAGTGAAAAGGCCAAACAAGGTAGCTTCCTTTATAATTCCAACCTGAGGAAGTGGAGAACAGCAGAGTCCTGGGGCTTCACTGGCCAGCCATCCCATCTACTTGGTGAGTTCCAGTTCAGAGAGAGATTGTGCCTCAAAACAGCAAGATTCATAGTACCTCTGGCCTCTACATGTCTGTGCAAGTATGCATACCTGCCTGTATGCATATGCATGCATATACATACAAAAATTGCATATGGCAATACCATGTACAGTGGATATAGGCAGTGGGAATTGCTTTCAAAAATGTAATTTAAATTGTGTATGATTCAACCTGATTCTCTCGGAGTATTATGTGTGATACTTGCTCCTAAAGAGTGCGCCCCCTACAGGTGGTGTGCATAGTGCTAGTTATTTGCATAGTAATCAGTTTAGGGAATATCACTCTCTCATTCTTGGCAACTGTTCTTTACAAGTTAGTTGAGGAAGCAGTAAATATGGAGACTTTCCACACTCTGTGGAAATGCACCTGGCCCTTGCTTTGTCCTTTCTACACTATAAGCTGGTAACCAGCTCTGCAGATGAGACCCAGGCCCTCCTGTCTGGCTACATTGATACCAGCAATCATTGTACTAGGCCAGGGTGGTCAAAGCTGACTCTGGCCTCTGGCTGGGAGGGAAGTGTGTGATGGATAGCCTATCTGATGATCAATGCCTTTCTTAGTCCTTATCTTCCAAGGAAGTGCTGCCCAGTGTTATCACAGCTCCAGTGATTAAAAGCAGAACTTTGAGCTCATCTGCTCAGTGAAGTCTCCCTGGAATGAATATCATCCTTTGACACTGCTTCGGTGCCTTGCCTGCCTTCTGGAAACCCAGATGTGGAGGGCCCAGAAGAGCTCACATTTTCACAGATTAACTTGGGCAGAAATCGTTGTAATGCATTCATCTGCACGAGGTACCTTCAGCCTGCTTCCTTCGACATTTCTGTTTCTTTTTTTTTCCTTACTTAAAATTATCTTAAACAATGTATTTTGATCATATTCTTTCCTTTCCCCAAATGCTTCCCAGATCTTGCCTACCTCCCTAACCAACCCAACTTCACGTGTGCTCTCTCTTGCTAGTTTTTATTTTGTCTTTAAAAAAATTAAAAAGTAGGGCTGGAGAGATGGCTCAGCAGTTAAGAGCACTGGCTGCTCTTCCAACGCACCCAAGTTCAACCCGAGAACCCACATGGCAGTTCACAGCTGCCTGTAATTGTGGGCGTGGTGGCTTACGACTTTAATTCCAGCCCTAGGGAGGCAGAGGCAGGGGAATCTCTGTGAGTTCAAGGCTAGCCTGGTCTACAAACTGGGTCAAGGACAGCCAGAGATATATAGAGAAATGCTGTCTTGAGAAAAACCAAAGAAATCCCCTCCAAACAAAACAAAACAAAAAAATGTAATCCAGTTACCAGTTCTCATCATAGAAGTCCTCATTGGAGAGGACCTCCTGCTTATGTTAAACTTCTTAGCATTTGGAGCTCCCCCCCCCTTTGTTTCTATTTGAAGAATATTTTTCTTTCTTTCTTTCTTTTTCTTTTTAAAATTGAAAATAGATTCTTCTCTCATAAAATTCATCCTGACCACACTCTCTCCTTCTTCCATTCCTCCCGGCTTCCATTCACCTCACAGAAGAGGGAGAGAAAAGATTGTAGGTGTCAGAAGCGGAGGACGACATTAGGAGAACATGGTCCACTGAACCAACTAAGAGCTCTCAGTTGAGAAATAAGGTTAGGATACACATTCACGAGATATATTATCAAAGACTAGGACTAGCTCTGTGCTGAGGAGAACTGTGAATGCGGGAGGAGAAACATGTAACCCAGAAAAGCCAGGGACCCAGCTGTCAGAGGACTGGAACTGGTATTAGCCATTGGAGGATACATACAGACTTGGGACAGAGTAGGGATTTCATACCGGTTGATATGGCCTGAAACTTCAAGTGAGCATGCTTGCTAAGGAGAAGGAACTATAAGCTGCTGTCTCTGAATAGGCAGGCTACATTTTGTATAGCACTTTTCCTCGAGTTGAAATGTTCCCTCCCGGAGGAGGCAGTGGGAGGTTCCTGTGACTTCAAGGTAAACAGAAGTAAACAAGATGTTACAAGAATGGGAAAGTGAAAACTTGGAAGATTCTAGAAACAACCCCTCTCCCTCAGCTTTATACGTGTAAAGAAATGCCGGGGAGGAGACTCAGGCCAGCCTACCTGCAGGGATATTTCTTGGACCCCTCAACCTTACTTCAAGTCATGCACAGAACTCCAGTGTTGGACCTTCTATGAGTTGTCACTCATGTCTGGGTGGGCCTTCCTGTAATACAGCTACTTTTGAATCATCTTTGTACCTGTAAGTAACCCTTGCCCGCTCATGTTCCTGTTAATACTCAAGGGAAATTTTCGTTTTCCACCGAGCTGGACTTGGTGCCTTTGTTTCTTTGTTTTGTTCTGGGTTCCCTATCGGGAGTGAATGGACATCTCCCTAGGAAAAGCCTGCGACACTAGGGGAAGTTGAAACTTACTAAGTGTGATAGCTAATTTCTGTGCTATTTTGTCTAGGTCAGCGGTTCTCAACCATCCTAGCTCTGTCACCCTTTAATACAGTTCCTCATGTTGTGGTGACCCTCAACCATAAAATCGTTTTTGTTGCTATTTTGAAACTATAATTTTTCTACTGTTATGAATCACAATGTGAATATCTGCACCTTTCGATGGTCTTAGGCAACCCCTGTGAAAAGGTCATGCCACCCCTATAAAGGGGCTATGACCCACAGGTTGAGAACCACCAGTCTAGGCTTTGGTCCAACACAAATCAATGTACTGCTATCTATGTTACAAGTAGTATATGAATGATAGTGTTTGAATAATGCACATTACCTTTCATCATTGGCTGGGTCTCATCCAGTCAGCTAAGAGTCTGATATGGCTTGAATTTGAAATGTCCCTCACATACTTGTACTTTTGAGTGTTGTCTACAGATGGTAATATTTACAAAGGTTGTGAAGGTATGAGTGGCAGAGGTAAGTCATTGGGGGTGGGTCATAGAGGATTATAGCCCAGCTGCCTCTTCCTGTTCTACAAGATGTGAACAACTATGTGAAAAGCTCACTTTGCCATGGATCCAACTATGCCAGCTGCATACCTTCCCTGCTATGATGGACAATACCCTCTGAGACTGTGAGCTCAAATACCAACAGCCAAGGTGTTTCTGTCAGAGATTTGATCACAACAACAAGAAAGATAGCTAATACAGTACTTACAATCAGAGGTAGAGCTATCCCGAAGAAGGCTATCTTTTGCAGACCATTATCCAGGAACTTAATTTTCAGCTTGCCACCCTACAGGCCTGACTTCAAGGTGGCAACATCAGCTCTCATCTGAATTAGCAACCTGGTTCTGGCACAAAAACCAATCTTGTATTCTTTTGGGCAGCAGAAACTTGCTTTTGTAAGAAGATTTTTCTGAGTTGTATGAGAGACACCTCTCTAGAAGGCCACTGTGTTGGCAGGTGTCCTTAGATGCTCTCGCTGTCATGTGTGTGAAGAAATGTCTTCAGTAAGGCAGCTCATGGAATGAAGCTCCCTCATTACAACTTAGATGGGCAGAGTAGGTTTCCACAAGGGCAGTTCTTAAACATCTCTGTAAAAACACATGGCCCCATCTGTCTCCTCTCCAGGCTTTGGTTTCAGATGAGCTGAGTCGTTTAAAAATCCCCCAACAAGAGATCCCAGGCACCGGAAGAAGTGATGAACAGATTTTCAAGTTAGCCTTAATTTGTGTGAATCATTTCTTCCCCTTTGGCATTTTAAATTACTGTCTTGAATGAAATGCTGGAGATGGGGAGCAAGTTTTCCTCCAGAGGCAGCCAATTCTTGTTTGGTCTGGAGATGGCTGAAGGTCTAACCTCAACTTCAGAGAGGTGAGAGTTAACACAGGGAGGACTCAGAGTGGTACCCAGGGATGTAGCCCAAGATTTAAATCACCTCTTAGAACTCTCTCACGGGCTTCCTCTAGTGGGCCCCTTCTCTCTGTGTCACTGACTTGTTTCCTCCTGTCATTTCTTTTACCCAGGACACTAAAGTCCTCATCTAGAGCCTGAGAAGGCTAAGGGTATCTTTTGAGGCCCCAGGTGGATGCAATTTGGGGATGTCTTCGGTGGGAATGTAGAGGTGATCATAAATGAGCAGTGGTAACAGATGATAGTGATGGTTAGTGGTTGTTGCTTATTCTTTTCATTCTTCTCTGATGCTGACTTGGGCTTTTATTCTGGATCTCTTGGTTGCCACAGAACTATTATTCAGATGGGGTGAGAGGTTATGAAATGTGCTTAGTTCCCTGGCTGGTAGGTGATGGCTAAGGCAGATTTGAACCTGGGAGATCTGCTTAGGGCCTGTGTTCCTAAACTCAGCTCAGCTCAGTCTAACGTTTATTCTAAGCTGCCTCTCTGTCTGACACAGAGTGGAGTTCCCATGTCCTGTTTAATGTATGGATCTGGCACCTTGAGCAGTCTGTTGCACACAAGACTGAATGAAACTCTCTAGGACCTTCCTGAAGAGACAGCTGGTAATGGTACAGGAATCTTCGAGCTTAGAAAGGGGTGGGATCCCTTTTATCTTGCAGCCAGTGCCTCTGCCTCCCCCCCACCTTTCTTCTTGTATAGATTCAAGGTCTGCTTCCTACCTTAAAGGCCTTGGTTCTCACAGCGACATTGTCTTGAGCTTCATTTGAAGAAGAGCCTTTGGTTTTTTTGTGACAGGGCTTTTCTGTGTAGCCCTGTCTATCCTGGAACTCGCTCTGTAGACCAGTCTGGCCTCAAACTTAGAGATCTGCCTGCCTCTGCCTCCCCAGTGCTGGGATTACAGGCACACACCACCACCATCCAGCCTGAAGAAGACTCTTAAGAGAAAGGTTTTCTGTCTGATATGGAAAACAAGCTGGATCCACACAGTAGAAATAGCAATATAAACCTCCATGTCCAGGTTCAGATAAACCTCTTGCCATGGATAATCTCTTTTTCTCTTACAGGAAGACATGGGAGGGCAGGTAAATTGGCAGTGTCCTTCTAGACTCTCTTGCAACATTGTCATACAAAACCATCAATATGGTCTGGCTGTTGCTTGAATTTTGTCTTCTAGGCCACAGAAAGAAATGGGCAGCAACTCCGATCTAGTCAAGAAAGGACGCCGGTGGGCGTAGTGGGCAGTGGGGTAAGACTGTAGGGTAGAGGCAGGAAATCACAACCAGTAAGCCGCCCCTGTGTGCCCGAGCAAAGTGTCCACGTGGTAGTGCAGGTGGCTCACTGGGTATGGGCCACTGATGGTCCTCAGCACTCTGGCAGACAGGAAACAGGGTAACTTGCACTCCTGGGTCTCAAATAACTATTTGCCTCCTCCCTTTAAGTAGTTTCCTGTTCTGTATGTGCTGTGGAATGGGAAGTACAATGACTGAAAAGTCTGTAATCAAGGTGGCGCTTCCCAGAAAGCATAAGAATTAAAACAGTATTATTAATTCAGGGCTTAAGCAAAAGCCTGTGGCTGTTCATGAATCCTGAGGCATCTAGGTGAGTTGGCAAGAGTCGCCGACTAAAGCTCTTGACAGACTCATCATCAGTGCACCTTACAGACTCCTCCTTGTGCAGATGGGGAAACTGAGGACACAGACAGAAAATTTATTGTTAACACTTAGGCCTTGGATCTCTCAACATTGGCTCATACCTTTCTCAGGGACTGATCTGAGAATAATCTACATAAAGGTCCTGGTTGTATGGCTGCCACTTACAATAGCATTTACCTATATTTACTCAGCCATTCAGAAGCAATTGTAATGTGCCACGTGCCATTTTGGACAGAGTAAGAATTGGACATCCATTGCTTCCTAAACTTATTTTGTGGGAGACAGAAATTAAACTGTATTAACATTTAATGAACACTGTGTCGGAAGGGGTGAGAACAATGGAGAAAATAATCTGTATTAGAGTTTTTGGTTTCTTTAAAAACACAGAAATGTTATGGGGAGTATGTTTTTGTTTTAATTCCAGGTGTGAGATATGGGGCTTCTTCAGATTGTCCACAGCAGCTGACTATGATTTGACTCATGCTCTAGCTGAGGTGTGATTTTGCCAGCTGCAGATAGTTTCTGCAAGTGTATGGCATTTGGAATTCTGGGGACTCTTGAGAGAGTATACACATGGGAGATTGCTAAGAGGGGTGGTAGCTGTTCCTGCTCCTACTGTTGCTGCTGCTGCTGTTGCTGTTGGTTGCAATTTGTTGAGGTTTATGATGCAAAGAGACTAGAAGAAGAAATTGGATATCCTTGTGGCAAAGATCAACCCTGCTTCAAAGAATGCCCCTAATCCACAGGAAGTAGTCTAAGGATAACCATGTTCCCTTTTCCCTCTATCCTTCTTTCTCCCCTTCCTAGTGTTGGGTGGTTGAATAAGGGTAGAGAAGTGTAGTAAATGAAAGAACCCAACAAATAGCCAAAAAGTCCAACTACAGTCATCACCCATGAAGAACAAAGTCCATGGGGGCAGACCTTAGGTTAGAGACTAGCAAGAACCCTCAGAGAATAATGAGAAGAAGAATAAGAACAACAATAAAATAGGTTCCCATTCAACCACCGCCTTCTTCATAGCCCCTTTATTGTGGTAAATATCAGGAACTGGAGCTTTGAACTGCAGGCTGCAGTTCAGGAGATCATGGGAGAGATACAGAGAGATAGAGTCCCCTCAGGGACAAAGGAGCGACTCAGGCAAAGTTGGGACTGGTGAGAGCAGGACAAATGGAAGTGAGGCTTGTCTAAGCATTGAGGAGATGGTGGCACATGGAATTCGGGGATGGTAAAAGCAAGGTGGGGGGCGTCCTCTACAGGTGGCAGAGAGAGAATGTGGCAGAAAAAAAAGAGATGAGACCAGAGGTGTCATTCAAGGACAGAAAGAGGGGCAGTAGAGTAACAGTAAGTGGATCTTGTCTGCTGGGCATGGAGAGCTCTTGTGGTTTTTATAGCCAGATGATCACATTGTAAAGAGGCCACTTTACAAATGTCATTCTGGCAAATATAGGAGGGTTGTGCTGGAGTGAGAAGGTGACTGCAATCCTCAGCTTGGCCAGCATCTGAGATTATAGTGTGGCTGGAGGAATGATTTCAGAGGAGAAGGAAGACTATCAAAACTTCATGCTTGGGTCTGAGGGTGTTTTTCTGCATTTTTGGCAGGACCAGCATCTTCCTCTTTATGACCCCTGAGCATGTGAGGACTTTTTGTGATGGGGAAAGGAGAACTGAGTGCCTGGGGACATGCTCCACATGTTCATACTGGTGATACCACTGCTGTTGTGCTCGGCCAAGGCCCTCTCCACAGTCTACTTCCCCGAGTCTGGCTTGCGTTTGGCTGACTAAAGTGAGGTAGACTCTGGGAGACAGCCAGCAGGGCAGCTGAGGTCACTGCAGATGTGTAGGTCCTTTCTTAGAAGTGGAGCTTGACAGGAGAATGCGGGCGTGTAGCCTGTTGACCCTGCAGCAAAGGAACCCAGGGTCGTCTGTGAGCTCCATCAAAGCAACAGGGTAACTTCGGGAGGTTGGCACTGGAGACTTGAGGATCCAGGGTCTGGGCCCTTTGTTTTGTTGTATTTAGATTTTTGGGAGGAGAAGCTCTAACCCCCTGTACTTAATGTCTTTTGCAGGAACCATAGGCTCCAATCTGGGATAGAACCATGTCTGGAAGGGGACCGGTGCTGTGATTAATTCCAGGCCCTATCAAATGCCATGGTGGGGGTCTTCTAAGAGAGACACACGGGTTGGGTGGTGAATGGGGGTCTTCTAGGGCCAGAGTCATGCCTAGGGAATCAAGGAACTCCAGGATCATGAATAATGGAGGTAGTCAAATTGCTAAGACTAGATGAATTGAAAGGAGCCTCACTTGGTGGCAGAACTGATGCTGGAATCCTGGTACGTGCCACCACTTCTAACCCAGTGCCTTCCCTGTTCCCTGGGGTGCTGAGAAGAGCTAACTGTGAAGCCACAGAGGCTACTGAGTGGCAGGTGGGCGTAGGTCCTACCAGTGTGCAGACACTATGCTGTGCCTCTGTGGGCTTTCCCACCCTCTCTGGGTGGGTGGTAGTGGGTGTGTACTTTGTGCTTAATTATAGAGCACATAAGCAGAGAGGAACTGCTTGGAAGCTCATGTCATTTTGTTTGGGAATAATAGACATGCGGGCTGAAAAATATCTATTAGCTCATCCTGTCCTGTCTCTGCCAGAGCTGCTGAGATTGTATCAGATCACTTGAGCTTTCTTGAGCAGTGAGTCACACAGAGGGCCCTGGACAAAGCCTCTGGGAAGGTGGTGGCCCCTTATGTTTCCTTTTTAGGATATTATCTTTTAATCCATGAATCTTCCCCTGCCCCAGATCATTCTCCTGCTGTGGTTTCCTAAGGAAATTGTATCAATTCATCAAAACCCATCTTGTAATCTTTACAATGCAGCCTTATTGGACATCACAGTTAATGATGTCTTTACCCTGGTTTGTGTAGTTTCCATAGCATTTATCAATTAATTACGAGCAGTTCCCAGGTATGTGGATACTCTGTTTCCTCTTGATCTTTTGTTCCCAACTGCATGCATTAAGTGCCAAACTTTTCTTTCTTTTCTATTTCTTAAATGAGTACTGTAGTTACAGCATTCCCACTCCTCCATCTCCTTCTCCAAGTCCTCCCATGTGCGCCCAACTTTCTCAAATTATTGACCTCTTCTCCTTTAACTTGTATTCACACACACATGCATATGCATGTGCATGATATATAACCTTAGTGTTGCTTTCATTCATGTGTGTTTAGGGCTGGCCATTGGGGATTGGAAAACCCATAAGGGTTCTCAAAAGACTGATTTTCCTACTCCCAGAAGCTATTAGTTGTCTATAGCATTTCATCTAGGGATGGGGTCTTGTGAGATTTCCCCCATCCAGATTGGAATGTCACACAGTGTTGTCATTGTGCAGGCCTTGTTTAGATGACTTGATTGCTGAGACTTAATGGTTGCAACTTCCCTGCCCTGTACAGAAGATGTTGTCTTGCAGCGGCTTTCCTGGTCTTCTGGCTCTATAAGTGTATGCATGTATATATATGTATATCTGTATACATGTTTACATATATGTATATGTATACATACATGTATCTGGCTCTATAAGTGTATGCATGTACGTATACATATACATATATTACATGTATATTTATATTACATGTACATGTAATTTAAATAAAGTTATGCTACTTGAGGTGATAATGCTTCCCTCTAAGAGCCAGAGACTCTCAAACAAAAACTCCAGTGTCAGGTATGGGAAACCTTACTTCAGGTTGTTAGTCAGTGGAGTCCAAGAGACTCCTTAAATAATATAGGCTATTACATTTCCCTTGGTTGCCTCCCAGAACTGGAAAGCAAGACCCTTGAAAGATTCATACATTGTAGGCACTGGACTTGGAGGAATTAAGTTGGAATGGCCTGGAGGCCTCCCCTCTGAAGACTAACTCTCATATATCTGAAAAAGCTATGCAACATGCCAAGAGAGAAAAGCAATCAATAGTCCTATCCAACTGTAAAGCCTATGGTCACATCAGTGGCCAACCCAGCAATGACACAGTAGTAGCACTTACATTTTGGGGTTACCAACAGTTGTCTAATTGAACTGAAGTTTTCTTTAATAAGAAGGAATACTATAAACCTAGCTAACTAACCATACTGGTGAGGTCATGGACACTAGAGAACTTACTGCTTCCACATTCCTAACCCAGTATAAATATAATTGAGTTCTCTCTTTATAAGCTGAGCTGAAATGAGTCTCAGTTACTATCTTGGACTCAGAGATCACTGATATCCTAGCCCCTCCCAAAGTGCAGGGTCTTTTTCCAGAGGGCTCTGCAAAGGAGAATATCCATAGCTGTCTGTATGTCATCAGCTCATGCACACGGTTATGCCAGGCATTTAGCATCTTCCCTTTCACAGACTAGAGTGAGCCCTTGAGCTGACCCAGAAGTTCCGAGATTTATCAGCTGGTATTGATGACCATGTATTCTGCTTCCCCTCCTTATGCCTGGAGATGAAGGAAGAAACACAAGCTCATGTTACAAAGAATATTTCCCTGGTTTATCAGCTCTTTCCCTCCCAGCTGGGGATCAGAACGATTTCTTAGTTCCCAGCTTTTATGCCTCTGATCAAAGTGCCTCAGGCAGTGAGAGTTGGCAGCACCTGCATTTCCAACTGAGTCCAAGGCTTTCCTTTTCAGGACTGTTGGAAGAACCTGTGACTCAGTGGGCTTTGCACAGGGGAGTGTTGGCTGGCAATGAAGGGGCTCTGGAGGCCAAAGGGTCCCAGTGCCCTGCAATACTGGGGCATAGTGGTGTTTCCTCCAGTGGGAGGAGAATAGTATCCCCCACCAGTTGCCTTTCTTTGTTCCCCCTTTTCCAACTGCATCCACTCAATCACGGCTTTGTGTAGTCCCTTCTTTCTCTCCAATGAGTCAAATGCAGAAAAATCCTTGAGCAGGATTTCTCTCTTCAAAGGATCAAATAAACTTTCTTTGTTTTCCCCTTAACATTTTTCCTCTAACCACAAAAAGAAAACATGCATTAAAGGTGAGAGAAGGAAAGAAAAGTTGTAGTCAAGTAATTTCAAGTTGAGAAGTAGAGCAGCTGAGACCCAGGATAAAAATGTACACTCAGCAATATGGTCCTTTCCTACAAATTAATTAACCCAAAGTGCTTGTTTAATTAGTGTGAGGGGTAGGGAATTGAGGAGCTAACAATATCCCTCACCCAGTTTGGAATTATGTTCACAAAAGAATTTCCTCTTTCCTCCCTGAGAGGATGAGAGGAATGCTCTCATCAATCTAGAATCAGTGGGGACATCAAGGCTGGTGATAATTCTTTCAGATGACTTTGTCCTCTAGAGAGGAGGTTTTGCAGATGGACTCCTCTTACTCCTTGCCTCTGCTCATGGCATAGGAAGGTCTCTGCATAAGGAAGATAGAAGCTGCTCTGTCCTGCTCTGGAGAAAGTGACTTTGACAGACCCTTAACACCATGCTCTTATTTCTGGCATCTCAGCCATTTCCACTTCTTTGACCTCACATGTGTGCTGCACACAAACTTTCTGTATCTCTTACTTTTGATGTGAGTGTGGATATTGGATATTTGTTTTCTCCCAAGGAACTAGAAAAATCTCATTTCTCAGGTGCTCTGAGAGCTATAGTTTAAGACAATGTCAGTCTGTTTGCTGTTGCTATAGTAAAATACCCAAGACTGGATAATTCATAAAAAACAAAAAGAAGTTTACAGGAACAATACAGTCCTGCAGGCTGACAAATACAAAACCTGATACTAGCATTTAGTTGGCGTTTGGTTCCGGATTTGTTGCTATTTAGTCACATGACAGAGGCATCTCATTGTGAAGCAGAGTAAGCATGTTATCTTGGGTCTACCTTCCTTGTTTGTAAGTCACTGATGCCACTTGAGGGCCTCACCTTCATGAGCCCAGGAAATCCCAATTGGCTACCAATTACTCCCCTCCAAACACCATAATTACATGAAAATGAGGATTAAGTTTCCAACACATGAGCTTTTGGGGACACATTTAACCCATATCAGACCCCGTGGATGATGTTACTACAAAAATCTCCATGGAAGACATAAGCAGAGGTCATAGCCATGGGGATGTAGTGAGTTCCTGACTGCCCCTCCTTTTTATGATGGATTTTTTGGGTATCTGGTGAGTGGTACGGAAGGTTCATTCTTAGAATTCTAATTTTAAATACACAGAAGACACAAGATTGCAAAGAGCTAATTTTACCAATGTACAGTTATCAAAATAAATCAGACATGTGGTACATTCATACACATGTTTCTTATGAACTGATTAAAATGCACTGTGTGCTTATAGGTCTAACTGCTATCATATGCTTAAAGCGAGTAACACTTTGAAAAACCTCTAACAATCATGTCATATTAAACATACCTGATTCCTGCTATTGCCAAGCCACAGATATCATGGAAGTGTTGTGGTTCATGGCAAAAATCACTGCTGAAGAAAACATTACACTTCATTAAGATGTTAGTGAACATAAAGATAGTCTCCATCTGAGTCTGTTCACCTTCTGAATTCAATCTATGGACTTGTGGCCGCATCTACTGATAGACACGTGAATTCTTTGTGGTCATAACTGAGCCCTTGTCACTTCTACATTTTCCCCTACTGGGGGGTCAAAGTAGGTTTCCTTCAACTTTGGGGAGTGCTTATCACTCTGGGGTGACTAAATGATTAATTATCTCAGAGTCGCTGAGAGTTAGTTTCTAAGAAATTGGTTGAAGAAGAGCAGGGACAGGAACCAGTGAGAAGCATAGGTATTCTTCGTGTGAGGAAAGAGGTGTTCGTTTGTCCATCTATACTTGTGAGGATGAGTGAGTGAGGAGTATGGGCTGAGGAGGAATGTACAATTATGTACACCCTATGCTTCACGGTGAGGAGAGACAGCATGCTTAAGAAAGAAGATGGTCATGTGACATGGCAAGAGGTGACTTTAGGCCAGTTGCAGGGAACAGGGACAGGGAGTTGGGCATGCTTTTACTTAAGAGGTAGGCAAAACCCAGATACCCATACTGAATACTATGAACCCTGTAACCGAGCCCATGATCCCTGAGGTGGGCCTCTTCCTAGTTCATTTAGAACAGGTGCCATTTTGGCCTTGCAAATGCATGGACTCAGACATACACCTGAGAACATGACTTGAGGCCCATTCTTCCATGTGTTCTGCAGGAAGCAGGAGCCAGCATTATCAGCAGTGCTTAGAGCTTAGGGACACCTGGTGTCCTGCCACCTACATAGTCTTCCCAGAGTCTCTAAAAGCAATGGACTCGAGCTTTGAGAACAAACAGCTATAAGCTAGTAGCTGGTTTGCCACCTACTTAGTTCCTTTGATAAATAATAATCTCTGAACAGGAAATCATTTCATCTTTCATAGTTGCTCTTCAGAGGACCAGAGTGGGTGACTGAACCTCTCTGCTTAAGAAAGAGAAGTTGCTCCAGGTAAGATTTAATTTCAATGAAGAAGAATTCCCCAAATGACATTTACCCTTAATATGTTTTGTCCTTGAAAATAGAGCACGCAGCACACGGGTGAATTACCACCTAAGATCTAGGTTCTCTGCAAAGACTAAGAGCTGAACTGCTCCATCCTGGGATAAAGCCTGCAAGCAGCGTCTGGGACCCTCAATTCCTTTCTCTCAGCATGGACCAAGGGTTCTTTTGGGATATCGGGTCAGGCCAAACCCATGACTAAGTACTCAGCAAAAGCTTCATGGTGAGAGATTCCAAGTAGTTCCAGGCCAACCAGGGCAGACAGGCCCTGTCCTTCTTCCTGTATACATCCACATGAGAGCAAGAATTCACCTTGTGCATCTCTTGGCTTCAGATGCAAAGGAGCATATTAATTATCTGGGTCCATTGTGTTCCCCTTCTTCAGAAGCCATTTGTGGACACTTCCATTCACAGCATGTGGGAGGCACTATTGGGTAGCAGAGAAGGCAACAACTATCAGCATGCATCAGATACAGGTGATTCCATCCAGGCAAACAGTGTAAAGTGGAAGGAGGGACAGGTAACTGGGTTATTATGAGGATGGACCTTAGAAACTGCCTCATGAAAGATGCTCTTGAGAAATTTGGTCTAATTGGTGAGAAGGGTTTATATGTAGGAAGAGGGTATTGCAGCATCTCATGGGATGATTTGAGAAAGCTGGTCATGTGGGGCTTCCTTAGGTGCTGATTATAAAGATCCTCTGAATATATAGGATACCTGTAAGTTTATCTTTCCTCCCTTAGCAATGTTGAAACTCCTTGTTCATGTTGTTTTATTAGCAGTTTTATAAACCTGTAATACAGCCTGAATTGTCATTCCAATTTTAGAACAAAAGGAATGAAGTTCCAGAGATGACCACGACCCACGTCAGGCTGAGGACTCTAAGTGATCCTTGATCAGGAGTAACAGGAAAAGGCACAGTTGGCCAGTGCCTCGGGTTCTTAGAATAATGATCTGGATCTCAACTTCTCCTCATTCTAGCTCTTGTCAGCCTGTGTACAGCATGGGCTGATTGTCCTATTTACTTTAATGTACAGCACATTGTCCTATTTGCTTTAAGTCATTCATTAATCATTCAGGGCTATGACTATTATAATCTTATTTTTTAAAATAATTTATTTTTTATTTCTTCAAGTTACATCTCAATCACAATCCCCTCCCTACTCCCCCCTCCAGTCCCAGCCTTCCACCCTCCTCCCCCTCAACCCCCATCCTCTTCCCTTCTTTTTTTTTTTTTTTTTTAGTTTAAGGTATTTCTTTTTCCCCCAACAACTCTCCCTTTCAGTCCAAAAAATGGTTCTTTTTCTTATAACTATAAATACAATACAAAACAACAGAAATAAATAGGCCACAATTATAAGAGTTATATGGCTTAGCATACATTCCCAATGTCCAGCCCATATGTATTTGGCACCTGACTTTAACATTCTACTATCTAACCATCTCCATGAGTTTAAAGTTCTATATCTATGTCATTCTTTAGTTTTGGAAGCTGCAGGCCCTGCACTTCCTATATAATCAGATATATTTATCCCTCTCAGGTCTCTGAGGTGGTTGAAGAATTGATAGCTAGAATCTCATAGTTAAATTTTGAGATGTTTAGGAATCAAGAGGGTGTTCTGGATCTAAGAAGATATTTTTAAAATTATGAGGCAAGTTAGTATGAAAGCTGAGTTAGATATAATCTTATTTTTAAGAAAGGAAAGGAAGAGACCAGAGAAGTTATAGAGCTTGGCTAAATGATCAAGTAACAGAAGCAAGATTTGAACTGTCACACCGCTATTCCTTCCAAACTGAAACATTCCTCCCTGGAGGAAGGAGGCAGAATGATAAGACTTAGGAAGTAAATGAAACTTACAAGACTCAGGGAGAGATGAAAGGTAATAAGGTTCATAAGACCTTTTGGGAAGACCTTATGCATGGGAACAATTGCTTGGGATAACAGACCATGACAGAACTCTATGTGAAGGTTGGTCATTGGACTCTAGGGATAGACTTCGAGTCATCACCTACTGAGGTCGGCTTTCTGGTGAGGCGCCTGCCTTTCTGTGGCTTATGTACCTTTAAGTAACTACTTGCCCATGCTTGTGTTTACTCCAATAAACCCACTTGTTTACTAAGCTAGATTTTGGTACAGCCATATTTTGGAAACCAGAAACAACATATCTGGTTTCCTAGGAAAAGCTCTACAACACAAATCCAGGAGACTGTCAGGGTCTATAACTACACACCCCAACACAAATAAAACATAAGGTGCAATTAGCGAATCCTGGGTAGGCTTTAAATTGTCTAGTAGTCACATTAAAACCATTTAATAATAAGCAGAGATATGAATCTTACTGATTTTTTTCCTTAGTCTAACATGTGAAGAATATTATCTTTTTGGCATGTAATCAATGTTAGAAATTACTAATGTTTAATTACTTTAAAACATGCTATGTGTTTTGCACTTGCAGCCCAAGGACTTTGAGATGAATTTAGCAGCTACAATGGATGAGAAATGCCATCCTAAAATTTTCTTTGCCCTAGTGGGCTCCCTAAGCTGCTCACGGGACTCAAAGGGCTTGAAGATGGACCTGCAAGAGTGGTGCTTTCTGGGTAGCAAAACCATGACTGTGGTGCACAGGGGGAATAAACGAAATTGGTAGCAAAACATTGACACCAGGACCACTGTGCAGATAGGATCACTATACAGACAGGACCACTGTGAAGACAGGATCACTGTGAAGACAGGACCGCTGTGCAGATAGGACCACTGTGCAGATAGGACCACTGTGCAAACAGGACCACTATAC
>CAJQZJ010033149.1:6755539-6847036 GCA_907164525.1 Lophiomys imhausi
TACTAGGTGTGGGGCGCGGTGGGGAAGGATACTAGGTGTGGGGCGTGGTGGGGAAGGATACTAGGTGTGGGGCGTGGTGGGGGAGCTGGAGGCAGATCAACAGAACAATTTATATTTGAAAATGCCATGATAATCTACATAGTTCACATGCTAATGAAAAATAAAAAACAACACCTAAAATAATATCCACCTTTAATAAATTAAACATAAAACACAGTATCATTGGCTATAGTGTTTTACTTTCTGGTAGGTCTCTAGGATGTGTTCACATTAATGGAACTGGACCCTTTTGGTCATTTTCTCCCTATTTCTCTTCCTCCAAGACTTCAGTAACCATCCTTCTCTTTTCTGTGTCTACAACTAGCTCATGTACCACATATGTGAGGTCCAAGCTTCAAAGCTGGAAATGGATGAGGGTCATGAGATTGATTAGAGAACTCATAAATAGAGAAGATGTATTTTACTTCCTAGCACATGGGCCACCAGGCAAGCAGATGCTAACTGGCACATGCAGCTAAGGCACACCTACAGGCAGACACACACAGGCAGGCTGGGGCAAAGGCAAGGGCTCTTACTCCAATCTCAAGGCTATATTTATACCTATCATACAAAAATGGCCTTCTGGTAGGGCCATTTATGAACAAATTACATCACTGTTTACTTCTGGGTTCCTCAGACCATTCACTTTGCACTGCCTCAACCACACCATCCATATTTGGGATGTCCAGCATTAACCACCATGGCTCATGCTGGATATCCATAGCCATCCCGAGCTTTATAAGCACAAAGTGACCCTAATGGCTTCTGTTCCCTATAACATACATATCTTAGTGTTATACCTAACACATATCACATATGTCTGGTATATGCCAGATAATAATACATTTGCCCTTTTATGCCTGACTTATTTAACTTAGCATGATACCTCTAGTCTCATCCATGTTTTTGCAAATGCTAGGATTTTACTCTTTAATACTGACTAATATTCTAATGTGTATATACCCTGCACTTTCTTGTTCTTCTCATCCATTGATAGATACTTGAGTTATTTCTATATTACAAATACACTTCAGTGAACACGTAGTTATATCTGATTTAAATGCCTTTGGATAAACACCAAGGAACAATCTGGAAGCATCATATTTGCTTTGATTAATTTTCATATTCACCAGAACAATATGGCATTGGCATAAAAGTGGACACACTCCAACTGAAAAGAACAGAGAATTTAGAAAGCTATATATAAAGTCAATGTATTCATGGACAAGATTCTAAGAAGGCAAAATAGGGGGAAAGTAATATCTTCAGTAAATAGAATTGAGAAAAATGAAAATCTACCTGATATGGAAGGACATTAGGCTCTCACAGTACAGTACACACACAAATCAATTAAAAATAAATCTAAAACTCGTAAGACAGATAGTAAAATTGCTGGAAGGAAATACTGGAGAAATGCTCCTGGCATTGTTCTTGGCTGTGAAGTTTTGGGCTTGAAACTGAAAGTGCTAGCAATGAAACAATCAAACCAAGGAAGTGGCATTGCTACAGATTCAAAGGGTTCTATTTGAGGGGGTTGAGGCTCAAGAAACTGGAAAAGAAAGCACCTTAAAGACAGGAGGAAATATTTAGAAGTCACATATCTGTAATGGGTTAATGTTCATATTTAACCTAGAACCTGATTTAAAACTCACCAAAGTTACCAACTGCCAGTAGCTCCTCTTTAAGTGATGGGGCTTGGTCGACACCTTCACCATCTATGTGGGAGTTCAGGCTGGCTTGATCTTGTGCGGGTCTGGAGCAGGTGACTATGGCCGCCATGAGTTCATGTCTCAGCCATGCAATGTTCAGAAGATAGTGGCTCACTGCTCTCCTTCCTTTTCTTTGCTTCTTACAATTTTCCACCACCTATTCCAAGATATTCCCTGAGGCTTGGCAGTGGGGTGGGTGTGTTGATAGAGTGTCTTATTTAGGACTAAGTGCTCAGTCTCCTAAGCTGATAGCTCCCGGAGGACGGAGAACCATTCCTTTTGTGATGGTGCTCCCCCGCCCCCCATTGATAGATTTCTCATGCTCCGGTGACTGGCCCCACACCATTGCACAAATGGGCAGAACTAATTGCACTTAATGTACCCACAAGAACAACAACAAAGTATGTGGAACTGAGAGGGAGCATGATATGATTCTACTCAATTGCATACATTGCATATAAAATTTTCAGGAATAAGGAGAAAGTCTGTTTACTGTTTTAAAAATAGTCAGCAGAAGATTTGAGTAGACATCCAACTGAACACAGACATGTGGACAGCAGGTTTATGAAAACGGGCTGTTGGCATCAACAGAGAAATGCAGTTCTAAACCACAGTAAGATATTGCTGCATTCCTGTTAGGATAGCTGCTATTGAAAAGCAAAATAAATAAACACAAGGAAAATGCATTTTGGTGAAGAGGGGTAGAATTGAGGCACACTGCTGGGTGAGAATACAAATTGGTGCAATGTATAGAACTCAATGTGGAGATCCCTCCAAAAATTAAAAAGAGGGAGGGATCCTATGGTACAGTAACTCCTTTTGGGCATTAGTTGTCTAGGCGTGTTGCATGATAAAGTCCTGAGATTGGTGGACACTATGATTGTATAATCTATGTATAAGAAGCCATGCAAACTTTTTCAAGCAGTTTTTTTTTTTTCTACTGTGTTCCTAGGGTCATTGCCCTCCCCTGGTGTAAGCACCTGAACACCAGCTAAGGAAGAACGTTCCCTGTGCTGTGGCTGTGCAGAGTAGGATGGTTTGCCCTTTGTAGGGAGACTAAAATGAAGAGAGAGGGCTGGGGTTATAGTTTTATAGTACAGTGCTTGTCTAACATGTATAAGATTCTAGGTTTGACCTCTGATTCTGAAAAGAAAAGGAAAGAGAAGAACCAAGAAAAAAAGTCCCAGGAGGAAATGGTTCCCAGCTGTGCTAGCCATGGTGGGGTTTCATTAGATCAAGCTCTAAGGGAGCCAGCCATTGGGTTGGCGAACCTTGCAGGCATTCTTTGCTTCTGATGGAAGTGGATTGAGTCATCTGTAGAGCTTGGTGGTCTGTCCAAAAATGAGCTCATAAATTCTCCAGATTATAGTGAGCAGATGATAGCAATGACAATGAGGGAATCAAGTGATGAGATTGGGTGGAGTCTGACACTAGGCCAGTGCTTGTATGTGGCTGGGACAGCTGATGCCCCCCGCCCCCCTGAGGAGCACATCCAGCCACCGCTTGAAATTTCACTGTAATTGCTCCAGACTCGGCCTTTCGTCCTGAAAGCAGATGAAGTCAAACTGTGGCTCAAGGTTGAAATACAGAAGGATGAGTTCTCATTCTTACTTGAACTTTGAAGCGTATTCCTACATTATTTTGAATTTATACTGTATAGCCTTTCCTCTTCTGATATGCTTTTAGGGTTGGACAACAGCTTGTACAAATAGATGCTTCCTGAGGATACAGGAAGCTGGGGTACCTGGTATCACTTGGCTTTGCTGTATGCAGTGCCTTTCTCCCAAACTCAGGGCTGTAAGTGGAAGGAATGGCCGAAAGCTGGGGCTTTATTACCTCTGACTTCTCTGCCTGTTGATTTCCCTTCACCTCAGGATCTAGAAGCAAGTTCACTGCTGCATGCAATTGTGACGATGGTCTCGGGAGGGAGACTCTGGTGGCAGTGCCTCCTAAACGTTAGTGTGCAGGTCAGTCACCTGGGCAGCTGCTAAATGTGACCATTATGTTTGAGCAGATCTGGGTGGGGCTTGGGATTCTACACTTCTCACCAACTCCTAGGTGATGCAGTTACTGCTGCTCAGAGAGTCTCTGTCTGTGGAGGAAAGGTCCAGGGGATGGTACCACATGCAGAGATGCCGGCCTGCATAGCTTTCCAGGGTATCCAGGTAAAAGACTATCAGATATATAGACAGAATGTCCCTGAGGGGCTTCCTTCCACGCAGGCAGCTTTTTTCCTTTTGTGTGTTTCCTGTGACATGTTTGGGCTGGGGGCTTCTTGTATCTTGTGTTTGAGCTAGGTGATCCAACCAATCTGAGATGATGCAAGCTGCCTAGAAGCAGGTGATTGAAAATCCTGGCTCGTGACACAGGGACTGAAACACTTCCTCTGGTTCCTAGTCAGCATCTTGGGTCAAAGAAAAGCCCCAGTTTTTGTCCCTTCATCCTCCCAGGACACCTGGGAGAAAGATGCCACAGGTCCTGGAGAGGCTTGGCTCCTTGTATCCTGACACATGCATGTTTGCTGTTCTATAGAAAGAAATGTGTCTTGGCTGGAGGCCCACACTTCATTCCAGAGTATCCTTTTTACCAAAAGAGCTGTCCCTGGTCCCTGGAGCTGCCAACTATGTTTATGAGAAATTTGTCCAACAATACTTTGGATCTGGGAGCATGCCCTTACAGCAAACATGGCCTTCACAACTCCAAGAAAGCCTGGCACATGGTGCTGGCATCTTTATTTTTATTCCTAAATGTAAAGCTGGCTTCTTTATTTCTTTTCTTTTCTTTCTTTTTCTTTTTCCAGCTGGGAAAACTCCTGTCAGCGGGTGCAGCGTCCTTCCCAGATTCAATATTATGCAAACTACATATCAGCACATGGAGTAAACAAATATGTCCATGAAGCTTCTTGATGCACAGAGAGATGGAGGCCTCACCAGTGAGCAGGCAGACCTGTGATCTATGCAATGGCTGCTGACTTTGTCTCCCCTAGTTTTGCACTGCCTTGCTTCCTTGGAACACATAGCTGGAGTCTGAGATCTTGCTTGATGGGTCTCAGTAAGAGCAAGTGTTTGAAAATCAAAAATGAGCTGTAGTTGCCTGGGTCAGGGGGTGGGGGGGGGCTCTTGTCCAGGTCTCAGCAAGGAGCTCTTGTCTCAGACATCCTGTGACTACTTGCCTTTTCTCACTCTTCACACACCATCACAACTGAGATCCTCAGCTGCTGCTTTCTCTCTGCCTGAAAGGTGTAGATAAAGGACAATCCCAGGCACTAACCCTCCCTGGTCGGGAAAGCTAGGCCAAGAACCTCTCCTCCCTTTCCATCACAGGTCTTTGTTTTCAGGTATGGACAGGGTTAAAATGGACATGACTGGCCAAGGCTGGTTTGCAGTTCTCTTTGTATGTGCTGGTCCAAACATGCTCCTATTACTATAAACCCTTTGAGATTAAGCACCTTTTACACCATCCCTCATAAGAAATGAAGGGTTCTTAGAGCGTTTTGTGAAAGGCAGATAATGAATAGATGGAGAAGCCAGCATTTTAAGAAAGTCTTGCTTTCCATTTTTCTTTCTTCTCCTTTTTGTTTTGTATTCACTGATGTGGTGTGTGTGTGTGTGTGTGTGTGTGTGTGTGTGTGTAAGTGTGAGTGCCATAACATGTATGTGAAGTAGATGCATCAGAGGAGGACTTGCAGGAATTGATTCTGTCCTATGAGTCCCAGGTGTGTGGTGTGTGTGTGTGTGTGTGTGTGTGTGTGTGTGTGTGTGTGTGTGAGAGAGAGAGAGAGAGAGTTAGTTTAAGTGTGGGTGCCATAACGTGTATGTGAAGGAGATGCATTAGAAGATAACTTGCAGGAATTGATTCTATCCTTCTTCCCTATGTGTCCCAGGAATTGAACTCAGGTTGTCTGACTTAGCGGCCTTTACTGCTGAGCCAGCATTTTGTTGCCCAGTCATACTTTTTTCGATATAGTGCAGTATCATGTTTCTCCAAATACACCTGCATTCAGAACACAAAGAGACAAGCATATCAGCCTACTCTCTCCAAAACCTGAACTAAAATGTTCTGCATCTACCTTCCATGTACCACCTTTGCTATGATGCCAGTGTGTATTTTCTTCTGTACCCCTTGGGCTGTAGCAGGGAAATCTGCATTTTTGAAAGAGGGTTTTTGGTTTTTTTTGTTTGTTTTTTGCCCACATGCTTGTTTCTCTCAACACAAGAACTCTCGTTATGTCCTCTGTTGAGATGTGATAAGGTGAGAGGCCTCTGTCAACATTAGCCACCTTATAAATCTGGCTTTGCAGAAATAGTTGCTCAAGCAACCTGGCCTTGGTTACTGGAGTCTGCATTTTTAGCCATGCTGACTAGGACCTTCATAAGTAGGATGTTCCTACTTTATCTTTTTGGAGGGGAGATGAGCTCAGAGAGTTCAGGGGAAAAAGACCCTGGGCCCAATTTTGTGCCCCACCAGTGTCCCTGGATACCATGCTATATCATCAAGTAAGCAGCTGTGTCATAGACTTGCAAAAATTGTGGGTCTTCTGCTTAGACACCTTGCCATGACACCTTTGGAGGTTCCACCAGGAATTTCATGCAAGATGCCAAGAGGAGAGGTTGTGGTGGGGGGGACAGCGAGGACAGCTGAGTGTTCAGCCTACTATTCTTAATTATCAGATATCTTTTTGCTTAAAAAAAAAAGATAAAAACCTGGGTATCCGATAGATATTTTTAAACACCTACCATGAAGTTGGTATTCCATGTGAGCTTCTGAGGATTGCATTACAAAAGTTTTCCGAGCTCTCCTCTTTATAGAATGCTATTAAATCTATTCTTCTGGGTAAGAAAGTGGGAGAAATCAGTCACAGCCTAAACACTCTTAGGACGATTGCTGTATCCACTTAGTGTTCTGTTCTCTCTGCCAACAAAGTCTCCCAAGAATACCACAGGGAAAAAAAACACTTTGAGGATTACTGTCAGATTAGCTTGTTTGCCCCCTGCCATTCTCAGCCCCTCTGACACAGACAATAAAGACAAACACAATGGAATTCTACTAATGAGTTTGTTTAGCATGGCGCAGCACTGGCAGTGTGACTCCAATGTGCAGTTGGCAGATATTTTCCCCCTTGCACTTCCTAGTTCCCTGTCCCCTGCATCTCACCAGATTGGCCGGCCATGGCCATGAGTGGGAGTGCTGTGCCCTCACTACTGTGCTTGCTCCGCAGAGGTGGATCTTTGGTTATATTTAACTTCATCTTTCATATCCATGGAAGCTGTGGTAGACAGACTCTAACATGACCCTCTTTGTGCCCTGTTCATGTCTCCTGAGTGTGTAAAGGACCTGTGGCTTAACTCTCAACTAGAGAATAGGGTCAAGAAGTGGAATGCCTTCCCTGCTATTATGCTATAATATGTGAGATTCCGTTTGGCTAGCAGATTCACAGCTGATCTCTTTGTTTTGTTTTTGATGGAGTAAATGGTCACATTGGGAAACCCAACATGGATTTTTTTTTTCTTCCTAAGGGCAGCTTCAAACTGTTCGTCAGTGAGAAGCTGAGGTCTCAGCCACAAGGAAATGATTCTTCAAACAACATGAATGAGCTTGGGAACAGATTCTTCTTCAATCTGGCTTTTAGATGAGAACAGACCTTGTTCAAACACCATGGCTACTTTTTGTGATACCACACAGAAGGCCTGCCCAGTTGATATGTTCAGACTCCTGACACTCAGAAATATCAAGTTAATAAGTGTGATGTTTAAAGCCCCTATATTTGTGAAAACCTGCTGTGGAGAGTAGAAAGAAATGCACCATGGCAAGTGCGAAGTCTTGGTTCTCTGCACCTGGGAATTCTCATCTTTCCAAATCTGTCACTTCACCATTGCTTTTTGTATTAGGTCATGAAATACCTTATATTAGTGTGGGTCCTCACCTTCCCATTCCCCAAGACCAACTGCTCCCCAGGCCCTTGGATGGATCGCATATTTCAGATCTCTTGCCAGGAAGGGAGAGACACCACGAAGTCCATTGCAAAGTATCTCCACGCTCATCTCTGTGACCTTTATTTTTGTCTGAAGGCCTATAGAGACTCTTTTATGTGGGAGAGAAGGAAGCTGTATCAGGCTAGTGTAACAGAAAATGAGTTGCTGAGATGCTGGGTCCAGAGGGTTGTATTTGCTCCACAAACAAGAAGAAAGAGAAACACTTCTGCTGCAGACCCATGTCCCTCTGCCTGTCTGTCCCAGTCTGTTGACTCTGTACTGTCAGAGGTTCAGAGCAGTCATCTACACAGCTGCCTTCCGTTTGTACCAAACTTCATCATATAACCAATACTTCCACACCCGTATAAACCTCTTGTGATTGCATTGGCTGATTCCTGGGTTGAAATATCCCTCAACGTCTGCGTTATTTGTCAAACCAGAAGTCTGAAGCATTAGCTTTTGAAATGGGTATAATGAAAGGCAGCACCACTCCTTCAAATAACCAGTCAAGAGTGTAGGAGGCTGTGTATGCCTCAGAAGTAGTGAGACGGGATCACTGAGAAATGTCATCCTGGAGAAGAATTAAACTCACATAAAAATGTTAAGAGATTAGGGGGGAAAAGACAGAGCATAAGACCAGCCGATACCATGATGGGTAGATCATGCTGTACAATAGTGTTTGGAAGGTTAGAAGGCTGGGCAAAAGGCACATAAGAATGAGGAAGGAGGCTTCCAGAAACAAGGTGTTTGCTCTGCTTATGTGCAGTCAGTTCTACCATATTTGACAAAGAGCACTCCATACGTGCTCCCAAGTTGTCTAGCAGGCAATGATGATAGAAAAGGACCAACTGCACAAATGGCATTGCCATCCCACACCAGTAGAAGCAGGCTAGTTGCTTAAAAGAGCTACAGATATTCTGGTATGGAGTCCAGTGACTAAAATTCTTCATGGAAGCTAGTGAAAAGGAGCAGTTGATGTAATAAGCCACCTGCTCCCCCTCACTTAATGGTAAAGTTGGAGGCAAGCATAAATATACCCCTTGCCACATACCTCCTGTGGGCTATGGGCACACCCAAGGGGAAGCTCCTGGAAGCAGTCCCATAGGAGGGAGAGATGATGCAATGGAATCCCATGGCTGTCTGACAGCCTGGTTGGCTTCAAGAGGAGGTTTTGGTCTCTGGAGGAAAGACAGAGCTGCAATATCTTTATCAACACTGTTTGATACATTTATCAGCTTTGAGTAGTGGGCAGTTTGGTGTTTTAATACAGGTCGAATGTCACTTTCAGAAGATGGTCACTGAAGCTGGATGTCAGAGCAATAGCCATTGAAAACAGATGGTTTGATGAATACAGTCATGAATGAAAGATGTGCCAAAAGACAGATCAGTCCATTGCCAGAGCATGCAGATTCTTCTTTAAGTTGTGGGCAAAAAGATGATTCCATCCTTTTGAAACTATTTATACAAATATCTTTCATTTTATATGTATGTGCAACTTAATCTTAACTTTTCGAATAGGCCAAGTGACATTTATTTTTCTAGCTGACTTATGCCAGCAGGCATGATTTCTTAATTTCTAAATATTTTTAAAATGTCATTTCTAGTCATTTATTGGTTAATTCATTTAAAGAGCTGTCCTCAAACAATAACAACCATTCCATTTTATTATTTGTGGTTAACGATTATTTGATTCCTTTTTTATCTTTTAAAAACTAGTACACATCTCCTTTGACTTTTTGATATGAGTGCATGGTTTTCTGTTGACACTGAATTCTCTGTATTTTTGTTGTATCCTCTACTTATCTCTGGGGCTTTCTTCTTTTTTTCTTAGCATGATTCAACTTGCTATTGTTTTGTTTGAATATCACAAGGTCAGAGTCCCTCATGAACCTAATAAGGCATCTGCTAGACAAGAATATATAGGTATGGGCTAGGTAAGGAAAGGACCTTCACTTCTGAGAACTAAGACACTGAGGGCACAGTGTCAGGTCAGAGCTTGTGCCTGGAGGTGGAACTTCCTGAGCTCAGTCACTTTCTCATATGCCGGTGCCTTCAGGAAGATGGATAGGTACACAAGAAAGGGCAGAACAGGCAAACAGCAAGCAGCACTGAGGGCTCAGACACTGAAGGATGAGTCCTAAGAACCGACGGAGGACCATATTCTGACTGGTGCAGCTTTAAACATACCAGCATTTGTCACTGAGCTCCAGCATTCCTGAGTCACCAGGAGCTGGTGTCTGTACCAAGGATGAGAATAAAATTTCTGGTTGAGTCATATGCTCCCCAGTCCCATCATCTTTGAGATGTAGGTAACCTAAGCTTTCCTCGTATTTTCCCTGTAGACAAGGATTATCTTAAACTCCTGATCACTTTACTTCTACCTCTCAAGCCCTGGGATTGATTATAGGCTTGTGCCACTAGTAGGCTCCCTCTCTTCCTTCCTCCCTCTCTCCCTCCCTCCCTTCCTTTTCTGGTGCTGGGAACTGAACTGAAGGCCTTGTACTTGCTCTGCAAGTGCTTCACCACTAATCCCTCAACCTAGTCACATGCCTTCAGGGGAGAATAACAAGCAAAACAGCAGCTGGGCTGCTCAGATTTTCTTTCTTTTTCCTAAACTAGTAACCAGAGCCATTTGTACGGTTGAAACGTCCTGGGGATTTTTTTGAGTATTCTTGAAAATGGTGCCAAGAGGGAAGAAAGGAAGTGTCTTTATGATGGTGGAATGGGTACCAACATCTATCTATTTAAATTTGAATAGTAAAGGTCCCGCATTAGTTTCTCGGGGTTGTTAGAACAAACAGAACAAAGCCCCACGGATTGGTTGGTTAAATAACAGACATGCTTGTTTTTCCAGGTCTGGAGCCCGGAAGTCTGAGGTCCAGGTGCTGGGTGAGTTGCTTTCCTTTGAAACCTCTCTTCTTGGCTTGTAGACAACCTCTGTCTTCTTGGAATGTCCTCGCACGGCCTTTGCTCTTTGCTTGTGTGAAGGTTTCCACTGATTATAAAGGAAAACGTTATTGGATGAGCACCAAGGGCCTTACCCCAAGGCCCTTGCTTTAACTAAAGTAACTCTTTAAAGACCCTATCATTTCCAAATACAGCCACATTCTGAGCTACTAGGAGTTAGGATTTCTGCACATGAATTTGAGGATTCACAATACAGCCCATCACATAGATCTTATTTACTTTTTTTGTCACTCAAATTTGCTTTCATAATAAAAAAAAAAAACAGCCTTTTTTTTTTTCTCTTTTTCACTTTTTCTTTTTTGAGGCAAATCGGTTTGTGATGATTTTGTCCAAGGTGTGCTAACATCTTAAACTAGTGGCGAAACTTCTCATCTTTTTCTGTGTTCTGAAATAGGTTTCAGGGGTCCAGGAGGTCTTTCCTGAAACTATTAGAGACGTGGTGGGTGTCTTGTGTGATTACCTATTTTGATGAGGGTGGGGGTGGCTGTGACGTCATCATATATCCTAAGTCACAGCAGTATTTCACATGAGAAGCCAAACAAGTAGCCGTTTGTGCTTAGCAATTTGCATCTGAGCAGATCCTGAAAGGGGTTCTTGTGCAAAGAGTGAGACCTGGGGCTGGAATGGTGGCCAGTGGTTGAAAGCACTTATTTCTCCTGCAGAGGACCTGGATGCAGTTCCCAGCACTTACTTGGTCACTCACACCCATCTAAATCCAGTTCCAAGGGATCCAACATCCTCATCAGGCACGCACATGGTGTGTTTTCGTACACACAGGCAAGCATTCATATGTGCAACATAAAAATCAATCTATTTGAGAAAGAATAAGGACCTCTCCTTTGGAGATTATCTGGTTTGCTTGGCATAATCTGCACCCAACCCATTAAGACCAAGATAACGTGTGTAGTCAGATTATGGACCAGAACCCAGGTATTAAACTTGAAAGCAGCCAATACTGGGTCTGGAGTAAAGGGAGTTTTCAACAAATCAGCTTTCCTTCCTCCTAGCATACTTGTCTCAAATCCAGTATAACCTGCCAAATGTCTCAGTCACCTAATGTGAACCTGATGTGTAACCCGAGAGTGTACCACTGTATCCCTGGGCCTCAGTTTCTCCACTGTTATAGTGAAGACATGAAAGTTTGGCCTGCCTCCTCAGATCCCCTTCCGTTGTGACTGTAAAGCTGCTTGACAAGCTCTGACACACATGCTTCCTCCTCCGGCTATCAGCGGCCATCTGGCAATTAGCAGCCTCTGAGGCAGCTAATCCCACTCTGAGCTGGATTAAAGCTGAAGTTTAAAACATGGAGATAGGCGGGTGATTTCTGTTTGAGTCTTTGGGTCCTGCTGTCCCTGGCAGCTTGGTGAGGGAGGACAGAAAAGCTGATTTCTTTCCCTTATCTATACTGGGAGGCTCAGAGAGCAAGATCAGCCTTGCAGAGCAGCATCATGCTGGGAAAGTACTGGGCTGCGGGAGGCATCAGGTGAGCCCCCATGGAGCCCCACCCCAGAGATACTGGCAAAGGCTGGACAGAGGAGGATGGAAGGAGCCTCCTTCAGTGTGTAGCACTGCACCGCCAGGGGCAACAAGAAGCCTGAGGCAGAGAGGCCAGGATCATTTTGAACCAGGAGTCCCAGATGCCATCAAGGGCCTTGCGGTGGGAACTGACAAGCTCCTTGGGTCCACTGGGGTGCCTTCTCATTAGGCAACATGGTCAGAAACCAAGCCCATGTGTCTGCTCATAGCCGGAGGAGATAATTAACTCATATCCACAGAGGGCCTTGATTACATTCCTAGCATGCTCTGAATGAGAAGCCTCATCTTGGAAACGCTAGTGGTGGTGGGGGCGGGAAGTGTCGGCGATGGTTGGCTGAGGAGTCATTTGTTCAGAAATTGGGTGAGTAATCAGACAAATGCCTCTTTTCCTAATTGTTGATAAAAGTCAGCAGCTGGGCCAGATCTGGGGACTCATTCCTGAGAGAATGCATTACCTTAGGTGAGCGTGCATCAGAATATGTTAGCATGATGTAGAAACATTTCACATAGCTTGAGTTTAACAACAAACGGTGCCCACTGTGAATTTTATGTAGAGCGGGCTCAGGCGAGTGAGATTTATGTCTGCATTTTATGGCTGGCTTGTTAACTGCTGCCAGGGACCACTTTTTTACAGAGATTTACTTAGATATGTTATTGAGCACCTACTGTATGAAGCTCAGTGCTAGGTACAATGGTACCAAAGCAAATAAGGTTTCTTTGCCTTTAGAAGCCTATTGCTTATTCTACATGCTTTACAAAATAACCTTGAATGTACAATTTTGTAATTTATATTGTAAATTTATCTTTTAAGACTTGAAAAGATTTGTTTATGAGTATCAATGTTTTGCCTATGTACATGTCTGTGGACCATGTGCATGCAATACCCATAGATGTCAGAAGAAAGAATTGTAATTCCTTAGAAAAGAAGTAAGAGCCACTATGTCTTTGTTGGGGAGCAGGTCCACACATTCCTTCTGCAAAAGCAACATGCATGGTTTTACCTTCTAAACCATCTCTCCAGACCCCTAAAAATTTTAATTTATTTGTATTATTTTAAAATTAGTTCAGTATGTATGTATGTATGTATGTGTATATGTATGTGTGTAATGGGTAAGGAGTTAATGTGCTCATGAATACAGGCCCTAGAGAGTGTCTGAAGAGTCCAGAGGTCTCCAGGCTGAGTTACAGGTAGTTGTGAATTACCAGATGGGGTGCTAAGAACCAAACACAGGTCCTCTGGAAGAGCAATACATGCTTTTAACCACTGAGCTGTCTCTCCAGCATGAAGGTATTAAAAGGTAATTTCCTCATCTGAAACATTCCATCTTGGAATCATTAAGGCTTGGGATATAAATAAAACTTACAAAACTTGGCATGCAAATAAGTTACAAGCCTGCGAATAATTTTGAATGTACAAGATTCACAAGGCTCCTCCCCAAGGTTTAGAAGCTGTGAGGCTACTGAGGAGAGAGACTCTGCCAGTCAAGTGGCCTGCAAATCACACAGAGACTTTCAGGGATGCAGCTCTAATGAGCCATCACCTATGCTGGGATGGTCCTTTTAGCTGCTTTGGAGCCCCCATTCTCTTGTAGATAATCCCAACAAACTAGTTTACTAGGCTAGACTTGGGTGGAATAATTTCTTTGCTTCCCCATTGGTGCTCTATCTGGGGAGAATAGATGTTTACATCTCTCCAGGAAAAGTCACATAGCATGGGACCTGCATATACACAATTGGTGATGAAACCAGAGTGGACCAAAATGAAATAGCTTGTGTATTTTGAGAGCTCATGTGCCCAGGAACAGCACTAAGTATTATGTTATTGAATTCTTCTGATGATTTTGTGAAGCAGCTTTGTTTGTTTGTTTTACTACTCCTATTATCACTAGAAAATTGTTACAAAAAGGGGTTAAGCACCTCCACTAAGACAAGTAAGAACAGGGTCTGAAGGTGCATGAAGTTGGGACCTCCTCAGCTCACAAATGCCACCTCCCCCTGCCACTCCACTTTACCACTGAGATACCCCTCTAGCTCTGGGAAGACTTTTGACAGTGAATTTCCCAACAATTTGAAGTAATTTGAATGGTTTTGCTTGCCGTTTGGGAGAAGGATGCTAAATCTCATAGAGCCAAACTGATTTAAGGTCACATACCTTGTCTATCAGGGAGATGAAATTTCCCATGTCTGACACATCTGCAGACTGGTCCATTGTTCCTTTACATACATCAGCAAGGACCTATTCTATGTGGCATACATTAATTTTGAGTCCTAGAGATCACAGGGTCACTGACTTACTCTATGGGACTGACTTCATGTTTCTTGCGAATTGGTTTCCTCTTCTCTTCCTCAGAAACATCATGCCAAGAGGGACAAAATGAGACAAGCTTTGTTGATGAGACATTAGATTTCAAAGTGGATACAGAGAAAGTGTGGATAATTTTCTCAGACTTCCCAATCTGTTTATTCTCCAGAATTATTCCACAAAGTTTCAATTTGCCCAGAAGAATTATCTAGTAAGAAGATGTGGCTAGTTATGCAGTTGTAGCACAAGAAAGAAGAAAGTAGTCGACATTTCACGTGACCCAGGAGCCAGGCATCAGGCCCACTACAGCAGAATGGACACAGTTTAGGTGATATGTTGCATGGTGTATGTTATTAAAAGAGAAAAAATATAAATAAACTTGACACTTATATAATCTACAATGATGTCTCACAAAATCAGAACACACATTTTGGAGAAAAATAGCTATTTCATGTTCTAAACAGAAGGTTAATTTCTCTTGAAAGAAAAACATGGCAGTATTTTCCAACTCTTCTAAACTCATGACCTTTCGATGGCAATACCTCACCACCCACTGAGGATCACTGGTGCACAGAAAATGCATTGGGTCCTATATACTGTTAACAAGGATAATTTTGTTGATCTTTATTTTCTATACAATGTAGCCAAAATAGGCCCAACTTGAGTGTCCAAGTACAAAATCGATCCCTATGGTTCTACAGGGATAATGGTATATCATCCCAAGGGACTGTGGTAGTCATTAGCCATCAAAGAAATGATCCATTTGGCAAAAGGCATCTGCAGATGTTGAAAATACTGGATAAATTTTGATGAGCAGGGTTTATACTGGATGCTAAACTATCTCCACTTAAGAATGAAAGTGGAAATGGTAATTTTATGAGGTGCATCACTTGATGAAAGTGATGAAAGTTATAACCATGTATGGAGTGAGTCACTGTCTGCTTTCTAGCATGGCCCACTGAAAAAAGACACATCACCCTGTGGTCTTCTTCCTAAACAGGGTGGTCTGGCTACAGCTATGAGGACATACCTGTCTAAACCAAGTCTTCATTCTGCAAAGCAATTGATTTATACTCTTCCAAAGTGTGACAGTCACAATAAATACACTAAAGGGTCCAGATGAAAGGAGACAAGCCAGGTAGACAAAGGAATGCAATGTGTGAACCTCGGCTGGATGAGTTTTCTTTTCTTTTTTTGACCAATATGTGCTTGCCCCCTGCACCTGCCTCTCTCTGTCTGTCTCTCATATCTATAAGAGAGAGCACATTGGAACACATGGTAATATTTGAACAAAACCTACATATTAGTGAATACTAAATATTTAAATATTGTTTTCCTGATTTTGCTAATTTCACTTTAATTATGTGAGAGAGGAACACAAAAATATACGCTGAAGTTTTAGGAGTAAATGAGGATCATAGTTTGTAGCTTACTCTCAAATGGTCGCAAACATGCCTCCACCATAGGAAAGAGAGATAATGTTAATAGCTGTACAATACGTTGTATCTGTAGTTTAAAAAATCATTTAAATAGAACTTGTAACCATGATTAAGAATGAACATTCCAACTCTCTATTTTCATGGTCCTTGACTGGGAACCTACAACCCCACCTACAGGATGAAGGCCGTCTCTATATCAGTCAAATACTAGGCAACATCTCTGATAATAGCAGCCATTTCCAAGACACTCTCTTTTTAATTGACTTATTTTGTAAAGTCATTCCACCTCACCAGAAGGGTCCTGTCTCTGAATTTTACTATTATGGCACTCTATATTAGCATAGAGAAGAGAATGACATCAGGAGGATTTAAGTATTTCTCACCTTAAAATACCCTTATTAGTTATAAGTGCTTCCTCCTGCCTCTTTATTACTGTTATTTATATCTCACTAGGAGGATTTTCACAAGCATCTTTCTGTTGCCTTTCATCACCCTCTTTTGATATATTCTTTTTTCCCTCTGGTTTTTCTTCCAAGTTTTTGTATTTTATTCGATGCCGACAGTTTTATAAGGAATGGTTTTAATAGGTACATGCTGTAAAATGGAAATATTTTGCTAGGACATTACATAAAATACACAGAAGAAACCAGGATATAAATTATATTTTTATTGTAAGATTTTACTGCAAATAAGTTCACATATACAATCTTTTATTTATGATAAGAGCAAATTCTTTTTACTTATAGCTGCTTTTGAATGTAGCGCTTCAATGAGGAAGCTTATGTGTAGCTACATGAAGGAAGGTTCTATTTTGATGAGAAATGAGAAAACTCTTAGGGAATGCCATTTTTCTTGTTGACTGAGAAAACTTGGCAAAGGAAGAGCTGGCTGTGCTGGTGGACCATGAGGGGGTCAGTTTCTGAGGTAGGGACAAAGTCATCTGCTGCCTTAGAAGATGTGTTTGATCAGCTGCTACCAGGGAACTGATGTTATATAACCTCTACCCATCTTTGTTCTATCCTACCCAACCTACCTCCTTAAGCTTGAGACTTCCTAACTTTTGTTTTTACTCAGGAAAAAAAAAAAAAAAAAAGCTCAGCCATGGAGACCCATGAGAACCCTGTTGAATAAGACTCTCCTATTCACAGAAACCAAAGAGAGTGAAGTGTTGTTTCTATTTTACAATTCTTTTATTATTGTTGTTTTGGTTTGCGGTGCTGAGGATAGAATCTAGGTCCTCATATATGAAAGGCAAATGCTCTACCATTGAGTTGAACCCCTGCCCTAAACACCAATGCAGAGCTACGTATCCCTTCCCACCACTAAATGCTGTCTTCCACAAAGCTGACCATAAGGAAGATTACTAAAAGTGGTGAATTTCTTATTTCTTTGTTTAAAAAGTATACTTTAAAAACAAATGAACCAAAAATTACACTTGATTTGTTGTATCTTTTTTTTCTTTTCTTTTCTGAGACAGACTGATTCTGTATCACCCAGACTGGCCTTCAGTTTACACTCCATTTACCTGTAAACAGTCCTGACTCCTTGAGGTCCCAAGTAATAATTAGATGTCACAGTGTACCTATTCTTCATTTAAGCAACACAAACAACCAGAACTTTCTGTAAGGTATTGTGTCAGGGGTTTGCTCAAACAGGCTCAGTTCTATTGTAAGCCAGTCCTCATCTGACTGTAACATCCTTTGAATTAAGAACCCTGAACCTCTAGGTCCACTAAGGGATTCCCTTCCTCTTCAGTCAAGTGCCATGGGCCAGTCCTCTATGGCTTGGGTCTGCCTCTGATTGGGAAAAAAACCCTGAAGAATCTGTGTAGCTGCTCTATTATTTGCTGGCTTGCACTTTGTATTCCACTGAAACAGGAAATTAACTGAAATGCAGACTTACCCCTTGAGAAGAGGTGTTCTTAATTTTGTCAGGTCATGAAAAATGTCTACTGGAAATGGGATCTCAACAAATAAGACACTTTCATTTAATGACCCTACCTATAAACATTTATTGAGTCCCTTTTCTAGGCTTATACACTTTCTTAAAGATTCGTTACCTCTTGACATACCATTCATTTTAGAGATGCTATAATTTTTCCAATTTCTCCAGTGAAATTAAGTCACAGCAATTTCTGGAAGGCAGATTTTCAGAAAGAGGTTCTTAAGAAAACCAAGGAGTAGGATTATTTGACTTTTAATTCACCTCTTTTCTGTTGTAAAATAACATTTTTTCCTCTCTCTCTTTTTTTGCATTCTCTGTTGTTCTTTATTTCTCCTGCCTTTATATCACTATTTTTAAAATTTTTATTTCTTGTTGGTTTTTTTTTTTTTTTTGAGACAGGGTCTCACTATGTAGCTCTGGCTTTCCTGGTACCCACTATGTAGACCAAACTAGCTTTGAACTCACAGAAATTCACCTGCTTCTCCCCCTGAATGCTAAAATTAAAAGCTTTAGCTGCCGTGCCCAACCTTTCTATCACTATTAAGCACAATTCTTCTCACAGGAGAGCACTTGCATAGTCATCTCTGAAGTTTATTCTGTGACACAGTATTAAGAAGCCCTCTTTATGGATTTTTTTCTTTTTTACATGGAACTGAAAGTTTTGTGCAGCTTCCCTCTGAGCATCAGAGCCAAATGGCATTTGTCTTTTTATTTTTTCTTCTAATTTTTTTTGGGGGGAGGGGTTGCATGTTCGGAAACTTTTTATTGCTGTCAAATATTTCATAAGTCCCATGTTCAGTTACATGACCCCATATGAGTTTAGGACCAAAATATAAGGAGCTGGAAGATAACCCAGGGTTTAACTCTCAGCCAACCCATTTACTTACTGCGTTACTTAGTTTTGTCAACTTGACACAAACCAGAGTTGTCTGGAAAAGGGAATGTTGACTGAGGAATTTCCTCGGTTAGATTATCCTATGGGTACGCATGTCTTTGGGGCATTTCCTTGATTAATTATCAGGTATAACAGGGCCCAGCCAACTGTGGGTGGTATCATGCCCTGGGCAGGTGGTCCTGGGTTGCAAAAGAAAACAAACTGAAAAATGGGGAGCAAGCTAGGAAGTAGTGTTTCTCCACGGACTTGACTTTATCCCTGCCTCCAGGTTCCTGCCTCTAAGTTATTGCTTTGGCTTCCCCCAAGGAAGATTGTGACTTGGAGTGTAAGATGAAATGAACTCTTTTTTCCCTCAAGTTGTTTTTGGGTAGTGTTTATCACAGCAACAGAGAAGCAAACTAGGGCAGAAACTGGTACCAGGAACATGTACTATTGCTGTGATGAATCTGATCAGGTTGGGTGTTTTGTGGGGAGGATTGTGGAAGCATTTGGAACATTGCAGGGTTGGAGGAAAGTCAGTGAGCTTAAAGATCTGTAGCTGTGGGGCTTGTAATAGTTAGGCAGAGAGAAGTGTGGATGATGGAGGCCTGGCTTGTGAAGTTTCAGAGGGAAGGGAAAACTACCTGGGATATTTGTGTGATATATTTGGTTAAGAATCTGTGGAAAGGAAACTTTTTCTTTACTGGGACAACTGGTGCTAATTATCTGGGGCTGAAGAACCAGGAGTGATTAATAAGAAATCAGCCTTACTGGGGGAAAATCTGGGAAGTATTCCATTGGAGTCATAACACAGGCAATTCAGAGAGTCAGGGCCACAGTTCAAGCTGGCAGCTGAATTTGGTAATATGTAAGGCTCTCTCCTTTGGTACTGGTCTTAACGGCATAAAAACTCCAGGATTGAAGGTGTCAGAGTTAGTATCTAAGGCTTGGCTTTTGTGACAGGGTCAGAAAAGAGGCCAAGAGAGAGGACTGGTGAAGATGTACCCTCAGTTTCAGTTGAGACTCAGTATATTGGAGATGCCCACTATATTGGAGATTGACCACCAGTAAATCCTTTCCTCCCAATTGGTCAGCATTTTATCACAGAAACATAGAAGCAAACCAGATCACTTACTTGGTAGTTTGATCAAATTACTTCTTTGAATTTCAGCTTCCACATCTGTTGCAACAAGAGTAGTAACAGCATATACCTGTTAGAGATGTAAGCTTTTATTAAGATATGGATGTTGAATACAAAATGTAGTGTTTGGTATATAATGAGCATTAAATAGTGCCAGTGAATAAGAGGATGGTATGATTGGCTATCATGATCTACCCATACCGTCACCAAGTTTAATACATGCAATAAAAATGACAGGAACCAAAACAAATATCTATATGGGCTTCATTGGTGGTCCTAAGGAAAGCATGGTTGATTTCACCTGGGAATTGAAATATAAACAATCAAGAAAATCTTATAGACAGACAATAATTTTACCAAGTTTTCAAGGCAAACTCACACCTGCCCAGCAGTATCCAATTAACATTGATAGCTAAACTTCCATGCAGACTGAAGATGCATGATGAAGATTTAGGTGAGTTATCAGTGAGAAGAATTTTACCCATTGGAGATGATAAAGAAGGGTTTTCTTTCTTTTTCAAAAAAATATTTATTTATTACTTCAATTTACATCTCCATCAGAGTTCCTTCCCTTCACCCCTTCTGGCCCCACTCTTCCCTTCTCTCCCCCTTCTCCTAGAACTCATAATTCCTTTTTTTATAATTAGGCCACAATTATGAAAATTATAAGGTATAACATACATTCCAATGTCCAGTCCATGCATATTTAGCAACTGATATTGATATTCTATTATCTATGTTGTTTTCCAAGTTAACCAGAAATCAAGTTGCTAAGCCACAAGCAACATTTACTTATCCAAATATATAGAGATAGATAGGTGTCTTCAAAAACCTCAAGAGATCTGTAGAATTTGGCATTCAAAGATGTTCTCTTAACTTAATATTTTCTGATATGGAGACATATCAGCTACTGACAACCTCCCCATTCTACTCTAAGTAGATGATGAGCATAGAAGAATATCTATTTGGGGATGGTTGCATTAGTGGCAAGCCTGTCACTGGGCAGAAAAATCCCTTGTTTCAACTGTAGACATAATGGTGTCTGAAAAGGGCAAAACTTGGAAGCAGGTAAGTCGACAGCCTAGCTCTGCCTACCCAAGCTAGGCAAGTCCTTCTTAATTCCTGCTTTACAGTTAATGTCTGTCAGAGATACTGGGCCAAGAGGATGAAGATTGATGCTGTAATGTATGGAGAGAAATTGGGGACTGTCCAGGCATCCAGTTGTCTGTCATTTCTTAGTTTTGGAAGCTGCTGGCTCTGTAATTCCTGTATATTCAGATATATTCATATATATTTATCCTTCTCAGGTCTCTGATGTGGTTGAAGACTAGATAGTTATAGTCTCACAGTTAAATTTTAAGTTGTCTAGGAATTAAAAGGATGTTCTAGGTCTAAGAAGATGTTTTTAAGTTGGTAATGCAAGTTAGGATAGAAAATGAATTAGGTATAGAACTTTAAACTCAAGAAGGATTTTCTAGGTAGAGGGTGCAACAGAAGCAAAGTCACTGAGGTATGGATGCTTTTAAAAAATCATGTTAGTTATTTAGTGCAGTAGGGACAAGTAGGCTTCATTCAAAAGATGATGTTGGAGAGCAAAGTGGAGGAAAGCTTACAGAACATAGAGATTCATCTAGTTATTCAGAACACCATCACACAGTGTATGTGGAGGGGGTGGGGGTTACCATGCTTATGAGAGTCCTCTGATGGCAGAGCAGAGGCTAGCTTGAGGAAGACAGACTTGAAGATTAGAAATAAGCCTATTGCACTGGTCCATCCCAGAGGTTATAGGGTCTGAAATTCACTCTGTAACACTGCACTGTATGACACCCCACTTCATTAGTAGCGTACCCATGTACACCCACATCTTCTTGCTCATGGCATTTAATGAACTGGTATTCTGAATATTCTCATGGTTTTCATGCTTATAAACATGAAGACTGAATTTTTTCTCACAATGCATTCTTCAAGGACACACAATTAGAAGACAAATGGGGAGAGTGTTTTATTTCTCTAGATATCAAAGAAAGGCAAATTTAAGCAATGCTTTTATGCCTTTAAAACAACAAGGAAAGAAATGGCAATGCTGCCAATGGTGCCATGAAAAACCAGTATATGAGTGTACTATGGCAGGAGTATGGTTTGCAAAACTCACCAGAAGCAGACTTATCTCTAAGTGTCCATTAAGTTATGTGTGTCCTCACTTGTGAATTGCATGTCATGTCCTTTGCCCATTTGATAAGCAACTGTGTTCAATCCCTTTTTTTGGCTGGCCTCTCTCCTGGCAACTCTCCACATACAATTCCTCCACAGGCTTGATTTCTAATTTCTTTTCTCTTTGATCTATTGAAACCAAATCCTTTGTCTAACTCAATATTACAATAGACATAACAATTCTAATTACTCTATTGATTCATGGCCACTACAACTGTGAGCACATTAAGAAGCATGGGACTTTGCCATTGGAGAGTGGGCCTTCAAGGCCTGGACAGCATTCTTTACAGATGTGTGACTTGGTTTCAGGTGTTTGGTGTTTTAAGCACTCTAACATCTTCTGCTTATCTGTAAAATGGAAGCAATAGCACATCAATTAAGAACTTCACTTGGCAATGAAAGACCAAATACAGTAGCTAAAGAGTAGTGGCCTATTCTTTTACGTTAAATTACTTCTATTTATTGTATTTATTCTTTGAAACTTTCATGTATGTATACCATGTGTTTTGGTCATATCTACTCCCCAATCCCTCCCTCTAGTACCCTACCAGCTTTCCTCATGATATATCCCTCCTATCTGTCCCCTTCTTTTTCTGAGTCTGGTAGGTGCTGGCCATACATGCATGGGTATTGAGTCATTGACTAGGGTATAGATAACCTGCCAGTGGCTACCACAACAAAGAAAATGACTCTTCTCCCCTAGGCAGCCATAAACCGCCAATAGGTCCTCAGATAAGGGTAACATTGGAATCCCTCCCTCCTACACATTGACAGTTTTCATGAATTTGATCTACTATTAAACATAAGGAACCCCAGAACTTAACTCAAAATTTCATGAAAATTTCCCCTTCCCAGAATGTAGTTGTGGTTTCAGATTTCCTGGCATTAAGCAATTGGGTTCAATCTCTTTTTTTTTTTTTGGCTGGCCTCTCTCCTGGAAAATTTACTTAAAATTTGCTTTTTAAGTCCAGGGAAGAAACTGCATACTGTTGGACAGCAACAACTCTGAGTCCCGTAGTCACTGAACAAATTATTTGTTGTGTATGGATCCCCAGGATTTTCTCTGATGGAAACTATGCTATGCACACTAAGTCAAACAAAAACCATCCTGTTTATTAACAGTTAATAAACTCATGGAGAGTTATTATCTCTTCCTTGAGGTGGACCTAGGCTTAGAAGCTCTGGGTTTTGAGAGGTCTCTGTAGCTATCTTCTAGCTATCTTATCTTGGTTTGGATTTTATTGCTGTGAAAGAGACACCATGACCATGGCAACTCTTATAAAGCAAAACATTTAACTGTGGCTGGCTTACAGTTTCAGAGGTTTAATCCATTATCAACATGGCAGGAAACATGGTGGAATGCAGAAAGACAGGGTGCTGGAGAAGGAGCTGAGAATTCTACATCTTGTTCCACAGGCAGCAGAAAGAGACTGTCTATCACACTGGGTATAGCTTGAGTATACAAGACCGCAAAACTTGCCCCCACAGTAACATACTTCTTCCAACCAGACCGTACCTACTCCAACAAGGCCATACCTCCTAATAGTGCTACTCCCTATGGGCTAAGCATCAAACACTTGAGTTTATGAGGACCATACCTATTCAAACCACCACTTTGCTCAAGTGTCCATAAACTTATACACCCAGAAAAGGGATTCCAATAACATCATCAAATGCAGGCTCATACAAAGGGTCTTGGGGTAGGTTCAAAGAAGGGCCCAATCTCTATGACCAGATGAAGTCCGTGATGGACATATGCTTGTGGGCGTGTGTATTCTGGTGTGATGATTAGAAGACAAATCTCATTGATTTATAACCATAGTAACAATACAGATTTTGTGCAACAAGACCTTCATAGACAGAGGCTTTGCAGATCTCTTGCCTGCTGAGAGAATGTAGAAACCTCTTGTTCTCCAGATAGGGTTTATTATTATTATTATTACCGGTTGAATTACCATAATTCTACTCTTGACAAAACGTATTCATTATAAATGAAATTTTTGTTCAGATCTTGTAGTTCATGCCTGAAAGCAAAGATATTAGAATTAATGAGCATTTTTGCTGATGATGAGGAAAATCACTAAAGGGTGATTGGACCTTAGCCTTTTAATGAGTCTGATATTCTTTTTCCATTAGGTCTGACAAGGGTGTTATCTGGCTCCCTTTACACTGTGTGCTGTGGTTTAAGGAAATTCTTTGCATGGTATGAGTCTAGCTTTTCTTTCCCAGTGACACGGCCTAGCAATGATGAGAACATATGAACAGAGCCCCATTGAATGAAACTGGGCATAGAGAGGATGAGAGTGAACATTTTGTTAGCAGGTGTTAGGAAGGCCTTTGATGGGTTTATTAAAATGTCAATGTAATTTGATTACACATTTCCTTTTGCCTAGTTGGCAGGCAGCAGGATTTATAAAGAGAAGCCCACTCAGGAAACCAGGTGACAACTCTGAAATACGTGGCTGCTGATGAGCCCTGAAGAAAACAGTGGTATGGTGTTGATGATACATGGAGTGTGGGCATAGACACATTTTACAGGAAGTTCAAACAGAGGTGGATGTGTCCTGGAACCTGTTGGAACATAGGATTTCAGGTTGAATCAAAGGAAACATAGTGAGACGCCTTCAGGGCCTTATGTGATTGGGTAATCTTATTAACTTGTTGGGGAGAGTTTTCCTACTGAGAACAGGCATTCATTTTTTATATCCTACGGGCATGAAATTATAGAAACCAGGTAGAAGAATGGAGGCACAGGCTCTAGCTGTCAGTGCCACCATTTCAGGGACAGAACACAGAAATGACTAGGATGTGGACTAAGGAAGGTGTACTTGAAGGTGTAGTGGGACAGATGCCCTATTTCTATGAGATGGACTCACATGCATATGAATCTGGCTGGTCCTCTGGACTCCTTTTACTCCCAACACTCCAGATAGCAAATGTGATAGGTATTGTTATTTTCTGCTGTAACCAGTTTCCTATGCCAACTGAATGTCCTTCGGTATGATTCTCACATTATTAAGAGAATCTCAGCATCAGAGGAAATGGCATGTAACTACCTGTACATAATCATGGAAAAGGATACTTAGGGGTTGGTAAAAGTACCATAGGAACACAGAGGAAAGCAATTAGTTATGCCAGGAGGATCAGTTAAATTGTCACAGGAGACATAACATTTTCAGTTTTGTTATAAAAGATGAGAATGATGTTACCAAGAGAAGATAAAGGAAGGGTATTCCAAGCTGAGGCTGAGACACAAATGAAGCACTGAGTGGTGAATGGTTATTTAGGAAATAGTGCACTGAACAGCATCGTGATAGCAAAGGTGCCTAGCCAAGAGCAACCATGATTGTCAACAGTAATCAAGTATTTATTATATGCTAAGTACTGTTAAGCCCTTCATGCATATTAATTTATTTAATCCTTAAAACAATCCTGTGAGTGGTAACTAATATTATCTCCATTTTACAGAAGAAGACATAGAGGCTTAGAGATGTTCAGGGACTTTTCTAAGGTTGTAACTTGCTACAGCCTAGAGCCAGGATTAGGAAGAAACATCCTGCACATGATTGGCTAGATAGACAAAGAGGATAGAACTTAACATTGCAAGCTAAGGGCTTATTCTTTATCTCTGTTCTTCCCAAAATCTTCCAGTGTGGGGTACCAAACATGACACATTTGGATGCTAGAAGAATATTCTTGAACTCTTTTATTTGATGTGTCTTACCTTTTAAAATGATTGAGTAGTATGACATTTTTTTCCTTATAATTCGCTGTACTTGGACATATGTATAATTTCTAAGTGAAAGGCATATAGAGGCTAGGAGGGTTTGAACTAAGCTTTTCAATGGAAACATTATTAATCAAATAGATTTAAGTAAGGACTCATGGTTCAGACCAGTAATTCAGTTGGATGCTAAATTAAATTAAAGGTTAGGGAAATATACAAGTAAGCTTTTCATGAACATGTATAGATTCCTAAGTTTTATCTGTGGAGACCTTAACAGTGCATAGATTTCACGTTAAGAACTCTCATGCTATGTGAATCTTGAGCTCATTTCTTACATGGAATCATTTTACAATGAGAAGAGCTGGGAATAGTCACAATTTTAGTTTTTCTAATCAGGGACTTGTGACTTTGTGTGTATGTATATTTTCTCTAAATTCTGCTTGAAAGTTGAAATCATTGTCTGGAAGTTCTTGGTTCTTCTCATTTCTCTATCAGTATTTCTCCCATAGGTAGTAAACAAACAAACAAACAAAACCCAACCAGTTGGTGCTTTGGACATTCTTCTGGAAAATCTCTTTAGCCACGTTTCCCAGTTTGTTGTAGATATTTTCCATTTCTTACTTTACCAGAGGTGGCAGTTTTAGTGAACATCCTACTTTTCAGTCTTTCTCCAGTTTTCAAAGACATTTCCCCCTTATCTAATGAACTCCTTATTGTGGCTTAAATATGAACTGATTTCTATAGGCTCGTTTGTGTAAGTACTTGGTCTCCAGATGCTGGTATAGTTTTAGATGTAGAAACTTTAGTAAGCAGAGACATTGCTTGGGGATAGGCCTCACTTCCTGTCTGTTGTCTGCTTCCTGACTATAGACATAGTGTGGCCACCCCTCTTCTGTTGCCATAGCTCCCCCAAACCTGGTTGGGATGTAACCCTTTGAACTGCAAGGCACAATAAGCTTTGCCTTAGGTTACTTCTTGTCATGTGTTTGATCACAAGGATAAGAAAAGCCATACACTCTTCAAGAATCTTTTTAGAGTTTACTTCCTTTTGGTTTTATAGTCATTTTCACTAACTTCAGGGTTATGTTAGATTAGCATGTGTTTCCAGGCACAATAAGCACTCCAAATTTCATTAGCTTAATGGCAAATATTATATTCTACAATGTTTCAGTATGCTGAGGAAGTGTCAAGTGTAATTCCTGCATCCCATCCATGTCAGTTGAGCAACTGTCCCTGTGATGTGTAGCAGACAGAGACTAGGTGGGAGGGTCTCAAAGAACTTACTCAAGTTGCTTAGCAGAATAGTTGAGATTAGACCCAAGTTTTCTATCTCCTTACTAAGAATTATTTTCTTTTCACCAGATTGCCAACTACCTTTGGGTTTTCTCGTATTGAACTGCTTAGGCAGGAAGGGAAAATGGGTTTTCTTCACTGACAGGGAATCTTCTGTTTTTGACATCCTTGGAATTCTATGTGTAGCCTATGAGTCATGGTTGGCAGGCTTCTCCAATACTGAGGTGCCATTTCTTGCTATGTATCCTCACCAATGGACAAGGAACATTACCATAACTTATATTTAATTCACCAGGATTAGCTGTGGGCTCTGTAACTAGCTGATGAGGAACAATACCCTCACACCCATCATTTCCTCTTACAGCTGGGGTTGCCCAGTGTCCTTGCTTCTCTGTTGCTGGGATAAACATGTACAGTTTCAGGAGGAAAGGGTTTATTTGACTTGTCCTTCCATGTCACAGGCCATCATTGAGAGAAGCCAGAGCTGGAATTAATCAGGATCAGAAGCCATTTAGTACAGGATAACTATCCTACAACCAACACGCCAAAAAGATCAGGAATATAGACTTTGTTACCTATTAATGGGACAATTTGCCCTAGGGGTGCTACCATGTAGGCCCCCAGGGCAAGAGGAAGTTCTTAGCCCTCATATGACTGTTGAAATGAGAGGGGCTGATTTGTAGGGACACTCCACATGGGAGAAGTGGGATGAGTGGGAGAGGGAGGAGAGGATGGGAGGGTGGAAATGGGAGAAGTGGAAAGAGGACACTATGATGGAGCTGTAACTTGATGTAATAAATAAACATTATAATAAAGAAAACAAAAAAACCACAAAAAAAGAAATTTAAGAGAAAAGCAGAAAGAAAAGAATAATATACAAATGTCTCCTTTAGTCCATCTACTGTTGACAAATGTTAATATTTTGTCATAATTGTATTTTCTCAAATAAAATATCAATGATTCAATAAACTAAAAAAAGAATAAACATATATTATAAATTGAAAAAAAAAGAAGTGCAAAAACCAGGGATTTACTGGCTTATTCTCTCTGGCTTGCTTGGGTTGCTTCCTTAAAACAACCCAGGGCTACCTGCCCAAGATGGCACTGACCACAATGGGATGGGAATTCCCATATTCAATCATTAATCAAAAAGACCCTACCCTCTAGACATGCCCACAGGCCAATCTGAAAGATACAGTTCTTCAGTTTGAGGTTTCTTCTTCCCAGGTCATTTTGGTTTGTGTTAAGTTGACAAAAACTAAGGAACACACTCAGTAAGGATTGATATTACCCAGTCTACAAAGAGAGGGCTTTTGTAAAGATTCATTGTGTTTTTATTTATTCATATGTGCTTGGATGTGCCTATGTGGGTATTTGTAAGTGAGTGTGTGTACCCCAGAAGCATCAGATCCGCTGAAGCTGGGGTTACAGGAAGTTGTGAGTCATCCATTGAGGATGTTGGGAATGAAACCAAAGTCCCTTACAAGAACAGCAAAGCTATCTCTTCAGACCCCAAATGATGTTTTAGATTAGGAAGATACTAAAGGCTCAATATCAATGGTGCTTGTTATGAAGCGCTATTCAGGCCTTGTGCTAAAATTGTGAAATTCATAAGACCTTCTTCATTCAATTAAATCTATAGTCTCATCCTCAGCGTCTGTGTTCAGCTTCATTTTTGGTTAATTTTGCCTCTGTCCATTTTTATATGATTGGGGCCTATTCTCTCATTCTGTCAGATAGAATATAGGGATTATTTAAAAAATAGTGATGAAAACATTATCAACAAACAGCATTTCACTGGGAAAGATTAATGTGGATTGTGGTGAAATATCAGTTTGTTTCTTTGCAAATAATATAATGACCAAGGAGGGAAAAGGTGTCAGAAAAATAAAAAAGCCACAGGATGTTATCTCAAGCAAAATGAATATGAAAAACAAACTACAGAGCAAATACCATATACAGTTATTGACCAAAAAAGAGAGAGGCTGAGGTTTGGAAAACAAACATTTTTTCAACACAGACACATACAGAGCCAGAAGGCATTTTAATGTTTTGTGTTTTTATATCATCTATGCCAAGAGAATTTATGATCAGAACATTTCTTTGTTATTTTTGAAATTAATAATACAAAAAAAAGGAACTTGGCATATAAAATGCGAATTCTGTTTTTCACAATGGATCCAGGGGTGGTTAGAATGTCCCAACCAGCAGAGAGGAAATTGAGGCTTAGAGTGCTTTGGATTTATATTTCTGTCTTTTTCTAAAAAAGTAACACATAAGAATCCATGAGCCCAAACAAGCAAATTATTATAGCCCATTTAAGAGTTTAAATGGTAAAAGCTCCTAGACTCTGGTGAATAATAAGTTACTCACTAGCCACTGAACTCAAACCCTCAAAGCAGAGTAATTTATCACCTCAAGTGAAATTTCTGCCACTGTAACTGGACCATTGTATTAAATGGGAAGGCTGGTGATATGCTGGTTCAGTGTCCCAAAGCAGGCCTTACTGTAAGGTGTAGATGGAGAGATAGAGGTTTAAAGAACTTGATGAAGAAGCATGAGGCCAATAGGAGACAAACAGTATAGACATTATGACCTTCAATCCGATGGTTTTTCCTTGTCCTTGTACTATTTCCCTTTATGTTAAGCAGGTGGATGGTCCAGTGAGTATGGTTAGTAGGCAAACCATCCTGAGTCAATAATCACTTGTGGTGATACTTGGATTGAAAAAAAATAGGGAAAAATCCCCATGCTGGCAGAGGTAAATATAAATTGGAATTCTTCATAATTAAAAACTCACATTTAAAGAGATATACACTATTAAGAAAATGGAAATACAAGCCTAGGAGAAAATATTGGCAAATATAAAGCACTGCCATCCAGAATATATAAATTACTTTGAAAACTAAGTAAGAAAAGCAATCAACCCAGTTAAGCATGAAAAAAATATTTGAACAGATACTTTATCAAAAATATTGATGGCAAATAAGGCCATAGTAGTTTGTTCATCCTCATTAGTTAGAAAAATGCAAATTCAAACCACAATGAGACCTCCATCAAGTCTCTTGTCATCCACCATGAACATGCCTGATCTCTGACCTTGGCAACCAAGCAGAACCAGGCCTAGCTAGTGTTTGGATGTGAGGGTCACGTCAAACAGATGGGCCATAATAAATAAATAAATAAATAATAAATAATAAAGTGCTGATGTGTGTGTACAGCAACAGGAACTCTTGTGTATAGGTGGGAATGCAGTCTAGGCAGACATTTTGAAAGGCAGTGTGGCAATTTCTTCTATTTTCTCAAGAGAAATGAAAACCTTTTGTCACACAAAACTCTGTTCACACGTGTTTGCAGATATGTTAGTCAAAATAGGTCTGAACTGAAACAACTTAAATGGACTTTTAAATAGTAGATGGAGAATCAAACTACAGTACAGTCATGCAAATGGATGGTGTTTACTAATAAAAGGGATTGAATTATTGATACATGCCACACCCTGTGTGAAAGGCAGATGTGTTCTAACAAGGAAAGAAACAGCATTCATAGAGCTGTGTTGTGAATATTTCTGTTTTTCTGATATTCTAGAAAAGGGAAGTATTCACATAGATACACAGGCACAGATACAGATATACTGCATGCACACACACACACACACACACACACCTGTACACACACAAGCACACACCCACACATGCATGCAGGCACATGCACACCCCTTCCACATGTGCAACTGTCAAATAATTTATCAATGGCTGTGACAAGCTGAAAATAGGTGACACTAACTACAAGGAAACTTAGTATATATGACAGTGTTGAAACTTTCCCTACATCTTGATTAGAGTACCATATAATCTTGTTTGTTCAATGGATAGGACTACATGTAAAAAATGGTAGATACTATATATAAGTTTCTAGGGACATAAACATATGAGATCTGACCAGAACAAAAGTACATAATATTTAGTCAATATCCAGTATAATATTAAACCAAACTATAAGGAAAATAGCAATTATCTAGAGCATTTCACATCAGGCACAAACTTAATTAATTTACTACATAAAATTCTCAGGACTTGCAAGAAAGAAACCTCTGAGACTCCTGGAACAAAGTCTACATTAACTTAAAACCTGTATACTCTTAGCCCTCATATGACTGATGATCTGAGGGGGGCAGAAATGTGGGGGCAGCCCAGACCGGAGGAGTATGATGAATGGGCGAAGGAATAGAGGGTGGGAGGGTGGGAATGAGAGGGGGTGAAGGGAGGGGGCTGGGATAGAGATGTAACTTGAAATAATAAATAAACGTAATAAAAATAAACCTGTCTGCTAATGATAATCATCATCATAAAATAGTATAAGTTGTTTAAATAGTTAAACATGATAGTATCCATCAAAATAAAATGATTGACTTATATAGCCTTTATTGAGCTGAGGATAAAACTCAGTAGCCTGTGTGAGATTTGATCTCCACACAACAAAAGGAAGAAAAGGTGAAAACTCTGATTACTAGTTTATTTTGTCACACAAATAATCTGAATGCCTCCAGGATGCATGATCTCAACTATTTACTCAGCAAAGGAAAACAAGCATAAAAAGAAATGGAAACGATGATCATTCATTGGAGCCACAGTTTCCCTGGTTAAAGGTACTGATGCTCTCTAAGTTCTTGAATACCAAGTTACCTTTGTTCCCAGCCCTATGTGCCTGTGATAGTGTCTATTTGCCTTACATATTCATATTTATATTATGTGTCAACTTGGTAGGTAGGCTTGGCTTCTTGACCTCCAACTTTTCTGCACTACAGCTGTTGTAGACCTCATAGGCCATCTCTCCTTGTGGATTCCTGAAATCCACCTTGCTGTCTTGGACTCGGATATAATCTCTACTCTTCGTTTGAAAATGTAGAGACTTGTGCTGCTTTCACAATTTCTCCAGGGTAAAGAGCAATGAAAATAAACCGAGAGTACCTATCTGTACAAAACAAGGATGTCACTTCAAAGGAATCAAGCAGGGTTGATCACGTGCCAGACATGCAAGCATGTCTGGGGAACTGGGATCAGGTTGCCTCGCATGACATGTTCTTACATGGATGAGGTTATTACATTAATTTTATTGTCACTTCAGCAAAAGAAAGCCATAAATTGAGGCATGTTCCAAGTATATGTATATTGGTGGGAACATCAAGTAGGTGGATTACAGCAAAGCAGGAAGAGGGCCTTGCTCATTGATTTGGAGGTTATCTGATTCAGTTCTTAGCTTTCAGGTTGGTAGAGGTTAGTTGTCTGTTAATAAATGCATTCTAAAGGTCTTACCTGATAGTTTAAAGATTGTTAGGTTAGACACAGAGATGCGCAGAGTGAATATAAAGAGACTAAAGATAGCACTGGATAATATAAGTTCTTGATTTGCAACATTCCAATCTCCACAATCACGAGATTCTAATTGGTCAACTAGCCTTGGAGAATCTTAAACATAGGCTTTCCCTTCCCCACCAGAAACTTCAGTTCATGTACCTTTTTCATGTCTACTAAAATGGTAGTAAAAACAAACCAAAATGGCACATGCTTTCATTACTGATGATGACATAAAAAAGTAGTACACTTATTTTCACTGAAATGGACTATTAATTTATAAAATTATTTGAGATAACAACAGAAGTACGTCATGAAATCTTTAAAAATGTACATTTTGATTAAATAATTTTCCATTTAGGAATTTAACCAAAGGAAATAAGTTCATGGGAACAAAATAATACCTGACCCACATAGATTAGAGCCAGGCAAAAATAGCATTAAAATAGAAAGCTAATTAAGTGTATACCATTAAGGAACTTGGGTAAGAAAGAAAAGGAAATTTGGCAAAATATAAGTATCAAGGGGGTTCTTAGCATGAGATTTAGTCCTAGCTTCCTGTGGCCAGCATTTATATTAAACATCTATTCCCTCCATAAGGCATTCCTTGAGTGTATGTTGAATAATATGCAATATTATATATATATAATATATATATATATATATATATATATATTGTGTGTGTGTGTGTGTGCGTGTGTGTGTGTCTATCCTCCTCCTTCCTTGGGAGCTGTTGGCTGTGTGTGTGTGTGTGTGTCTGTGTGTCTATCCTCCTCCTTCCTTGGGAGCTGTTGGCCACCAGGCCATGAGGGCAGGGCAAGGGATGCAGAGGCAGCAGATAGAGTTTATTAGTAGGATGGACTGACTTCTGGGATCTGCTTCAGTGAGATAGTTCAACTTTATTGGGGGTGAAAGAAACTTATACATAACTTTAGGGAGTGGGTATGGATTTCGAGGGTGGGAGTACATCAATGGTTGGGAGTTAAGTCACTGGGAATGCCTCATTTCCACGGAGAGGCATTGCAGGAATCCCAGGTACTTGCTGGGTGAGTTCTTATCAGGAGAAAGGAAGTTGAAACCTGTGATTTTGCTAAGGACTACAAGACATTCCTCAGGTAGAGGATGTGGGGGTTGAGCTCCCCAGATAAAATCAAGCAGAGAAAAGGAAGCCCCACTGGCAAAGGGAATCCTCCATTTTGTGCCAAGCTCAGGGTTTTCAGGTCATGGCAGACTGCAACCTTAGCAGCAGGGCCTTCCAAAGTGTGTGTGTGTGTTTGTGTGTGTGTGTATGTGTGTGTGTGTGTGTGTGTGTGTGTGTGTGTGTGTAGTTTGATGGATTTCTTCATTTTATGTTTCCTTTAACTTGGTGCATTTACTCCTGTTTTCCTCATTGCTTCATTATTGATTATTGTGTTTTTTGTTTATTTATTTATTTTTTTTGTGCCTTGAACCATACCTGGAATGTTACAAATATGAAATAAACACTCCCTGGGGTAAAAAAGAAAAAAAAAAAGGAAAAGATGGTTAGGATTTTAGTGGTCTGAATTTGATTTATCTGTTGTGTTGTATACAATCATTCACTTACTTGCTAATATAGTAAATATTTAAATAATTCATGCTCTGAGCCAGACATCATAATAGGTCCTGGTTCATAGAGCCTTGCTCTAATGGAGCTTGTGGTACCACAGGAAAAGTAGGAATCACCATGGAGATGCAAAGAAAAGTGGAGATGCATATCATAGGCTGTTTACTTCCTTCTTTCTTGAAGGAAATTCCTTTTACCAAAGCTTTGAGGGATATTAAAGAACTCATTCCATTATTCCAAGAGGTACCTAAAGACACAGAAACCTCTAGCTTTCCCAATGGTTGAGGCATGGTCATGGTAGGTGAGCACAGGATGGGAAAGAAAACACAGGCTCAGAGGTATGCCTGAGTATGAAAGTCTTGGAATTTTGTCTAAAAATGGGTTATGGGAAACTCTTGACAAAAAAAATTTTAAATGGCAAGATGATATGATTGTATTTGGAGTTTGCACAATGGGTACAGTGAGAGCCTGAAATGCAGGGGACAAAATCTGGAGGAACCAATCCTGGTATGCAACATACTCCTGGAATGGAAAAAAAAAAAGTCCTAAACCTAATTCCTATAATGTCTCCCTAGTTTTCATAGGTAAAGGAGGTCTCTGTCCTGTCTGTGCAAAGAGTGGTTTCAAGGAGCAAGGAGACTTGCTTCATAGGGTAGTGGTTAGTTTTTGACTCCTTGATATATAAGCTATGGTCACCTGGGAAGAGGGAACGATTATTGAGAACATGTTCCCCCCTGACACTGGCCTGTAGACAAGCCTGTGGGACATTTTTGCTGCGAACTGTGGGTAGTGTCCCCACTGGGCAGGTTTTCCTGGTTTGTGAAAGTAAACTGAGAAAACCGTGGGGAGCAAGCCAATCAGCAGCATTTTTCCATGGCCCCTGTTTCAGTTCCTGCTTCTGGGTCCCTGCTTTGAGTTCCTGCCCTGACTTCCCTCTGAGATGAATTGTTACCTAGATATGTAAGAAGAAACAAACCCTTTCCTTGCAGTAAGGTCTTCCTCAGTGTTCCTCAGTGTACCAAACTAGGACAGAAATACTCTTTGTGTGACTTGAGTTTTGTATTCTTCATCTGACCTGGAAAAGGAGGACATCAAAATCTAAGGGTTATATTTGCTCAGTTCTCATTTATGCTGAGGGGTGGGTGGGCTTATTCTTACCAGCTGTCCACCTGAAAGAATATGAAGGTATGGGAGGGACTTGTGGGGAGGGGAACAAACGATAACCAACTATAATAACACATATATGAGACTATTTTGATAAAATCATTACTTTATGAACCAAAGAAATTAATTAAAAAATAAAATCAAAGAAATACAGCAAAGACAAAAATATGAAGGTACTAGTTTGAGTCACTTCTACAATGCCTTTGACTATTTAGCCCAGGGCTGAAGATGTAGGACAAGGATTCATATTTTCTTTGTTTGGCCATATAGATTAATTTATTGGCAGAAGCACACATTTTCCTTGGAACAGTGGATAAATCCATCCTTGCAATATCCTCCCTGTTATCTCCTATATATGTATTAGCTCCATGAATAGGCAGCAAGAGATGAGGTTTCCCCATGGAGCTTCCTAAGCCTATTGGCCAAAGCCCCCTGCTTCTCTATTTCTAATCAATTCCTAGCCTGCTGGGGTTTGGGACCCAGCCTTTCAATTATGCAAGAATGGGGAAGCATTTGTTGCCTGATGCAGGATTTGCTTTTATTCAACAGACAAAACTGGGGTTATTGTGAGCCATTACCCAGGGCAGCCAGGTCTCTAGAGACACACAGGTTTCTGAGAGGGGCAGCTGCTCTAGGAAGCAGGTAGCTTCAAACAGCATATAGAATAGATGGAATATGGGGAAAAAGAGAAACAGATGAATGGGGAGTGTGATGGTTGAAATGGGAATTGCACCCCCCCCCCCCACCCCATAAGCTCATAAGTTTGAATCCTTGGTCCCCAGTTGGAGGAATTATTTGGGAAGCATTAGGAGGCATGGCATTGTTGGAGGAAGTGTGTGACTAGGGGAAGTCTTTAAGGTTTCAGAAGCACTCCATTTCAAGTTAGCTCTCTCTTCCTCATCCTTAACAACCAAGATGTAAGCTCTCAGCTACTGGTCTAGTGCCATGCCTGCCTGCCTGTTGCTATGCTTCCTCCGGTTTCACGACTTACCTTCTAAAACTGAAAGCCCCAATAAACTCTTCCTCCTATAAGCTGCCTTGGTCATGATGTTTTATCATAGCAGGAGAAAGGTAACTGAGATAGGACTATCCTAGCCTCACCTTCTATTGCCCAACCATAAAACTTGGGCATATGGATATACCAGGAACTGAAGGCTGCATTCCTGGGAAGACTAATGACCAAGGAGCAGTCCTAGGCCACGTGATGAGAACTCTCAGGTCCAACCCAGATTCCAGGGCTAACTTTCCTCTGTCTTTGGAAAAATCACTTTTCATACTGAGATCCAACCTGGGGAATGAAAAAAGAGAAAGGAAGAGGAAAAAAAAAAAGAGGTTATATAATCTCTAAGTTTCATTTGTGTCTATTTTCTGACTTCACAACAATTTTCAAGACTTGCTATCAATCATTGCTAAATCTTCTGCTTAGGATGAGATCAGTCTTGTTCTGTTTACTGTCATCCATCCAATCCTGTATTCTCATTTTGAACAAGGAACTATTGAGCCCTTATTGTGTATGAGAGGAAACCCCTAAGGGGATCCCAGACTACCGGACTTCATGTGATGTAGTCTGATTATGAAGGGCCAGGTGAGAAGCCTCTTTACTTTTGCTGTCTCACTACACACTGATGCCTGGTGAGTTTGCATTAGCAGAGCCTTTTAATGAACCATGTGGGAGCCATGAGACCCACTGTTTACTCAACTCTTTGTTCAACAAGCTTCCATGGAGCATCAGCACAAGCCAAATAAGGGAAAGTCAGAGATGCAAGAAGAAAATAATACGGCTTTGTTGATGAGACTGATATATAAAAACGATGTATATTGCGGAGGTTGTTTATACCAGAAATTAGAGAGCATAAGGAGCAAAGTCAGTGAACCCTTCCCAGGGAGCCAAAGAGTCATCAGGGTAGCTGGGATTTCAGCTGACAGTCACTTTCAAATTGCTGTATTACTTAATTCTCATTATAAAATGTATGTGTGTGTGTGTGTGTGTGTGAGAGAGAGAGAGAGAGAGAGAGAGAGGGAGAGAGAGAGAGAGAGAGAGAGACTCAGGGCACTCAGAAAATAATAAAATTAGCAGTTACCCACAGTTAAGAGATAATAATTAAATGTCCTGGTATATCTTTTAAGATACTTAATAACTAAAACTGCTTTGATAGATATTTGTATATGGATGATATTTTTGATACCTGTTATTTCTTCATTTTTCATTATTTTAACAAAAATGTCAAAATAATGCTTTGTGATCTGTGTTTTCATTTGATATCATTGACATTAATATCACAAAATCTTGCTTCATTATTTTGTTCCTGCAGTTCATATTTTATTATAGAAATCTTCATTTTTTTCTTTTTATGAATCCTCAGTTAATGAATTTATGTTATTCTAAGTTTTCACTTTTATATGCAATATTATGGTAAAGTACTTTTCCACAGGACACATTTTTAGAAGTAGGTTATGTGGCCCAAAGGCTGTCTGAAACACGCACTTAGATTATATTTTAGTTTTCAGTCAGAATCTGTATGTGTGTGTGTGTGTGTGTGTGTGTGTGTGTGTGTGCGTGTGTTTATACTGAGAGATGCACAAGCATTTTTATAACTAACATTGAATACACTATATTGTATATATTATAATAAGCATTTCATACTCATTGTCTGATTTCATGATTGTAACACTTCAGTGCAAGAGCGTCTATGCCATTATAGCAATATTCTAAGAAAAATCAATCCATTAACACATTTCATTTATTAAACCCCAAATTGGTGGCATTTGGAGGCAGAAGGGATGCATATTAATTATGAAAGGAGTAGGAATAGTAATGTTTTAGCATTACTTATGTGACTTGTCCATAGTTCATAGCCTGTTTGTTTAAACACAACTGGAGAAGGTGTCCAACCAGAGCCTCTGATTGCTGCTCTGAGTGTCAGAGTCCACTACAGTTTTGTCTTTGTGTCTCAGCTGATGTTGTCTATGTTTTCTCTAGAAACAGAGGGATCACAGGTCCTGATTGGCCTATTTTCATTCTGATCTGTTCTTGTGGTCTTGAAGTAATTATTGAGAGTAGTCTTTCATTCTTAGAACTTCCCCAGACTGGGCAATAATTGATTTTGAGAAAATGTTTTACAGATTGAGTGGGTACTGGGTTCCAAGATTGCCAACTTCTACCCATTCCTTTATATTTTAGAGTGGGGCATCTTGGTTTCTGGTTATCTTAAAAAAATCTTCCCTGTCATACAACCATCTCACTTATCCAAATAATAGCTAAAAACCAGAGCAAAGTAGAAATGTATTATATTATTATTATGAGACAGGGTCTAACTATGTAGTATTGGATGACCCAGAACTTGCTACATATGTAGACAAGACTGGCTTGAAACTCAATTGAGATCTGCTTGTCTCTGCTTCCCCAGTGCTAGGATTAAAGGCATGTACCACCATACTCAGCAACTACTGTCCTATGAGAATAATAAAACTGTTACCCCTATCCATAGGAAATTCTCATTGAAAGTCAAACTATTTTTATTTTAGTCACTCAAGCTTTATTATATTCTTTCCCACCTACAGTGACCATAAGGATGTGTTAGAAGAGAGAAGCAATGCTTAAAGTAAGCACTTTGGCATGAAGAAGAAGAAAGAATGTCAGTCTGGAGCAAACCAGAAGCCTCAAAGCAAATACAAGAACTGCCACTGAAGGAGCAAATGGCCTTGTCTGCAATGAGGGTGAAAGAGTCACTGAGAAGGATGACAATTAAGGTTCATAATAATGATGGTAACTCATTAAGAATGTGTTTTATTGCATTTCATGGGTTTCATTTAAGAAGGCAGAACAGGCTCAGAGGTTAAGAGCACTGACTGCTCTTCCAGAGGTCCTGAGTTCAGTTCCAGTAACCACATGGTGGCTCACAACCATCTATAATGGAATTTGGTGCCCTCTTCTGGCCTGTAGGCATACTTGCAGACAGAACACTGTATACATAAAAAAAATAAAATAAATCTTAAAAAAAAAAAAAAGAAGGCAGAACAGACTGAGCATTTTAGATGGGGCCTCAATCCAAAATATTTCTTGGTGCTAAAATTAGATTTACAAAAGCTAAGCCTTCAGCAAGCTAAGCACCCTGATTATATAGAATGACTTAACCTTCTAAGAGTCACGGGCAGCTAAGGATTTAATACATAAGAGAAGGCATTTAAGTTGTATTTCCTGCCCTCAATGACTGCAAATTCTTGTTGGTAATATAAGGTTTCAACCTTCCTAGATATCTTTGCATTTTAATAAAGGACTTTAAAAGACTAAAATGCCTTTTAATCCCAAAGGAGTCAAGTTCCAGTAATAAAATTCTAGGCAATGAGAAGAGAGGGAGAAAGTTTGGGGGCCAAAGATTTTTCTGGTTATCTATGAGAGGGGCCATTGGTTTACTTTCTTGTGAAGATGATCCTGAAAATCAGATTATCTCCAGAGTTGCTTATGCCCTTTGGAGTCATGAGCCACAACCTCAGAGGGATCCAATGGACTTGTATTGTCCCCATAAGACACAAAGCACAGTGAGTCAAACAAGCTCTGGGCCAAGCAGAAGTCTGAGGAGTCCCCAGAGCAGCTGGGACTACTACTCAGTAGTAATCAGAAACAAAATTATGGATCATTTAAGTGATAAGTGGTCCCAAGTTCTCAGAGTCAAGACCTTTGGGGTTCTGAGAATTCTGGCTGAAATCCAACAGGCCTCTCTGCTCATTAATTCTATCCATGACAATGTTTAAATGTAATGAGAACTCGATGCAAAGGAGTTAGAAGGTTTCAGTCTTTTAATAACTTTCCCCGAGATGCATAGCCCCAGGACAGAGGACCAGGGCTGTGGCAGCAGATACAGACATGGGAACCTCTACTGTACTGATGCCCATTTCATTCATTTCCTGGCAGGAGAAAGATAGAGGAAAGCAAGACACCCTCACTTAGAGGATCAAGCCAAAGCCTTGGCCCAAATGTTCCACCCATAAGAGAGATTACTCAACTCTGCTAAAGGAAGATATCCCTCATGTGGTTCTCACCAGCTGTTCACTCCAACCTTTCTTACAGACAGGCTTACCATGCCTCCCAGGATGCCTCTAACTTAATACTCACTTTCTTTCTGGGAAGTAGAATCTGGGTCTCTGACATTCAAGCCAAAAGAACAACCATTCAGATTTTAAAAGCCCTCTATTGTCTTTAGTTGCCAGGTCTGTGTTTTTAGTGTTTCTTTATCATTCCCTTCTGCTGGAGAACAAAGGCTTGGAGAATGCAGGTAGCTGACTCTGCTATAACAGGAACAAATGAAGCCCATTGTCTCCAGCCTTGAGCTGAGGCAAAGAGAGTGTATACTTACTGTACAGTTATCTCAGAGGTACAAAGGAACCCTTTCCTAAACCAGTATCCAGTGTCTGTATTTGCTGTGTGTAATCACATCATTGCAGGCTTATTCCTCTGTGACTTGTGTAGATTCATCTCATGTGTTTCAGATGTCATGTACATACACCTCATTGCTGATAGAAGATGTGTCAAAGGAGGGCACCTAGTCTACTAATCACTTCAGGTACTCTCAAAATGGGCACAGTACAAATGGAACAGAAGATAGAAAGACTATAGTTTCCTGTTTCATGGCTTGAGCTCTGATGCTGATCCTGTGCAGGTTTTGTCCTTTATCCCACATATGATATTACATGCTCACCACTCACTCCCACCACTGTCATCATCCCCATCTCCCAGGCAGTATGGTTGCTGAGTGTGGTTTACCTCATGCCACTAAACCACAAAGTATTACTTTAATATCTTAAAGCAGTCACATCTACTGTACTCTGAAAAACTAACTTCAAATTATTGTAGTTTCATTTAATCTAGGGTTTCTGATGTCTGTTGGTATACATATTGTGCTGGGTAGTTTTATGTTAATTTGACACAGGCTAGAGTGAGCGGAGAAGAGGGAGTCTCAGTTGAGAAAATGTGTCCATAAGATTGAGTTGTACAAATGGGCTGAGAAAGAAATAAGGGAAACAACCCCCTTCACAATAGCCACAAACAACATAAAATACCTGGGGGTAACTCTAACCAAGCAAGTAAAGGACCTGTACAACAAGAACTTCAAGCCCTTGAAGAAAGAAATGGAAGAGGCCTTTAGAAGATGGAAAGATCTCCCATGCTCATGGACACGTAGGATCAACATAATAAAAATGGCCATCCTACCTAGATTCAATGCAGTTCCTATCAAAATACCAACACAATTTTTTATAGACTTGGAAAGAGCTAGTCCCAATTTCATATGGAACAACAAAAAGCCCAGAATAGCTAAATCAATCCTGTACAATAAAAAAAAACATCTGAAGGTATCACCATCCCAGATTTCAGGCTGTACTACAGAGCAATAGTTGTAAAAACAGCATGGTATTGGTATAGAAACAGACCAGTAGATCAATGGAATCGAATTGAAGATCCAGAAATAGACCCACACACTTATGGCCACCTAATTTTTGACAAAGAAGCCAAAACAGGACAATTGAAGGACAGCATCTTCAACAAATGGTGCTGGTCCAACTGGATGTCCACTTGTATAAGAATGAAATTAGACCCATACTTATCACCTTGTACAAAACTTAAGTCCAAGTGGATCAAAGACCTTAACATAAGACCAGTCACACTAAATCTACTAGAAGAAAAAGTGGGAGAAACCCTCGAACTCATTGGCACAGGTGACAACTTCCTGAACAGAACACCAACAGCTCAGGACCTGAGATCAACAATCAATAAATGGGACCTCATGAAACTGAAAAGCTTCTGTAAGGCAAAAGACACTGTCATTAAACAAAACGGCAGCCTACAGACTGGGAGAAAATCTTCACCAACCCCACATCTGACAGAGGGCTAATATCCAAAATCTACAAAGAACTCAAGAAATTAAATGCCAAGAAACCAAATAATCCAATCAAAAAATGGGGGACAGAGCTAAATAGAGAATTCACAAAGGAGGAATCCCTAATGGCTGAGAGACACTTGAAGAAATTCTCAACATCCTTAATCATCAGAGAAATGCAACTCAAGACGACTCTGAGATTCCATCTCACACCTGTCAGAATGGCTAAGATCAAAAGCTCAAATGACAGCACATGCTGGCGAGGGTGTGGAGAAAGGGGTACTCTACTCCACTGCTGGTGGGAGTGCAGGCTTGTGCAGCCACTATGGAGGTCATCTGGTGATATCTTAGAAAACGTGGAATAGCTTTGCCTCAGGACCCAGCCATACCACTTCTGGGTATACACCCAACTGCCTCTTCACGGAATCATAAGGAAGTTTCCTCATCTATGTTTATAGCAGCCTTATATATAATAGCTAAAAACTGGAAACAACCCAGATGTCCCTCAACCGAAGAATGGGTTAAAAAACTGTGGTACATCTACACAATTGAATATTATTCAGCTATCAGAAATAATGAAATTATGCAATTTGCAGCCAAATGGATGGAACTAGAAAAGCTCATGCTGAGTGAGCTAACCCAGATTCAGAAGGACGCATATGGCATCTATTCACTTATAGTAGGATTTTAGCTATATAGTAGAAGGTATCGATACTACAACCAACACACCAACTGGAACTTGGACATAGACTTTTTATTTTTTATTTTTATTTCTTTATTTATATTTTATATATTTTTATATATTTTTCTATTTTTTAGTCTTTTTTATCTATTTGTCTGCTTATTTGTTTGTTTGTTTTTTAGTTCTCTCTCCCGGGCAATGAGACACTTTTCACTGATGGTACTGCCTCGTAGACCCCCAATGAATGAGGAGGCTCTTGGCCCTCATACGACCTCTCAACTGAGATGAGGGACTGTTACATAAGGACACCCCACCCCAGAGAAATGGGATGGAAGGGTTAGGAGGTAAAGAAAAAAAAAATGAAATGTGATGTTTCGGCCTTTTACTACTAATTGTCATAAACTGTTTAGGATAATTAAGAAATGCAAACTAATGGTTATGAAAGCCGGTCATTCTGTTAGGTACTATGACAGCCTATTATAGTTATTTTCTAAGCTAATCAGAAATAAAGCTACTAAGAGACAAGCAACATCTGCTTACCCTAATAGAAAAGAGACAGATAGGGCCTCTTCAAAAACCTCAAGAGATCTGTAGAATATGGCATTCAAAGATGTTTTCGTAACTTTAGATGTTTTTATATCAAGACATATCAACTCCTGACAGCACCCCCTATTCTACTCCAAGTAGAAGATGAGCATCGAAGAATCTCCAGTGGGAGATGATTGAATTAGTCGCAAGCCTATCTCTTGGTAGGAAAAGCCCCTTGCTCCAACTGTAGACAGAATGCTGTCCAAAAAGGACAAAACCTGGAAGCAGGTAAGTCGACAGCCTAGCTCTGCCAAGACAGGGTAGGCAAGTCCTTCATAACCCCTGCTCTATAATCAATGTCTATCAGAGAAACAGGGTCAAATGACTGAAGATCGATGCTGTAATGTATGGAGAGAAAATGGGAACTGTCCACGCATCCACTGGTATGTCATTTCTTAGTATTGGAAGCTGCAGGCCGCGTACTTCCTATAAAATCAGATATATTTATCCCTCTCAGGTCTCTGAGGTGGTTGAAGAACAGATAGCTAGAGTCTCATAATTAAATTTTGAGTGGTTTAGGAGTCAAGAGAGTGTTATAGATCTAAGAAGATACTTTTAAAATTGTGTTGCAAGTTAGTATGAATGTTGAGTTAGATATACACCTTTAAACTCATGGAGATGGTTAGATAGTAGAATGTTAAAGTCAGGTACCAAATACATATGGACTGGACATTGGGAATGTACGCTAAGCCATATAACCCTCATAACTGTGGCCTAATTACCTCTGTTGTTTTGTATTGTATTTATTATTATAAGAGAACGAGCCATTTGTTGGACTGAAAGGGGAAACTGTAGGGGGAAATAAGGCATACCTTAAACTTAAAAAAAAGGGAAGAGGATGGGGGGGTTGAGGGTGGGAGGGTGGGACTGGAAGGGGGAATAGGGAGGGGACTGCGATTGAGATGTAACTTGAAGAAATAAAAAATAAAGAAAAAACAAAAACAAAAACAAAAGATCCAGCTGTAGGCAGGGGTGTAGGGCATTTTCTTAATTGATGTGAGGAGGACCAGCCCGTTGTATGTGGTTCCATCCCTGGGATGGTGGCCTTGGGGTCTATAAGAAAACAGGCTGAACAAGCCATGGGAAGCAAACCAGTAAGCAGCACCCTCCATGGCCTCTGCATCAGCTCCTGCCTCCAGATTCCTGGCCTGCTTGAGTTTCTGCCTTTACTGCTTTTGATAATGGATTGTTATATAGAACTGCGAGTGAAACAAACCCTTTCCTCCACAAGTTGCTTTGGTTATGGTGTTTCATCACAGCAATAGCAACCCTGACTAAGACACATAGTATGGAGAAGTCAAGAAGTAGAGGGAAAAGAGCCTAGCTGAGAGTGCAGGCTCCAGAAGTCACTTTTCGTTTCTAAGGAGGCACTGATCAACATTCCTAGACCTGAAACAACTCTCCCTGGCATCTTGGGGTTCATGAGAGCTTGTGGAATCCTTGGGATGATCAGAAGATGTTTAGACTCCTTACTTGGCTCCAAGAGGGAGCAGGGCTTACCAGCTGAGCTCTCAGTACACACACACACACATGAGTGCATGGACAACACACATACACACACACACACACAGATAGAGATAGAGATAGATAGATAGATAGAGAGAGAGAGAGAGAGAGAGAGAGATGCGAGAGATATGGGATGGGGAGGGAGAGAGGCAGCAGAGGGCAGAGGGGCAGAGGGGAAGAGAGACAAAGAAGGAGAGCATGCACACTTGATTGCAAAGAAGCAGAGAAAGCCCGAAGGAAAATACTGTACCAGCGGTGGATGATTACCTGATGTTTACAGCTGGTGAATTTAAATTTTACATAAAACAAAGATTTAGAGGGAGGGATGAGTGACAAACAAAACCCTGATGATGCTGTGTTTCCCAAGGCTGGGGTGTTCTGGGAGCTGGGCTAGCTAGCACTCAGCAGCCTCCTATGATGTCTGCCTGTCCCCGAGGTATGAGCTGGCAGAGCCCACCCCTCTGCGTAACTCACTTCACATCATCTACACTTTCCAATAAGCCCTTACTCTATTAGATTGCTTCCTGGAAGAGCCAAATATTAAAAATCACAGGTCATTCGGTTCTTTTATTCTGTTAGTCGCCAAACTGATTTTTTAAGCTCAGAACCAATAAAGTTGTGATGGAGAAGAACAGATATAGATTTCTCTTTCCCACACACTCATATATAATAATAATAAAACTTTATTAAACAAGAGACATGTTGTTTCAGGGAATTTTTCTTTCCCTTCTCTAGTGCCCCGAGGCTAAAATATACAATCTTATTAACTTCCTTGAAGAAATACACCATTCCCTTGGTGCGAATGCTGAGCATTCATCTTCTTGGACCTTGACAGAGAGGTACGTGGGTCACGGTTCTACCTAGGGAAATCTCCAGAAGTAGTGTGATTAGGAGGTGCTCCGAAAAACTGGGGAGAGCCCAAGAAGCCCTCTGGATTGGCTATTCCTAGATGTCACTGGTGAAAGAAAAAGACAAAGGTCTTGAGGGCAGGTCAGCGTGGCATGGCATGGTATGAGAGAGACAGAGATGCTGTTTAGCCTCCTACCCAATCAGCGGAAGAAGGGGTGGAGGTTTGGACAGCAGCTGCTGCTTTTCCAGAATTGCACAGAATCAATAGTGGCATAGGAAGCAGAAGGCTGGCACTCTATTCTGAGCCGCCTCCTTCTCTGAGTCCCACTCAACAGTGGCAGATTGATCTCAGATCCCGGAAATGCATCTGTGATGGTAATAACACAGGCTCCACATTCCTAAGGAGACTGGGACCCAGGCCGCCTCCCTGTGTGGCTGCCCACAGCAAAAGCCAGCCATGCTACTCTTGAAGAAGGAGAGGCAGCCAGCATCACAAATGTATGCTGAATGAATAAATGATCTCTGAGATCCGGTGAAGAGTCCACTTACATCACAATATCCAGGGTACAAATCTAGCCTCCGTAAGCATCAATAGCAGAATGGATGAAATAAATATGCTACATATACACAATGGAGTTTGGTTTAGTTATAGTGAGGGAAAATCGTGCCATTTACAGGAAAATGGATAGAACTGGAGATGATTATGTTATATAAAGTTAGACTCAGAAAGGCAAATATTGCATGTTTTATCTCATATGAGGAATCTATATTTAAATATATATATTTATATATAAAATATATATGTATTATGTTTAATAATTTATATATTAATAACACATGTTTAACATATATTATGTATTTGACATGAAGATATTGGGGGCTAGGAGAAGGGAGGAATGGGTCTAACATACATGCAAAGGAGGGAGAGACAAGAGAAGGTAAGGAAAAAGAGAAAAAGTATCCAGGTCAGCCTGCTTCACTCATGAAGCAGGCTGACCTGGATACTATTGGCTGTTTTCTAGAGTTAGAGCCTTGAGGAAGGTTAGAGACAAAGTTGTAGGCACCAACGGCATCCCAGTTATGCTGTCCTTTGTTTATCCACAATAGACTGACTTGGCACAGGCAGTGAGTTAGGGTTATAACTGGGATGGGGAGGAGGACAGAGGCACCAAGATGGAAGAGATGACAACTGAAAGGCAGTGTGCAAGTCTCAGCTACTGACTAGCCCTGTGATAAAGGAGCAGACTTGCTTGGCAGGGACCAGCCCACATTTCTTTACACAGTTGCTTGAGGATTCAGAACATTCCTCTGGAGTCAAGGACTGATGTAAATTGGGCTATGTGTGGCGAAGCCCACGCTTTGAAGGCCTAATCCCCAACTTGTGTCTGGCAACAGATGTTTTAAAGGGGGTAATAAGATTAAATGGGATCATAAGGGTGGGTCCTAGTCTTCTTGGTGCTGTGTCCTTGTAAGGGAGGAGACACACAGAGAGTTCTAAATTTCCCTTATCCTGAAGGTATACTGTTCGTGAAGAGCAAGATGAGGTTGTAAGCCAGCAGGAAGAAGAGACTCAAAAGAAGTCAGCCCTGCCGGTTTTTGACCTTGGCCTTTGCATCCTCCAGAACTATGAGAAAATGTACGTCTGTGGTTTGAGTGACACAGTCCTTGCTACTTCTGATGGCAGTCCTAGATGATTAGCACACAGCCTTGCAGTGAGGGCTGTAATCTCAGACAACAGACCTCTAGAGCTGCCCCTCATTGTCACTTGCTGCAATTTAAGGGAGCAGTAGTCTCTGCTTAGAGGGCCTCAGAAGACTTGAGCAGCCATAGGCTCTCCCATCTCTGATGGTCTACCTTTTGTCCTCTGTTGGGGGCCTAGAAATAAGCCATGCAGTTCCCGTCATTAGTGAGAACCTTTCCAGGAAAATGGGAATGCATGGCACGAACTCCAAAGGCCATTGCAGTTAGAAGTCTCTAGCCCAGCTGTATCATTGAAAATAGTAACAAACAAACAGATTTCACATGAACTATGTTGTAATTTCTTTATGTCAGAATTAAAAATCTTTTAACTGTATATAAAGAAAGCAATGGTGGGCTCATTACAGCAAGTATTTATATGCATTTTGGATTATTATTCATTTATTAGGATCACTTGCCTGGTGAATCCTAATGATATGATTGTCAAATGCACATGATTTTCAGAAAAAGTCCTCTAGACATTTGTATTGTACAGATCCTTCCATTACACAATAGTTGCAATGACCTGGGCACATTCCTGTTTCCTCTTTTTCTCCATCCAGTAGAGTGATTTTGTAGGTATTGTACATCCCACTGCATCCACTGGAGCTCTGGATGCTGGATCCAGCTTCCACCCTGAGCCTCCCTGTCCGCTAAGGTTTTCTTCAGATCCCATTTAAGATCAAACACCAAGTGTTTTCCAGGCAATTACTGTGCACTTAGCTCTGTGTTTTGCTGAGGAGTGAGATAGGAACTGAAAAGACCTCGAGGTTACTTCCAGCTTGAGCGATGGGGGAGGCTGCATGGACATCTATCCTCTGAGAACTCAGGTATTACTTCCTCCACGCAGCTCCCACAGTTGTGGCCCCATTAATCCCATTTCTTCATGATCACAGAGATACACTCCATTACTTTTCTCGATATCTCTGAGAATGTAGTCTCTCAATAAGTAGGAACACGTGACAATAGAAAATGATTGAGAGAAACATGTGTAGCTTCCAATCTTGGCTCATAAAACTGTCATGCTTTTTTCTTATCTTCCAGTGGTGGAAAAGGATGAACAAGTATAAAATGCCGTGGTCTTTGGAGATAGCAGGATCCACTACATATGTGGAACTTAGCTCTGTCCTGACAGTGTGTAGCAGAGGCACCCAACTAGCCACACGGGGCTCTGATAAGAGTAAGAAAGAAATTTTCACTGTATTAAATCAGAAAGTTAAGGATGATTTTATCTGGTAATTAACTTGTACAGACTAATACATTACTGGACTTCAAAGTTGGAAATAAGAGCTGTTTGACCTCTAAATTGAAGGTACCCTGAGATGGGAAACTCCTGAGCATTCTATGTCCAGTATTCTAATTTCATAGAGCCCTATGTACAAGCTGTGGTCAGTCCGTTTTCAGAGAGCATGCCTGTTACATGTGCCCTTCTCTAACACCTATGGGAAACGATGGCAGTTGCAAGGCTCTGTAGAGAGTCTATGAGCAGACCTTGCTTGTGATGTTCCAAAATGTAGATGTGGGTGTGTCTTGCTGCAGAGTGTGAGTTCCGTTTGTCTTCTTATTTTGACAGGATATTGTGATCTCATATTGTGACCTGCCCCGTAAGTAAATTCTTCCTCAAACTCAATTGCAACAACTTTTGCCTTAGTTGTGCTCAGGTTGAAGACAGTGATTTTGGAGAGAATGGGGCTTTGGAGGTGGTCTCTGATGTGCTTTGCAAAGCCTGCTGGGCTTCTCAGAGCAAGGTCTCTGGTGGTAACAGATGAAATCTGCAACCCATGGGTACCTGGTGGCAGACAGATTAGCCAGGCCCACAGCTGGGGGCCTAAGACTCTTGATGTGCATTCGTTCTTAATTGAGAGACTCCAGAATACAGAAAGCCATTCCACTGAGCCATCTCTCCAGCCCCACCATTGTATTCTTAATTATTCCCTTGCTTAGCTGCTTTCCCAAGCTGGGGCCTTGGCAGCATTTGTCTTGGTATAAATCACCTTCCATCAGTATAACTGCAGGGCTTCAGGGATCAGTTTGGAAAACTAGAATGTTAATGCATCAGGTTTTCTTCCAAGCAGTGAATCACCTCATGGGATTTGGGAATCACTCTTTGAAATCTAGGCTAGCTAATGAGTGAGTGAGGGCTTCTGACCCTCTCGATTCACCCCCATTACTCCCAGGGATCACAGTGTCCTGAGATCAACCACATCTGTGCTGTATCCAGCCATCCTCCAGCCTGATCTATCCACAGGCTTTCATTGCGGCTAGCTGTATTTGGAGGCATCTGACTGTATTGCCCTGATTCTCTTCTAAATCACTAACTAAACCCAAGAGTACTTTATACATTCAGGCCATGGGTAAATATATGTGGTTATTTTGATGTCAATTGCGCTTGATATCCTTTCTAATGGAATCTGACCAGAAGCTGTCCTCTGATTATATCCTTATGCAAAGATTATGCTGAGATGCCAAGGAGATGGTTCTTGAAGGGGAAGACAGGTATATTCTGTGAAGCAACTGAATATCATTTAGCCTTTTGGCCATGTCTGTCTGTTAATTCCCTTAAACTTACAGACTCACTTGTACATTCTCATATGACACTGTCTGGCAGGGGCTATTTTCAGTCATTTATACATATTTGCCAGTTTACTAGTATGCATTATTTTTATGACCACTGCACAGTAAGAAAATCAGGACAATCGAAAGATGAGAGAAGTTTTCTGTGTTGTAGAATGAGAAAGAGGCAGTGCCAGGATATCAGGCTGGGGAGCTTGCCTCTAGGGACCACACACGTCATCACAGGGCTAATCTGCTCTCCATCAATATGCCTCCTTCCAGGGCTTGTGTCATCGTCCTATCCACCCTTCTTAGAATGCCTGATTTCCTGCTCCTTCCACAGGTAAATCTGAGTCCATTTCTCAAGATGTACTTTGCTTTTACGTGACATTATCCTGAAGATTCTACAACGTATGCAGTTAATCAGATTTGGACTGAAATGGGTCAGTCAGTAAGGGCCTGTTACTTGGAGCTAGAATATAGAAATGTCTTGGGTGAGGGACATAATGTCCATGAACCCAGACTTTCTGATCTTTGAAATGAAGATTATTACTACTTCATTGAGTGAAAAAATGGCACTGAACAGCTATATCTAAAGCATTTAGAACTGCATTTGTTTACACTGTGACATGGTATACATTTTATTTGATATCTAATATATGTTTTATTAATATTATTTCCATCTACCATCTCTCGCTGCTATTGGGTCACGGTTCTACCTTCTTTGCATGATCTTGAATGCCTACATGTTTGTACTCATCTTGAAAACAAAGATTGGCTGTAGCCAGTTTTTTATTTCCTGGTACTCAGATTAGTACAATGCAGATAGTAAGTGCAAATTTAATAGCAATGGTGACTTGATGTGTTGAAAGCAACTAAATTAGATCATCAGCTGAAAGGTTTCAAATCTTCTTTTTGCTCATCTGCTGAATTATATGTAAAATATGTCATAGTTCTTCATCAACTTTAAGATAGCACATCTCGGAGTGATTGGATCTGACTTAAATTAAAAAAGACTCACTCCTAAATCAGCAAACACATGTAGTCTTTTTTGGAATGGCCAAATTAAAACAAAGCAAAAACCTGATAGGATCTACAGAAAATAGCCAACAATCAGGCTGTGGATATAGACCAGCATTTAAAATTAATGCCTTGCAAGTCTGAGGAACTGAGTTGGAGCCCCAGAACACACGCAAAGAAAAGGCAGATAGATATTGGAGCACATGTTTATAAGCCCAGGACTAAGAAGGTAAAGCCGTATAGCTACATGAGATTCCCTCTCAGCCAAACTAGGCAAATCAGTAAGCCCCAGGCTCAGAGAGAGACTCTGTTTTAAAACATCAAGGTGGAAAGAGTCCACAGAATAAGAACTGAGGTTGTCCTGTCCTCCACATAGATGTGCATGCATACACACACATGTGCATCTGTACACACATGAACATGCACATACATTCACACACACACGAACCAGAATTCAAGAACTTATGGTTCCTGGTGCTATCTCTGTAAACTTTTCTTCTCATGCTTATCTTCAGAGAGGACGCTATTTACTTATGACAGGATCCTGAAGATACACCTGCCTGCCAGGGGATTAAAAAAAATCACTCAAGACCAATGTCTCATGATCACCTAAAGCACAGAACAAAGAAGCACTTATAAAACCCTCTCTATTATTTGACTATTTGGGTCACCAGGCTCATTGGTTTCAGAATTTTTTTAATGAATGATTATGAGGCCAGTAAAGCTACATATCATGCAAGCTATCAAAAAGATACCATGTGGCTCGAGGTCTGACGCAGACTGACTCTTTGCATGACATCTGCATCCTGCTGTCAATAAAAATTAGAGCAAATATTTCAGATGTATGGAGAAACAGTCTCTGTATGTACTCAGGATAAAGGGTGAGGACCTCTTGAAGTCTGGCTCTGGCTACCTTAACATGTTTGTTACTATTCAACAAGTTAGCCTCCTGGAAGGAGTTATAGAGACTGAGACCGGAAACTTCTTTCCTTGTATTCTTCCTAGATGACAGGCCTTAGGTATCACTTCCTTCCTCAGAGGTCATCAGTAGGACTCTAAATATTCATGAGAAGTACAATTTAAAACTAGGGACAGGTGTGACTCCAAGTAATTCTATACTACTACCTTCCATTCCAATCTAAAACATCCTGTCTGTTTTCCTAGAGCATCCTGTTGAGAAATGTTCTCAGGTTCAGGTACAGGTTTGGAATAAGTTATTTCATTTCATGCTTGCCTGTCTACCTTGAATGAATCATCTACTGCACAGCATCCTATGGTCTTCTGAGAATGCACCAAGATTTTTGGGGGGAATGTAGAGGGGAAGAGAGGACTGGCTAGGTTCAGGGAAAGGGAGGTGAGAACCAAGTGTCGTTTTGAGGTGGTTTTGGTAGCTAGTGTGCCCAGGTTGTTGTATGTGTAACTGGTGAATACTGTTTACGTTTCCTGTAAAACAATATCTCCCCTGAAATCTTTCAAGTCTTGCTTAGTGTGATGAATAGTGTCAAGAACACTCATTTCCTTGCTATGTCTCAGCACCTTTACATAAACTCCAAATCTTGACATATTTAATTGAGCATTGCATACATAGTATGAATCACCATCAGTAGCCATCTGTCCATCTCTATTCCTCTTCCCCATGTGAAAGTCAGATCCCTTCCTGAATCTATTACATAATGTGCAAATGATGGTGGCTCACCTAGATAGATACCTTGCTCTCTCTGCCCCTTGCAAGCCAGTAAAACCTACACTCTCTGACAGATTCAGCTTAAGTCATTGGCTTCCTCAAGAAAATTCAGTGACTCCCTATCGTCTACTAAAGGCTAAGCATAGCCCGGCTTTTAAGGCCCTCTAGCATCTAATCCTTCTTCTCTGGTAGTCCTTAATTTGTACTTTATAATTCTCATCATTGCATGATTTGCACCATACTTGTGGCTTCTTGCATTGTCTGACAATGCCAACACCCTCTCACTTGTCTCGCCTGTCAAGTTATTCAATTCATTTGCTTGTGACCCTCTGACCACTGCTCTCTTAAGGGACTTCACACTTCCTATTTATTACCCATGACTATGGTTGCAGCAATGTGAACTTTTCTGTCTATGGGACTGAACTATTGGCATGACTCCCCATAGACTCCACCATGAACTCTGTCAGTCTCACCCTAGATTCTCTCCTTCCCATATCAATACTTACCAACTGAGGGTCTGTTTTTTGTTTGTTTGTTTTGTTTTCGTTTTTATAGCTATTTCACATCTATTTTAAAAACAAGTGATCTAAATTCAAGTTTGGGTATCTAAAGAGTCACCATGGTATTATTCTTCACAAAAGAAAAACAACATGTATTTACTGTCAACATCATCACTGGGACATAGCCAAAGCCTTAACTCCTTGGAAAAGCTTTATCTTAGCATGGGGAATCCCAGAGTATCAGGAGGAGAAAGGACCTGGCACCCAAGTTCTGTGTAGATACTACTTCCTCCACTTGGAAACACCTTTCTTTCCCTTGTTCATACCCCTGCATATATTTTTGTCCTCATGGATGACAAGACTCCCCTTCTTACTTGTTACTCCAAGGAATTAACATCATACATAAATGTAAAGATTAGAAAAACTATGCCATACAAATATGGCTAGAATATTTTAAGATGAAGCTAAGTCCAGAAAACTCAAGGAGGGAGGGGAGGCAGAGAAGATAGTTCACATCTAGCATTCAGATAAAGGCAGGTTGGTTTTCTTGAGAGGGCTCTAAAAGGCTGTTGGATCCTCACAGTTTAAGTCCAAAGAACCACAGCAAAAGAACACATACAATTTTTATACTTGATTCAAAGTCTTTTTTTCAGTGTGATACAAATTGTTATGAATCCATGTTTCCTATTTATGCATCTGTGCTCTATCTACCTTAGGCAACTGTGCTTCACTCCTGATGCTGTCTGTAATGGTAGTATTGAGAGAAGACCTCACTAGACATTAAAAGGAAATTAATATTCTTTTTGGAATGAATGAAGAAGTGAATGAATGAGAGAAGGATGGAGGGAAGAAGGAAAGGAAATAATGAATGAATGTATGCCGATATACAAGGAGTGCAAAGCCCCGCCTGTCAGCCAAAGCTTTGCTATATACAGTAATCCCAAATCCAAACCCAGGTCCTTTCCCTGGAAGGACAATATATATGTAAATAGAGCCATCACATTTAGAATGTCAGGCCTTTGAGGTTTCCTCTAGAGCTCACAAAGGCCACTTCACATTTCTCCATGAAATTCCAAAACTTGACAGCTTTCTTAACACAGCGATGGTGTGGAATAAAAGCTTCAAAAAATCATGCTGGTTGAAAAGTAAACTACTTACCAGTTCAGTTCAGAGGGGGGAAACTCTGAATTTGAGGACTTTGCAGTTATCAAAACTTGGCCTTATGACACAACAGTGATTTAAAATGTAAATACAATTTTTGCGCATGCAGATCAGGGACCAGTCTTGCCTGAGCTTAGCTTTGTGGAGAGTGGGACTGAATTTGAGCTTTGAAAGGGACAGATTCTCATACTCACTGGGTCGTTGACTGCCTGGATCAAGGCTTTGAGCACTTCAATCTGCAGGATTCAAGGCTGTAGTCACCCCCACCTCTCAGCTCCCGGGGACGGCGAGGAGGCACCACAAATTCGTGCCTTCAGACACATGTGCATAAAGGAGCTGTGCAGTAAATGCAGTCGATTTAATAACTGAAGCAGATGGTCTTTTAGAAAAAGAAAGGTACTCTGTGACCTCCATGAATTAAAGGTTGTCGGTGAACCACATCTTGCTTTTTGCCTCCTGCCCGTCCTTGTGAACACAGCTGCGTCTACGTCTTCAGGTGCGTTCAAGGGCTTTATGTGAACATGCTTATGCTTTAAGGCTCTATGTTTGCCGAAGCATATCAGCCTCCATGATCCCTACAAACTGCTGTTTATTTTTAATGGAATGAAGATGATCGGACAGGATCCTTGGTGTGCAGTGGTCACTACTGTCTGCATAGGCCTATTAGTCCCTCCCCTTTGCCTCCTTAACGGTGGGCATCTGCTGCCCCAGGATCTGGCAATGTGGACTGGAGCTGATGCCAGCCCCTGTGGAGCCAGAGCTGTTCTGAGGTTCCCTGAGAGAAGCTGGCAGACTTTGCCTGGGGTGGGGGGGAGAACTAGATGACCTCTAAGTTCTCTTCCAATCTTAAAATCCTGTGACAGATTTAGATGACATGACACTGATATTCCTCTGTATTAAAGGATCACCCTCCTCCATATACAACTATAACTCTAACCTTTCTTGTGACTCTCCTCCACTTTTTCTAGAAATGCCAGTCTGAAGAGTGTGGCCTACAGGTAAAAGAAGTAGTTCATCAGTTTTGATTTTGATTTTTTTTTAATTGCACTATGGTATTGGTATTTCTATATCCATGTGAAAATACATGACCAAATATGAAATTCTTCATATGCAAAAAGTTATAAACACTCCATAACTGTAGTTAAAATACCCAGAAGCTCTAGGCACGAGCAAGCCAAGCTTAATTTTTAAAGGACTATAGAAACCAGTGAAGCAAACCAAGGAAGTTGCCTATGGATGTAAAGTTCTGGAAACGATTTCGTGCAATTTAATTCAGTGAATATATTTTGAAGGTTAGGCTGAACTTTTTTTTTTTTTTATGAAAGAGTCTTGTTTGATTTTAGGAACTGGCACAACACAGCTTCTTTTATAGAGACTGTAAGAGATAGATCAGAACAAGAATACAAAGTCACATTATTACCAAGGGCCAGTCATTAGCCAGGCCTTCTGCCATGGCATGCATTATATATACATGTAGGAATTTTGTGCATAAGCCCTTACTCTTGATCAGTCATTAAAGGTGGTTATTTCTCTCTCTAATATATATATGAAAAACAATTAATTATTAAATGTTCTGGCCCAGATCGCCCACATATTAAGTATTATCTCAGATTTTGAAAACATGAGTGTCTGACTTCAAAGACCAAAGACTCAATATTATACCTACATTTTTCTTTTTTCCGTAACAGCCACAGTAGCTGGCAGAGGGATGAAGGAGGATCTCTATGAGTCCTGTGACTCTTGGGAAGCCCAACTCCTCAGTATTCAGGCTCTCTCTCCAGGTTCCCTATACTCCTCTTCTTTTATTTGAAATGTGCCAGGTGGTGAATCCAGGTGCGAGTGAGTGATGGTCAGGTTTTGAACCTGGCTTTTAGCAATAGGTAACTATCTGAAGTACTAATCTAGGTCAGGGATTTTCTAGCCTCTTTTGTAAGGTATTTCTTCTGTCTAAGCTAATGTAACTACAAATGCAATCTTCCTGACAGCCAGTTTCAAGGTTCTAAATGCAGATGACCTGGTTCTTGGTCAGAAATATGCCTGTAAAGGGAAGCTTTGCAAAGGGGCTTCTGTGGATCCCTGGGTGATGTTGTGGGCTCTGCTCTCAGCCTTCTAGAACTTACTCAGGTTGGAGCCTGTTCTTCATTAAAGGGGATGCACACATGAGAGCAGGAGGCACAAATACATCTTTGCCCTCTGTGATGGGCTCCACTCGCCTGGCAGCCATAGGCAAGATGTGTTTTATTCGTGACCATCCTTCTTGTTTCAGCAGATAATGGACTCTAGTTAGGAGACAACACAGTAAACACAGTATAAACACGGGGATGTGCAGCTGGAGCGAGACTGCATATAAATAAGAGTGCTGGGAGCCAGGAAGGTAATAAGTCAGGAGTGCAATGGAGAAAGGTTATTAAAAGCAAAGCTTGTAAAAATCTGCAACAAGGCTGGAAGTTTGGAGCATTTCTTGATTAGAGGGGGACCAAAGGCAGCAGTTTGTTTCATCTCTGGAGCTGACTGGCTGGGCTACTGGACACTGCACTTAAAATCCCACTGCTACAGGCTTTGTTCAATTGTAAAGTTTGGATTTTATGCACTTAAAAATATTCCAGGACTGTTGTAAAGCTGTTTCCTGAAAGCATTATGACATATAAAAAAAAAAACTGAAAGTACTGCACAAATGGAAGGTTATATTATTCTAAAAATTTGAAAGTGGCTGAAATTACTCTTACACATTTGAGTTCTCTTGTTGGTTGAATATCAAGCAATGTTCTCCTTTATAACCAAAATCTCTCATGGATATAGCAGTCATAAAAACACTGTCTGCTACAATATAGTCAAAACAGAAAGACCTCTTTTTTTGTTAGCTTTGCATTAGTCAAGATCCAGTAGGCTGTGCTGCAATAACAAATGAAATTTGAAATCCTCGTGTCTTCCTAACAACAATGAAAAGGAATGTGCTGTCATTATGAAACAATGCCCAGTGTATCTGTGGCAATTCTCTTGTATTTTTTTTTTTAAGCAGGGGTTTTCGACCCTCAGGCTGTTTCTAGCTCATAGCCACACTGTGACATCTAATATTAGTACCGACTGATAAGGAAAGTCAAGAGGACTCCTTGATGAAATGTTTCTAAATCATACCAAGAGGTTTATCACCTCTACTTCTCTACTAGATCCCAGTGTTAAGGCTCTGACCTAAGTTCAAGTGAGTCTGGGGCTACACATGGAGGATCTGGTGGATGCCTTACCTGCCTTGCTGTTCTTATACTTAGCTCCTGGCCTGGAAATATATGAGGAAACTTTGTAGCTGCAGAAGAAGTTATACCACTTGGATGTTACCCTTCTGACCTGTAAGCCTCCAAATAGGCATAAACTTGTGTATTTGGAGGGCAAAATGAAATACCCAAAATGACTTACCAACCAGTTATCGATTTGATAAGTGAGTCCATTGTGATTTTAATACTGGAAATTTGTATGTCGGCTTCCTGGCTTATCCAAGGTACCACTTAAGTAATTTAACCATATTTCTAGGCTAATTGCTTCCAAGCCATCTTAGTCGCTATGATATAATTGGGATAGTGTTACTTCTTAGCCTTCTAATGCTGAGGCTAATAGCTTTGGTCAGGCATTTTACTATTGATTAGAATACTTTATTAAAAGTCTAAGATCATTGTGCAAAAAGAAAAACTTGTTAAATGCAGTCATTTATATCTTACACCCTAACAGCTGGCATTTTCATAGTCTGAAGTCGTTAGAAATTGCTGACATTACTTACAACCTACAACCTGTTTCAGTGTTCAAGTGATTCAGTGATATCTTTTAGGTTACAGAGATTTCAATGGCAAGATGACTGGGATTCTGTTGTTATTTATGTCTTTGCTTAAAGAATGGGGTGGACATCTATGGAGAGAAATTAGTACTCCAAAATAGCAGTCAGCATTTAAGTTCACTTTAAATACCTTTGCCAGATGGACAGCCAACTGTTTCACCAGTGTTTGGGACTTCCCAGCAGTAAAATGCTGGTATGTAAAGGTTAGCCATTCATTTTATCTTCAACAATACAGTCTGTTCTTAGAGTGAGTCCATTCTCTCAATTTGTGAGCTTGATGGTTTGAATTTGCCAGTCCTAAACTCCATCTGCTTGTTGCCAGTCAACAGTGGAACAGATTTCAATAAACTTCAAAGCTGTAAATAAATTGTTGAATAAACCCAAATGATAGGCAAGACTTAAACACTGGGGTTTGCTGGGCATTGTACTTAATTAGGTGGGGGCGGGGAGATGGCGTAGTGGATAAAAGCACTTGCTTATGAAATCGTGAGGACCTTAGCACCCATGTATAAAAACTGGCATAACTGTGGGTGCCTGGAACTTCAGCACTGGGATGGGCAGTCACACTCCATCTTGCAGAAGAGAATAAGGCAGAGAGCAGTAGGAATAATCAAGAGTCATCAAGGGTTTCTGATGACTAACATGTGTGGTGAATACATGTCCATTCTTTTACTTTTAATCTTTATGTGTATTTATAATTAAAGAGGAATTTTGAGAGGTCAAATTGAGTCTGACTTTGTTATCTGGTCTGGAAGTCTGTCTCTTAATCTAAGTACTTATTTGTATTTAGAAGGGGGGAATCTATCGTTATGTTTTATTAAGTCTGACAATTTTCCCTTTGTTCTCTACTTTTATTGTAATTAGTTATTATTTTTTTTCCTATTCTCTTCTTCCTTAATTTGGTATTTTCAAATATTGATTTTTTTTTTTAGTCCATGTGTACTGTGTGTGTGTGTGTGTGTGTGTGTGTGTGTGTGGGTGTGTGTACCCTTATATATGTATTTGCAGGCATGGACATGCCATACATGTGGAAGTCAGAGAACATTCTGTTGTTATTCTATTTGCATATGTCAGATTAGCTGGCCTTAAGCTTCTGAAGGTTGTCATGTCTCCTCCCATCCCAACAGTATCTCTGGGATGCTCATATGATGGATTCTAGAATTTCAAAGTTAGTTCTTTATACTTGTGAGGGAAGCACTCTTATCCACTGGACCATGTCCCCAGCACAAGACACTGAATTTTGTATTTGCTGTTGTCTGTGGCTCTGGAGCAATGATTCCCTAAGTGTCTGAAGACCTTTAGCATTAGCTGTTACATTCAGTATTTGGGTAGCTTACCCAACCCCTTCACAGGCTGACTCCCATACTTCCTGAATCAGAAACTCTGATGTCATGATCAGGCAGCCTGTCTGATGAAGCCCTCTATGTGAATGCATTCTGACATCTGATAACTACCCTGTAACATTTAAAATACTCAAATGTAACACTCCATAAGCTACCTTCAAATTACATTCTAGTACTTATATACCTACATAAGCAGTAAAATAGTTCCAGTTGTTACTTCCTCTTTGTGCTGGTTAGTGTTTGTCAACTTGATATAAACTAGAGTCACCTTGGGAGGTGAAACCTCAAACGGAGGAATCACCACCATCAGATTATAGGCAAGACCGTGGTGCATTTTCTTGATTAATGACTGATGTAAGAAGGCCCATGCCAATGTGAATAGTGCCACCCCCAGGCAGGTAGGACTGAGCTACGTAAGGAAGCAAACTGAGCAAGTCATGGAGAGCAAGCCAGTAAACAGTGTTCCTCTGTTATTCCTACCTCCGCTTCTGCTTGAGTTCCTGCCCTGGCTTCCCTCAGGGACTGCCTGTGACATTGAAGGGTAAGTCAAATAAACCCTTTCCTCCCCAAGTTATTTTTGGTCATGGTGTTTATCACAGCAATAGAAAGCAAGCCAGAACACATTTATTGATACAAGTGTGCCATTCGTTTATCTCCATTTACTTTATACTGTACAATGTGGTTTATCTTGTCTTTTAAAAGTTAGAGAAATGATTCTATGACAGACATTTGTTGTAGAGCAGGGATTATGAAGGACTTACCTACCCTGTCTTGGCAGAGTTAGGCTGTCGACTTCCCTGCTACCAAGTTTTGTCCTTTTGGACAGCAGTCTGTCTGCAGTTGGTGCAAGGGGTTTTTTCATGCCAAGAGATAGGCTTGCCACTAATTCAACCATCTTACAGTGGAGGTTCTTCGATGCTTATCTTCTACTTGGAGTAGAATAGAAGGTGCTGTCAGGCACTGATATGTCTCAATATAAAAAAAAATCTTGATTTAAGATAACATCTTTGAATGCCATATTCTGCAGATCTCTTGGGGTTTTTGAAGATGCCCTATCCATCTCTTGTATTTAGATAAGCAAATGTTGCTTGTCTCTTAGCAACTTGATTACTGGGTAGTTTAGAGAATATCTGTGATAGACTGTCATAGTAGCTAACAAAGTGACATGTTTGCATGACTAGGAGTTTGCTTTACTTAACTATCCTAGACCGTTTTAGACGGTTGGTATTAAGAGGTCAGAGCTTCACATTTTATTTTTAAGTATCTCTAGGTATGATACCATTAGGAAGCGTTACCTTTAAATTTGTATCAATATACAAAGATCTATTCAATTGTGGTTAAATATACTGTTAATTATGTGGAAACAGGACCCAAAGGATGAAGACTGATGCAGGAATGTATGGAGAGAAAATGGGAACTGTCCAGGCAGTCATTGGTATGTCCTTTCTTAGTTTTGGAAGCTGCAGGCCCTGCACTTCCTATATAAGCAAATATATTTATCCCTCTCAGGTCTCTGAGGTGGTTGAAGAATAGACAGCTAGAGTCTCATAGTTAAATTTTGAGTTGTTTAGGAATCAAGAGGGTGTTATAGATCTAAGAAGATACTCTTAAAAGTGTGTTGCAAGTTAGTATGAATGTTGAGTCAGATATAGACCTTTAAACTCATGGAGATGGTTAGATAGTAGAATGTTAAAGTCAGGGGCCAAATATGTATAAACTGGACATTGGGAAGGTATACTGGGCCATTTAACTCTCATAAATGTGGCATATTTATATCTATTGTTTTGTATAATACTTACTGTTATAAGAGAAGGAACCATCTGTTGGACTGAAAGGGGAAACTTCTGGGGGGAAGAGGGTGGAAGGGCGGGATAGGAAGGGGGAATAGGGAGGGGTTTGTGACTGAGATGTAACTTGAAGAAAAAAAAATAAAGTATTTAAATAAAAAAAGTTAGAGAAATGAGATAAAATCTGTCATATTTATTTATATTTACCATTTTTGTTGGTCTTTTTCATGTCTAAATGAGCTTCCAGATCCTGTAACTATCTCTGATTGTAAAGTGTTCTTAGTTACGGCTTGTCTCAGAATCTGCTTGTCTCAATATACCTTTATTTCATTCTTGTATTTATTGGTGTTTTCACATATAGATATTTCTAGGCTGACTTTTTGGAGCACCATAAAGATGTTATTCCATTTTTGTCTTGTTCACATCGATTTTGACCTGAAATCTCTGTTTATTCTTACCTTGTGCTCTTTTATGTGTTATTTATCTTTTCAGTTTGCTTTTAAATATTTTCTCTGTATCATTGGTTCATAGCAATTAAATGATGATGTTCCTTGCTGTTGTTTCATTTGTATTTATATTGTTTGGCTTTCATTAAGCTTCTTGGCTCTGTGGGCTGACAGTTTTCACCAAAATTTGGACAAATTTGAGGCCATTATGCTTTCAAGTATTTTTTCATTCTATTTTGTCATTTGTTTCCAACTTCCATTATAGTTAGGTTGCCAAGGTTCTGTTTATTAACTTATTTATTTTGGGGGGGGGGGATCTTTTCTCTCTATGGTTTTGTTTACCTACCTAGAAATCCTTAGATTTTCATGTTTACTCATCTATTATTACTCAGTGTCCAATGTGCTAGACAGTCTGTTCAGACATCTTATTTGATAGCTAGAATTGCTTTTGTTTTTCTTTTGAATATTCCATATACACATATACATGAACTCATATATGCATCTCATTTAAAGGATTAAATGTATATGTATAATGTTTTCTAAAAGGATCAGATGCTATTCAAGGGGCTCTATTTTCTGTGCACATTTCTATCAGTTGATTTTTACTGTTAAAGTCAGGCATCTTTCCTTCTATCTATCCAATACAATCTTTGTTTACTTATAGCATTAAGAGTTGAATCCAGAGCTTTAAGCAAGTTAGGCAATTGCTTTGTCACTGAGCTATATGCCCAGACCCTCGGTGTATCTTCCTGGAATGTCTAATATTGCTCGTTATGCTGTTGAAAGTTTAGGATTTGTTTCTTCCTTTAAAGAGTATAAAAATTTTGTTTGGACAAGCCATGAAGTTATGTATGGATTAGCTTGATATTTTTGATGTTTCTGTTAAAACTTCTCTGTTGTGATTTGTTTGTTTGGAAGCATGCATGGAATACCCCTTGCTCTGGGGCTAATTTAGTTTGTTTTTTATTTGCTGTCTTTGATGAGTCTCTACTGAGTGTGATGAATATTCAGGGAGGTTTTGAAGCATTGACTTCTTGAATTCAAATGTTTCCCTGTCCTATGTAAGCTTTGAGATTTATTTGCTTGACAGAGTGGAGTTGTTTTTTGCTTGTCTTCATGTGATACAGTTCTATGAATACACAGCTTCATGTTTAGCATCATACTCAAGGAGGCAGGAGGCCCTATGATGATCCCTGAAAAAAAATTTTTTTGGCCTATCTTTCTCCTCTTTGGCACTTTAACCTGCAAGTTTTCATATCTCAGGCCTCTGTCAATCATCATTATCTCAGGCTAATGAGACCCATTCTTGAGATATGGACTTCCAAGTACACTTAGGAGGAACACAGGGTTGTTATAGCACTCAATTTGTTGTTTATCTTCTCTGTATAGTTAACAGACTAAGTCCCTTTTTAAGTTTCATGTTTTATTGTGGTTTGAATGAGAGTGTCCTCCATAGGCTCATGTATCTGAATAATTTTTCTGCAGTTGGGAGAACTGGCCTTAGATTATGGGCTTGTTGGAGTAGGAATATCATGGGAGGTGGGCTTTTAAGTTTCAAAAACCCACACCATTCCAAGTTAGCTCTCTCTTTTTCTTTGCTTCATTCTTGTGGACCAGATGTTAAGTTCTCAGCTACTAATCCAGTGTCATGTCTGTTTGTTGCCATGCTATGATGGTCATGGACTCTAACTCTCTGGAACCTTCATCTCCAATTTACTTTCTTTCATAAATTCCCTGTGTTGTGATGGTTTGTCATAGCACTAAAGTAACTAAGACAGTGTTATTTTCTATTTTGTATAGTTTCTAGGTGTGGGGAAGACCAAGTTTGGTATCAGTCACCTTTTTTTGGCCAGTGGTAAAAGTCTCCCACTGATTTACCTTGAACAATGTATCATTAATTTTTTGATATAGGAAAATCTTGTACTTGAATTCTTCAAGTAGTCCACATGCAAACTACGACCTGAAAAATCTTCCTATGGTGTTCAGATATTGGGTTTTAGTATTTATATGTTGCAAAATTATGGGAAAATGTTCCTGTTTATATATTTAAGTCAGAAACATGTCATTTTAATATTGTAATTGCTTACTGACATGGTATATGGATTAAGCTAGGCATGTACTATGAGAAAAATGCCCCAAATTCTAGCATGTTGGAAGTATATTCATAGGTCTTTTTCTTGCTCAATAAAAATTTGCAAGAGGTCAGTTCAGCCCAAGGGACTGGATTCTCTGCATGCGCAAAGCGGAATGGATTGTTCAGGCTGCTGGAATCCGTAGTTGCAGTTTCCATACTCACTACCAAATGAAGAAAAAACTAGAATATCTTCCATAATTTTTAATGAGTCAACCTGGAAGCAGAACATGCCATTTCTATCTAATTCTTTGGCCACAACTACCTCACTCTGTTTAGGTGCAAGGTAATGGAGACATAGAGTGCCTCAAATGATGAGAACTTCACACTAACTAGCCCTAGTGATGCCCATTACAGTGTCCTTGAACACCTGAGGCTGGCCTGTCTCCTTCACTGAAGACCCCAGACCAAATTGCATGCATGCAATCCCTTCTACTTGCTTAAGGGGCTTTCCTAAATGTTATCTTAATTTCTCTACATTGTCCTTTGAGCTATGTTAGAGAGCCTATTTTAGCCACATTGCCTCAGGTGAAATACAGTGAAGCTAGACACAGATCAAGAGGGACACTGGAAAGAGATTTAGCTTTATTGTATGTACAGTTCCCTGCAGACTGAATGCCAGTCAGGGTCACTGAGACAAACATGGGGTCAGCCATGAGAGAGATGGAGGGAGAATAGTTGAAGGTGAGTACGTCAGTTATGGCTTCTAAAGGAAGGCATATGTAGGTCGACTAGGTTTAGGATTGGCTAGTTTAATATTGGCAGGCTTTGAGGCTTAGGGTTGGTCTTAGTTTTCTGATACTTGGCCCAAATGTGTATATTGTGACTGATGTATGACAATCCAATAAGGGTGCCTGTTGAAGCATACATTTGATTGGCCTTATATCTCTTTAGGTCCTCAAAACTGAGACAAAACATCAGTTAGGAAAAACTGTTATCAGCCAGATATTATTATCCCTGTTTTCTATTTAGAGTTCTTAGTCCCATTGAGGACAGATGAATTTTTATATTTTATCTAGTTATTACCCAAAGGAGTTTAGTGGTAGGATTTAAAAGTCTGATTCAACTGATGAATATGCTTTCCAGTGCAATGGCTTCTACAGAAGGATTCATAAATGTTCCCACCAACTGTGAGGCATGTCAGGCCTCCCTACCCACCACCTCATTTAGAGGAATTGTCTTCTTGCTTCTATTGCATGGGAGTGGGGTGGAAGTGTCCTATAGAGACAATTAGACCTAGAGGACATTCTTCAGTTCTCAGTAAAAGGAGATTCTCTCAAGAGAATGCACAATGAACAGTAAGAGCTGACACTGCAGTTAGGGTCTGATTTCCAAATCTCAGAGGCAATTATAGCAGGTGAATGAAACTGGACGAGATTCCTCTAGATCACTATTTCTTAACTTGTGAGATGCAACCCTTTTGGAGATTGAACCACCCTTTCAAAAGGGTTGCCTAAAATCATAGGAAAACACAGATATTTACATTATGAATCCTAACAATAGAAAAATCACATTTATGAAGTAGCAACGAAAATAATTTTATGGTTGGGGGGTCCCCACAATATGAAGAACTGTATTAAAGGGTCACAGCATTAGGAAGGTTGAGAACCACTGATCTAGATCAAGTGTTAGTGAGAAACTTCAAAACTATCACTTGCTTGTGTATAATAAGGGTGAATGGCAAGTTCACATTCAGTGGTGTTCTAGGAGTCTCCAGAACGTGAGGAGCCTTTCTGCCTCCTACCTACACCCCAAGTAAGCCCAAAGTTGGTCTGTAGATAGTAGAGATGTGCTTTTTGAGAAACACCAATTACTCCAAAGGGTTGGCATATTATGATGTCTAGATTATATAAATATTAAGGCCCATTTGCAAACACTATAGAAAAGCTAAATTGAATTAATTTTTAGTTTTTTTTGAGTTGGAACACTGAATTAAAAAACAATTTAAATGTCTCACTTGCTGAGAAAAAAATCAATGGTTTAAAATTAATTTCATATTTTAAACTTACTGTTAACTCGATAAAGCCTTTTGGGCTTTTTAAGCTAATTGTCTTTGAACTCATTTTAAATTTAAAAGTCTTTATAATTTTGATAATATTTTATACTATCCTTACTGAAGTAGTTCATATCACAAATGTGAAAGAATATAGAAATAATTATCAAATCCTAAGTATTAAAATGATGCATATATATTTGAAACATTACTATTGTTTTGTAGAATGCATGAATTATATTATGCTACTTTGGGTTAAGCACCCTGTATGTGTACATGAATGTATGTGAATGTACTTAAATGAAAATTTGCATATCCATGGAAGAGTTGAAAGTCTGTGCATTAGAATGTTATCTCTAAGGGAAAGGAAATGAGAATATAATTTTAAATTTTCTATTTTAATTTGATCATATCTAGAATGTATGTACATATATATATATATATAATTGATAAAATAAGCAGTTTAAAAACCTGTGAATGTGTTCAGAACAATTATCCTTATTTATGAATGAGTTAGAATTCTTTTAGGCATTTTAGTCAAATGTTAGCTGCAGTTTTGATGCTACAGCAGTAATTCTTAAAAGGTCATAATACTCTGCTTCATAAGTATATAATCACCCACTTTTAAGTTTTCAAATTTTAATTTCAATAGAGATACATGTTCATAAGGAACAGTAGAAAGTGGGAGCCTTTTATCTATTCCTATCTCTCATATATAGATTAATATATCTTTAAAAGTTTAATGAAAAGCATTTCTATACCTTTTACTATTTATATGATAATATAAAACATTCAAGATGGTATACAATAAAATTAAATTTATATTGTTTTTTTCCTATCCTACATCCCCTATTAACTATTTCTAGGTTAAAGTATTTTAGAAGTAGTTGAAATATGATTTAGAAATCTAAAATCACTGGTTGTTTTGCCTGCTATTTGAGAAATTCATGTTGCCACCTCCTTATTTCAACTTTTGGCCATTTTGGCTTCTTGTTTATTGGTTTATATTTTAGTTACTTTCCTCAAAGCTGTGACAAAATGCCAGGCAAATTAATGAAGGAAAGGTTTCTTTAGCTTACAGTTTGAGGGTACTAGGCCATCACTGCAGGAAATTCATAGTGGTGGGGTCTTGATGCAGCTGGTCATGTTGGCTCTTCAGTCAGGACATGGAAAGAGTTGAATTCTGAGACTCAGCTCACTTTCTCCTTTTCTTCCTATCTAGGACCCCAACATATGGGATGGTGCTGCCTGTACATATTTAGAGTATTTCTTCCCTCCTCAACTAACTTAATCTCAAAACTGTCACACAAATATAGCCAGAAGCTCTTCTCGAAGATGATTCTAGATCCTGCCATCTTGACAGCAAATAGTAACCATCATAGTTACTTTTCTGGTTTTGAAATTATGTTAAAATTCATGTGTTTCTTGACTCATTTTCATGTGACTTTGTTATAACTCTTATTAAGCCCTTTGCTCTGTGTCTTTAGGCTTAGAGTTAACAGGTGTTTATGGATACCCATTTTGTATATTTTCACATAATATTGATTTGCAATATTAACAGATGCGAGGATTGTAGCTCATTCAATGACCTAAATCTCCCTGGTAGAGCAGCCACTGATTCTATGACATAGACAGCAGACTATGTGTCCTGTGACATTCCCAGGGACAAAAGGCCTGTTTATCTGGATACAACACTGATGACAGACCAAAGAAATGATTCCACCCATTTATCTTTATGAATCAATGAGTTTATTGGGCTGCTAAAAAGAGTATAGTTGAGTATACTTACAGGATCATGGATTTTTCAATGATAACTGAGTTAACAAAACTCTGACCTCAGACTGGGTGAAGACTCTCAAAAGGTGTTGCTGGAGCATTTTGCACAAACTGTAGGCACTTAGTGTAAATGTTTTTATTTCCTCAGATGAGGGGATGAGATGTAAGCTGTTCCCAAAGTTTACAAATACATGGCTTGGGCTGAGCCCCGAGTTTCTATTTAAGTATCCCTAGGCCTAGGCCTAGAAGCTTCTAGCTTCCATACAATTTAATCTCCTGAAAACCCAGACCTTGAAAACTTCTGCTTCCAGCCTCTGTCTGCTAAGCTAGACTTAGAATGTTTTTAGCCTCTGAGGCTTACTGCTGAACAAACTCACACTTTCTAGTCTTTCTGAACTCTGGCTGGCTTGTTCAACTCAGCTGTTCTGGCTCAGTATTCCTCTCCAAGCTGACTGATTCAAACTAGCTTTTCTCTACTTCTCACTGAATTACTCTGCTTGGAAAAACTGCCTCTGAACTCCATGAACTGAACTGCAGGAACTCACTGCACTCAACTGAACTGTGCTGAACTGTGGTGTACTCCCAAACTCTTCTGAACTGTCTCCACCAACTCTCTGCCCTCTCACTGGGCTTCTCTTAAGCAGCTTCTCTTTCCTGTATGTTCTCATGAGAGTTGGCTGTATCCTATCTTGACTCATTTTATCAAATCTTACTCTGATTTGTCACTTTTTCCATCCCAATTGATGTCATTGTTTGGGATTAAATGTGAATTGGAGGCATGTCTGTATTCCAGCCAGAGAGATTAAAAATGTGTATTCTAGTCAGAGGGATTAAAGGTGTATACTAAGGACATATTTGTATTCCAGCCAAATCTCACAGACCTAGGTCTTTGGATTTGACCCCTTTCCAAAGTAGTCATGTTGCTGGACTAAAATTCCTCTACAACTCTGCCTGGTTGAAATTCTCCTTTTCTTGACATTTGTTTACTGCTTATATAACCTGGGGGAGGGGCCTTGTGAATCCTGTACATTTCAGCTTCCATAGACTTATATGTTTTATTTACTTCCTATGTCCCTGTCTTAGTCAGTGATTTATTGCTGTGAAGAGAACCATGACAATAGGAATTCCTATAAAGGAAGGCATTTAATTGGGATTGACTTAACAGTTTCAGAGGTTTAGTCCATTGTCATCATGGTGGGGAGCATGGAGGGATGCAGGCTGACATAGTGCTGCAAATGTAGCTCAGAGTTCTATATCCAATCCATAGCCAGCAGGAAGAGAGAGGCATGGCCTGGGTTGAGCTTTTGAAACTCCAAAGCTCACACCCAGAGACACACTTCTTCCAACAAGGTCACACCTATTTCAACAAGGACACATCTAATCCCTCTCAAGTAATGCCACTCTCTAATCACCAACATTAAAATACATGAGCCTAAGACAGGGACTTTCCTATTTAAACCATCACAGTCACCTAAGTTTCCCTCTCTCTCCATGGGAGATTGTTCATTTGGAGGGAATTTCTATGAACACAATGCAAACTTCACAGAAAGGAAAGACAGGGAAGGGTTGGGGGGGGGGATTCACACAAGGCCTTTTCGATGTATTCTTCCAGTGTTTTTATGCATTTAAGACCCAAGAGTGACTTTTTTTAGTATGTGGGCACAAGGACTGTGATGCTGTTAAGGCTATTACTAAACAAAGTATTTATCTTCTTGTACAGACAATTCATGAGACGAAAGGAGGATCAGCTCAGAAGATCAGACATTAGTGTCTTTTATATATTTTATATATAATTCTTCAAATTAAGTACAGTCTCCAGATGGGGAAATGTAGCAAACCAAAAGCTGGGTTTTCTGGAAGTAGCTTTTCAGAAGCATTTTCTCAATGGTACTGCCTGTTAGCTTGAAGTCACACAAAACTTTTCAGACAGAACGGACTTTCCAGCAAGTTCCAAGCAGAGTGGCAAGGATGACTTGAGGGTGATCCAGAAAGAGCTATGTTGGCCTCTCATTGCTTTGTGGAGTTAATCCTCAGATACCAGACATTTTAAACAACGTCAAGTGTGTATCATTAATAGTCTTCACATCAGTTAAGGCCAACCCATGTGTTCTCCCACCTCTAAAACAACTCGGGGTCACTCATGCTGAGACTCTAACCATCATGTACTTCCCCCACCTGTTCTCACCATTTTCCACTTTCTTCACCATCATTAGGTACCCACTGCTGGAACCATGTCTGCTCTTCTGAAAAGTCCCAGGATTTTTTATGATTTTTATATCTTTTCAGTTGCTGCTGTTTTACTATCTCATTTTCCTGCCTCCTTCATTTTAAGTGACTCATCTTTTTCAAGCCTTTCCAAAACATTCCACTCAGTGTACATAAAAGCGACTCTCTTTTCATGTTCATCTTTCATTGGTTTATGTGACACTTAATTTAATTACATAATTGCAACAGCATATCCAACTGGCATAAATAGGTTTGGGCACAACCACACCTGACATAGCTGAGCATCCAGCTCAACTGGTGAAAGCTACAGTGTTAGTATACAGCAGAAATTAGCCAACTGGCAGACAGCTTTCAACATGCTGTGTCCTGAGTCAATATGATTTACCACAGACATAGAGAACATCTATTTTTTTTTAAGTGGTTTGCTAAGGGTAGAGGAGTACAGGGACTTGGGACTTAGGCTTCAGTGAATACCACAAAGAGTTACATTGGAGCCCTCAGGGTTTCTCCTATATCTCTGAGACCTGAGTCTTGTTTAACCTATGAGGCTGGAGCTTAGTAGAACGGAAGTGTATGCAGGTGATTAAGGCTACTGCTACTTTGAAACTGTTCTTCCTGGTTCAGAATTCATAGAAGGATCACTAAACTGTGCCCTGAGCATATTCTTGGTTACAGCTCCTCTGTTCACTTGATGATATCTAGGATCACCTGGGAGATGGGTCTCTGGTCATTTCTAGGATGGTTATCTTGGGTAGGTTAATTGATGTGAAAGGCCCAGCCACTGTGGGTAGTATCCTGGACTATATAAAAAGGTAAAAGTGAGATGAACACAGACATTTATCACTCTCTTTTTCTTGACTTCAGATGCAATGCGATCAGCTCTTCCAAAGCCCTGTCCTATGTAATGATGGCTATACCATGAAACTTTGAGCCAAATAAACTCTCCATTCCTAAAGTGCCTTGTCAGGGTATTTTGTCACAGCAACAGAAAAGTACCTAATAAGGTACTCGAGGAGGACTGTTGGCTCCTCGTAATTGGGGTTTCTGGGTAACTGTCCTTAAAATTGGGGGATTATCCTGGTGAGCTTGGTGTGAACAGAAAGGCTCCTCCAGGCAGAGAAGGAGAAGCAGCAGAAGTGACTCAAGGATTAGTGACCAAGGCAGAATTTGAGATAGTTCTAAATGACAGACTCAACCATTCATTCGTAACCCTGGCAATGGAGGAACGACACCATTCTTTATAAGCTTGCAAAGGGAAGAAAGAAAATGGATTCTACCAAAGGCTTCCAAAAAGCAGATAGCCTTTAGTTTTGTCCTGGAGAGATACACACCAAATTTCTGATCCTCCGAGCTATAAAATAGGTTCATGTTTCTTAAAACCCTGAAATTGTGTCACTTTTATAGCTGCAATAGAAAACTAGCATTACTTTTCTTCTGCCCCCAAAATCTTCTCTCCCAAAAAAGCAAATTACATTTAGGGGATGTATATAACCTAATCTCTGACTTTTGCAACTTTAACACCCACAGTATTTAAATACAGCCCCAGAGCTGCTGTGAGTGATATAACGGAATCAACCCTTTCACAACTACATGTTTAAAACACTGCAACTATCCAAGGATGTTTTTAAACAGTGAGTCTATCCTGGATGAATAAAGATCAAAAAAATAAGAAGGACTCTGAAAATTATTATACTTGGCATTGTTACTTGCTTGGCTAGTTCAGCACCCAGAATGGCATTGTGGATAGGAGCTGCTGCATTTATCTTGCTGTCTGTCTCTTCCTGTGGGGAAATGAATGATGCAATGAGAAGTGCTGAAGATCATTGAATTATAAGGATTCATGGAGACCCCTTGTGGGACCAAGGAAGAGGATAAAATTTTCAGAAACAAGTTTAAGACCTGCTGTTATAGGGAGATAGAGCACTGGGAAGAACCAGCACTTTTGGTCATCTTAATAGACAATGTCGAGATGAGACACACATTCAGAGAAATACAGTAGGGGTGATGATGATTGAGTCCCAAACAAGTACTCAACCTGTCGAAGGGCTTTGCTCTAGGCTCAGGTGTCAAGATGGTTTAGTAGAAAAGGAACAAAATAATGGGAAATGGAAAATTGTCAGGTTGTGGGGTGGTGGTGAGAATATATACTTGTTCTAGGGGTCCCATATAAATCAGGAAGAATGATAGTACAGTACATTCTGATTCAGAATCCTAGGTAAAAATATTCTTCTCAAGTTATAGCAGCAACTCTCCAATAGAAAAAATAGATTTAAGATGATCACCAGTGGGGATTCTCAGGCTCTTGATTGTAGTAGAGGTTTTTTTGTTTTGTTTTGTTTTGATATTAAGAATTTCAAATGGGAGAGAAATCTACCAGGGATGGGAGTGTGGCCTGGGACAAGAGTCCAGTCTGAAATTTAATTTCCTTATGTGAAGAGGAAATGGCCCTACTATGTACTCTCAACTTTAAGAATAAATTAAGATGTCCACTTTGTGAACTTTCATGTAATTAAAAAATCAATCATAATTAATATTTTCCCAACTATTAAAGCTGACTCAAATTTATATCAATTCATTGAAATTAATAAAGCTTTGGAATAATATTCCTTGGGTGATATTTTATGGGGAAAGAAGGAATTGATTCTTTTGACCTTTAGCCTTATTTAATTATCTCATATCTGTTCTCTTTGTCTTGTCCAAATTTCATGTTTCTCCTTTCTTACCTTCCATACATTCATCCATCCGTGTCACAGTAGCATACATACCCCATTTTTTATTCAAATAATTTTGGACAGTTGTTTAATAATATTAATAGTCATAACATTAATGATGACACTAGCTAAAGTTCCTTGAAGTTTAGTTATATCAGGCATGGTTCTTAGTGAATTACAAATATTAATTAATTTATGTATATGGATAAGGTACTATTATCACCAAATTAGCAATGAGGAAGCTCAAAAAAACCTGTCCGTTACCCTAGTAACAAGACATAGTAGAGCAAGGATGCATACCACACAGTCTACTGATGATCTCAATTTTAGCTAGTCAGGATGCTTTGCTGTCTTCTCTTGATGTTGTCATCTGCCATACAGGGACTTCTGTGGAAACATACATTCTCTGGTTGGAGAAAAGTCATTGATATGTACGTGTTTATTGTAAAGCAATGTAGATGACAGACATGACAATTAGATCAAAGTATCCACAACTGACTAATCCATTCTTCGGTCGAGGGACATCTGGGTTGTTTCCAGTTTCTAGCTATTACAAATAAGGCTGCTATGAACATAGATGAGGAAACTTCCTTATGATTCCATGAAGAGGTATTTGGGTGTATACCCAGAAGTGGTATGGCTGGGTCCTGAGGCAAAGCTATTCCAAGTTTTCTAAGATATCACCAGACTGACCTCCATAGTGGTTGCACAAGCCTGCATTCCCACCAGCAATGGAGGAGGGTTCTCCTTTCTCCCCATCCTCGCCAGCATGTGCTGTCATATGAGCATTTTATCTTAGCCATTCTGACAGGTGTGCGATGGAATCTCAGAGTCGTCTTGAGTTGCATTTCTCTGATGATTAAGGATGCTGAGCATTTCTTCAAGTGTCTCTCAGCCATTAGGAATTCCTCCTTTGTGAATTCTCTGTTTAGCTCTGTTCCCCATTTTTTGATTGGATTATTTGGTTTCTTGACATTTAATTTCTTGAGTTCTTTGTAAAGTAAGGATATTATTCCTCTGTCGGATGTGGAGTTGGTGAAGATTTTTTCCCAATCTGTAGACTGCCATTTTGTTTGAATGACAGTGTCTTTTACCTTACAGAAGCTTTTCAGTTTCATGAGGTCCCATTTATTGATTGTTGGTCTTAGATCCTGAGCTGTTGGTGTTCTGTTCAGGAAATTGTCACCTGTGCTCTTGAGTTCGAGGGTTTTCTCCACTTTTTCTGCTAGTAGATTTAGTGTGTCCAGCCTTATGTTAAGGTCTTTGATCCACTTGGACTTAAGTTTTGTACAAGGTGATAAGTTGACTAAAATATAGAGACTATATTGATAAATCTACAGTACAACCCATATAACTAATATTTGAGTTCCTTATATATTAATATCCTATTAGATGAATAGATGACAGATTTTCTCCCATTCTTCATGCTTCTTCTCTCTCTAGCATGTATTTCTCTTAATGTACAGAAGTAGTTAAATTTCATCCAATCCCATTTATCAAATCCCATTTATCAAATCTTGACTCTTTTTCTTGGCTACTGAATGTAATTCAGAAATCCTTGTCTTATCTGTATCTTGCAGGGCTTTACCTGTTGTTTCCACCAGTATGTTCAAAGTTCCAGGTCTTAATTTTGTTGTTGCATATATATTTGTGTGGAGATGTTTACACAATTGTTCCATATGTATTGTGTGTGTGTGTGTGTGTGTGTGTGTATCACTTTCTATTTATTTATTAAAAGAAGCTTTCTCACCTGAACACACTGTTTGCCAGTTTGACAGGTCTGGCTACCCAGCTAGCTTGTCCTGCGGATTCTGTGCCTGCCTGTTGAGTGGTGTGATACAGGTGGGTTGCTGCCACTCTTGCCCAGGATTTACACAGGTACTTGAGATGTGAACTGTTTCTCATGCTTGTGTGACAAATACTTTACCCACTGAGCTATTCTAGCTCCAAAGTTTGAGAATGTGGGTCCATTTTAAGGTATTTTTTTTTTTAATATAGGGTGACAGGTAAGTATCTAGTTTCATGATTCTATATGTGAATCTTCAAATCTTCCAGCATTATTAGTAATTGTGTTGAAAGTCCTATTATAATTTTTTTATTATAGTCTTCCATTTTTTTATGCTAATTTCATCCTTCAGTGGCCTTATTGTCCAATTTGAAATCAGGCATTGTGATACCTTCTGCAGTCCTTGCTGATGATTGTTTGAGTTAGTATTAGTAATTTGTATTCATTTGAACTTTAGGATTCTATTTTTCTTGTCCCGTTCAGAATGTTATTGGGGTTTTGAGCAGGATTATTGCATTCAATTTATGTTTTGTCTTTAGTAATATGGCCAGGTAACAATATTAATTTTGTCCATCTGTGAACACAGTAGATATATCCAGCTTCTAGTATCTTCAAGTTTCATTGGAGAATTGGTTATGTTTACTGTTTGGTATTTTATTCTTGTTTAAAGTATTGCAAATGGAATTGTTTTATTGGTTCCTTTCTTGGTTCATTATCAGTTTATTAAAGAGCTACTAGATTTTAATGTTGATTTTCTATCTTGCTAGTTTGCTGAATTTGTCAAGTTTTAAGTCTTTCTGTAGAATTTTAAGGATCTATTAAGCATAGAATCATATTGGCAAATAAAGATAGTTTGACTTCTTTATTTATCCTTTGTATTTCATTTCTGTTTCTTTCCTCATCCCCTTGGTTAAAAGTTTAAATACTATATTGAATAAGAGTGGTGAATATTGATATCTCCTGCCTTCATGATTTTTTTCATCTAGTTGGCTATAGGTTTCTCGTACATAACTAACAATTGTTATGCTGAAATATGATCCTTCTGCACCTTATTTTCCCAGGACTTTTATTATGAAATGAGGTTGAATTTCATCAAATGGTTTAATGTAACTATTGAGATGATTTGGGATTGTTGTTCTTGGTTTTATTTCTGTGCTGTATTCAGCTATTGTTATGTTGAACTCTCCTTATATCTCTGGAATTAAATGAACTTGATTATAATTTATGTGTCAGTATGTGTAATATATGTGTAAGCATGTGTTTGCATGTGAACATGCTACTGTGCTCACTTGTGGTGGCCAGAGGTTGATGTTGGGTGTATCTTCTTCTATCATTCTCCACCCTACTTTTGAGACAGGATATTTCATGGACCCTAGAGTTCACCAGTTGACCAGACTGGCTGGCCAGTAGAATCTAGAAATCTGCATGTCTCAGTGAACCACAAAATAGTGATAGGGTTACAAATGTACTTCACCGTGCCAGGTTTACACGTGTGTGCTAAAGGTGCAAACTCACATCTTCATGCTTCTGTAATAGGTACTTTATGAACTTGGCCCATCTCCATAGTACAGTATGATTTTTCTCATGTAATGGGTTTTTTTGGGGGAGGGTTATGGGGTATTAATATCTGTAGCAGAATCCAAGCCTATACATATTTAATACAGTGCTTCATCCTTGTACAAATGGGAAAAATTAAGTTTAACATTTCTAGACTGATATGGCTGCTAAATAATGGAGAACGCCAAGTTAACAAGGTAGAATTGTTTAGGATACTTTTTTTCCAGAGTTGAGGGCACAGTTAAAGTTTACAAATATATTTTCTTCTTTGACAATTTTATGCATGAACATAATACCATAATGTCATTTTCTTTTATCCCCTTCTCCTCTCACCCACCCTCTACCACTAAATTCCCAAACCACTCTAACGTATTTTTGTTCTTGCTTTCTGCCTCACAGGGTTTAACCAGGACCATCTGTGGGAGAATGAACATAAAGCTATCCCTTAGAACATGAATAATTCATCTATAGCTACTTTCTCTCAGCAACCCTTCACTGTTATTGACTTCACTGGGTGGGGCTGAGTCCCATGAGCCCTTCTTTCATCTACTGAATGCTTGTGGGCTCAGTCTTATGCAAGGCCACAAGCAACTGTAACTGCTGTCAGTTTGTGAGTGTCTTTGGTTTTCTATTGGTGTGAAGCGACACCATCACTATGGCAACTCTTATAAAGGAAAACATTTAATTGGGGTTGGCTTAAAGTTCTGATGTTTATTCCATTGTCATCATGGTAGAAAGCAGGGTGAGGTCCAGGTAGACATGGTACTGGAAAAGGAACCAAGAGTTCTATATTTGTATTGGCAGGCAGCAGAAAGAGAGAAACACTAGGCCTAGCTTTTGAAACATCAAAACACACCCCAGTCACACACTTCCTCCAGCAAGGCCATATCAACTCCAACAAGGTCATACTTCCTAATAGTACCACTCCTGAGTGGCTAGGAATTCAAATATATGAGTCTATGGGAGTTATTCCCATCCAGATCACCAAAGTGAGTAATTCAGCCATGCCATGCTCATAAGACAATATTTAAAGTGTCTCTTCCCCATTGTCCAGATTTTATATTCTTTCTGCCCTGGTTTTCATCACATTCCCTGAGCCTTGTAATGGTTAATGCAGGTGTTCCATTTAAGGTCGAGTATTCAACAGTGCAATTTTTTTATGATTACAAATTTTTCTGGTTACATTTATCATAGAAATTGCCCAATGGTTTTCTTTTCTAGTTGTGTCATACAGTTTTGATATTAGGGCAGTATTGGCTTCATTGAATGAGTTTGAAAGTATTACTTCTCTTCATAGTTTATGGAGTAGGTTGTTCAGCACTAATTTGTTCTTCAAAACAACATTGCTACTAAAATTCAACAATGAATCCATCTGGGCTTGGCCTTTTTTTGCTATTGTTTGTTTTGCTTTTTTGGGGGGGGGAGAACTTTTGTATTAGTTTTAGTTTGATTTGATTTGAGAAAGAGTTTCCTATAGCAAATGTTGGCCTTGAACTATATATGTAGTAAAGTACTCTTGTACATCTGATTATCTTGGCTCTAATACCTAAATGTTGGAATTACAGACATGTCCCATATTATCTGACAGTGGGAGAATTTTTATTACTACATCAATATCATTTGTTATTAGTTTGTTTAGGAATTAACTCAAAGTTCATGATTCAATTTTTGGTAGGTCAGATATATTTAGGAATTTATTCATTAATCTTATTTCTTTCAATTAATGGAGTCAATATAAGTTTATAAAACAATATCTTAACTATGAAGATTTCAGTGTTGTCAGTTATAATATTTCCTTTTGGACTCTTACGGATTTGAATTTCATCTCTTGCTTAAGGTGTCTGAGCATTTATCAACTTTTAATCTTTTTTAAAATAACCAATTTTCTCCTAATTGGTCATGTCTTGTGTTGTTATTTCAGATCTACTCATTAATTTCAGCTCTAACTTTTAAAAATTCTGTTCCTTTGGTTGGTTTTGAGTTTGGCTTTTTTTTCCCCCTAAGACCTTGAGTTGCATCATTAGGTTATTTATTTGGGATATCTCTCTGATATTTTAATGTAGGCATTTATAATTGTAAACTTCCCTCTGATCAAGGTGTATGTGAACTGAGGTTTGAAATCCATTTTGTGGTACTTTGTAGGTTTTAACCTCTGTGGTTTTGGGATGCTCAAATATTTACCATTTTGTTGATGTCTTTGATGATGACAAATGATGGACACATTTTAATTTCTAAACATCATAGCAATGTGGTCTAAAATGATAAACTGGATGTTCAAGTAAAGCAGATAGTATACCCCTTAACTTCCTCTTAGGTTCCCTACTGATAGTGAAGCAGGGCAAAAAAGTAAAAGCTGATATTCAAGAGGGTGTGAGCTATGTGGCAATCTACAATCTCATATCCTAACATGAAATTAAGACCATTTTTTCATTTCATGCAAGTAAGGCAAATATGCCTTTGGTAAATTATTATTTGAAAATATTATTTTCATTTTATTATATTTTTATGCTTAGCTAACCATTTTTTAATTAATTTATTTTTTCAAGTTACATCTCAATCACAGTCCCCTCCCTCCTCCCCTCCTCTGTCCCTCCCTCCCTCCCTCCCTCCCTCCCTCCATCCCTCTTCCTCTTCTCCATCCTCTCCTCCTCCTCAGATGAAGGGAACCCTCACATATCAAACCTCCTCAGTTCATCAGTCACATGAAGGCTAAGAGCTTCCTCTTTTGCTTGATATGGCAGCTCATCTCGGGAAAGGTGTTCCACTAATATGCAACAGGGTCCATTACTCACTGCTAGGTGGAATTTTTCATAGGATAGTTGTGCTAGGTTCCTATCTCTTTGGATCTGTGGTTTGTAGAATGGTTGTCCTGTGCTATATGGTTAATATCCACTTATAAGATAATACATGCCATGTATATCTTTCTCAGTCTGAGTTAGATCACTTAGGATGACCTTTTCTAGCTCCATCCATTTGGTTATGAACTGCATGACTTCCTTGTTTCTGATAGCTGAGTAGTATTCCATTGTGTAAGTGTACCACAGGTGTTTTTTTTTTTTTTTTTTTTTTTATACATTCTTTGGTTGAAGGACATTTGAGTTGTTTTCAGTTTCTGGCTGTTATGAATAAAACTTCTCTCAACATTGTTGAGCAGATGTCCTTGTGGTTTGGTGGAGAATCTTTTGGATACATGTCCAAGAGTCTTGAGGTAGAACTATTCCCAATTTTCTGAGATATCTCCAGATTGATTTCCAAAGTGAATGTACAACTTTGCACAACCACTAGCAACAAAGGAGTCTTCTCTTTCTCCACATCCTCACCAGTATGTGCTATCTTTTGAGTTTTTTATTTTAGCCATTCTGACAGATTGAAATGGAATCTCAGAGTCCTTCTGAGTTGAATTTCCCTGATGACTAAGGATGTTAAACATTTCTTCAAGTGCCTCTTGGCCTTTAGATTTTCTTTTGGGAATTCTTGGTTTAGTTCTGTACCCCATTTTTTGATTTTATTATTTGATTTGTTGGTGTTTAATTTTTTTGAGTTCTTTATATATTTTGGATATTAGCCCTCTGTTGGATGTGGGGTTGGTGAAGATCTTTTCCCAACCTGTAGGCTGATGTTTTGTTCGAATGACTGTGTCCTTTGCCTTACAAAGCTTTTCAGTTTCATAGGGTCCCATTTATTGATTGCTGGTCTTAGAGCCTGAGCTATTGGTGTTCTGTTCAGGAAGTTGTCTCTTGTACCCATGAATTTGAGACTTTCCCCTACTTTCTCTTCTATTAGATTTAGTGTTTGGTATTAAAAATGCAGTTAAGAGATTTAAGGGTTACTACAGTTCAAACTTGTTTTCTAAATCTCTGAGAGCTGAAGTAATTTGGAGCTAAGATAAAATATTTGAACAGAACAGTGTTAACCCATGCCTTTAATCCCAGAAAAGATAGGTGGATCACTATAGAGTTAGTTGTCTTCTAAATTCTAGAGTTACAATAACAAGATAGTGGTGGTTCACACCTATAATCCCAACACTTGAGAGGCATACATGTTTAAACCCAACACACTGGAGATAGAAACATGCAGATCTCTGAGCTCAAGGCCAGCCTGATACAGGGTAAATTCCAAATAGATAAAAACTTAGATCCAGGTGTGGTAGTTCACACCTTAAATCTCAATACTTGTGCAGAGGCAGGCACAAAGGATTTACAATGATTTAAATTTAAAGCTGCTTGAAAAAAGCAGGCTGAAATCTTAATTTAAGATAACATCTTTGAATGCCATATTCTGCAGATCTCTTGGGGTTTTTGAAGATGCCCTATCTATCTCTTGTATTTAGATAAGCAAATGTTGCTTGTCTCTTAACAACTTGATTACTGAGTAGTTTAGAGAATATCTGTGATAGACTGTCATAGTAGCTAACAAAGTGACATGTTTGCATGACTAGGAGTTTGTTTTACTTAACTATCCTAGACAGTTTTAGACGGTTGGTATCAAGAGGCCAGAGCTTCACATTTTATTTTTAAGTATCTCTAGGTATGATACCATTAGGAAGCATTACCTTTAATTTTGTATCAATATACAAAGATCTATTCAATTGTGGTTAAATATACTCTTAATTATGTATCAATATACAAAGATCAATGCCTATGTAGCCCAATACAATCTTAATATTACGTCCATATACAATAGACAATACCATTGTGGTCAACTATAATCTTAATTTTGTATCAATATACAAAGATCAATACCGATGTAATTCAATACAATCTTATTTTTGCACAATAAACAATGGTCAATACCACTTTAGCCAAATATACTACTAATTTTGTATCAATATACAAAGGTATGAATAAAATTCTAAAATCCTGAGGTACACCTTACATTTCAAAATGTTAAAAAAAATATGGCTTTGATGTTTCTAAGATAGTGATGTTTTACACAGTTTGAGACCCAAAAATGTTTTGATGTATGATGTTCTTTTGGATATTAATTACATTTTTTAAGGTTGTTTTAGCCCTTGAATACAGATTCTGTTATTTTTGTTTCTGTTATGTAGCTCTCATTGTAGTTTTCTGAAAGCAAAGGATAAACTGTCAACACGTTAAAAAAAAAAACAACGAAAAAAGCAGGCTGAAATTCATATTCTTTTTGATCTCAAAATCTATACATTTAAAGGTATATTTAGTTCCAAATTTTCAAAAGAATTTCTTTTAATCTCAATTGAAAGATAATACTTTTTCTATTTCAAAAGAACCCAATTTGCTAATATTACCTGCCAAAAAAGTAACACCTCAGAGTTAGGATTAAGATAGAGATTAAACACATCCAACTAAGGAATCCAGAGACAACTGGACAACTGAAACTTTTGAAGAAAAGGGACCAGACATCAAAGAAGAAAAGGCAGGTAGCCCAGATGATCCAGCCTCACAGATTTCCTCAATAACAGTTTCTTCAAAAATCTACAACCAGAACAACTTCAAAATGGCTAGCTAATATGGTCCAGCCTCACAGATTGTTCCAGCCAGGACCAATAAAACCCTAACCTTTCCCACCCAAATTTCTGCTTCTGATTACAAACTCTTCAGGACATTTAAATAGCTGAGCACAAAAAGACTGGACAACAAATGTTACTATCAACTTGCTTAACTATTTTTTCATTCTTATTTGGGCCCCCAAGCAGGTTTTCTATGTCCTACCTCATTAGGAAGCAATTTTAAGAGAGTGACATCCATTCCTGGAAGGTGGGGTGGGTGATTTTTTATTTTTATCATTTGATGGGTTACAGATGTTTGTTGTTATTTAGGGGGATTGGTTACAAGCTGTTAAATGATCTTGTTAAGCAAGGTTTAGGTGGTTAAACCCAGAAATTTCTCTCTTTTTCTTTTCTGTATCCTTCTTTCTCTGTTATGTAGAGAGAAAAGACTTGAAAAGAAAAAAGAGGATATAAACATGATATAGGAATGATCAAGAAAAAGATAGATTATTGAATCTACTCTTATATTTTTGCATCCAAAATTAAGGTTAACTCTTTTTTTTTATACTTTATTATTTTATTTCTTCAAGTTACATCTCAGTCACAATCCCTTCCCTAATCCCCCTTCCTGTCCCATCCTTCCACCCTCTTCCCCCCAACAGCTTCCCCTTTCAGTCCAACAAATGGTTCCTTCTCTTATAACAGTAAATACTATACAAAACAACAGAAATAAATATGCCACATTTATGAGAGTTAAATGGCCCAGCATACATTACCAATGTCAGTTCATACATATTTGGCCCCTGAATTTAACATTCTACTATCTAACCATCTCCATGAGTTTAAAGTTCTATATATGACTCAGCTTTCATACTAACTTGCATCACTATTAAAAACATCTTCTTAGATCCAGAACACCCTCTTGATTCCTAAACAACTCAAAATTTAACTGTGAGACTCTAGCTATCTATTCTTCAGCCACCTCAGAGACCTGAGAGGGATAAATATATCTGATTATGTAGGAAGTGCAGGGGCTGCATCATCCAAAACTAAGAAATGACATATCAGTGGCTACCTGGACAGTTCCCGTTTTCTCTCCATACATTACAGCATCAATCTTCAGCCTTTTGGTCCTGTTTCTCTGACAGACATTGACTGTAGAGCAGGGATTATGAAGGACTTACCTACCCTGTCTTGGCAGAGCTAGGCTGTCGACTTCCCTGCTACCAAGTTTTGTCCTTTTTGGACAGCAGTCTGTCTGCAGTTGAAGCAAGGGGTTTTTTTCATGCCAAGAGATAGGCTTGCCACTAATTCAACCATCTCACACTGGAGATTCTTCGATGCTCATCTTCTACTTGGAGGCGAATAGGGGGTGCTCTCAGGAGCTGATATGTCTCGATATAAAAAAAATCTTAATTTAAGACAACATCTTTGAATGCCATATTCTGCAGATCTCTTGGGGTTTTTGAAGATGCCCTATCTATCTCTTGTATTTAGATAAGCAAATGTTGCTTGTCTCTTAACAACTTGATTTCTGAGTAGCTTAGAGAATATCTGTGATAGACTGTCATAGTAGCTAACAAAGTGACACGCTTGCATGACTAGGAGTTTGTATTTCTTAACTACCCTAAACGGTTTAAGACGGTTGGTATCAAGAGGCCAGAGCTTCACATTTCATTTTTAAGTATCTCTAGGTACAATACCTTTAAGAAGTGTTACCTTTAATTTTGTATCAATATACAAAGATCTATTCCAATGTGACCAAATATACTCTTAATTTTGTATCAATATACAAAGATCAATGCCCATGTAGCCCAATACAATCTTAATATTACGTCAATATAAAAGAGTCAATACCATTGTGGCCAATTATAATCTTAATTTTGTATCAATATACAAAGATCAATACCGATGTAGTCCAATACAATCTTAATTTTGCACAATATACAATGGTCAATACCACTTTAGCCAAATATACTACTAATTTTTTATCAATATACAAAGGTATAAGGGCATATTCAATAATCTGTCCCTTCTTTTTAGTCCTTCCCATACTACGTCTATGTCCCATTTTTCTCAAGTCTGTGCACTCCTATATAGGAGAGAAAGAAGGATACAGATAAGGAAAAGAAGGAAGTCCCTGAGTCTAACCTCCAAAACCCATTTAATAAGACCATTTAACAGCTTGTAGTCTCTTCCCCTAAATAACAAAGTTTTCTGTTATCGTTCAAATAACCAAAAAGGGGGGGGGAGAAACACCCTCCCTACCCTCTGGGCATGGGACGCCGCTCTCTTAAAATGACTTCCTGCTGATTTGGGTCATAGTAAACCTGTTTGGGGCCTGAACCAGAATGGAAAAATGGTTAAAAATGTTAGTACAATCCTTTTATGTTCAGTCTTTTTGTGCTCAGCTGTTTAGATGTCTGAAGAAATTTGGAGGCAGAAGCTGATATTCCAGGCTTTACTGAAGTTCTGGCTGGGGCAGTGTGTGGAGCTGAACGATCTTAGCGATTTTGAGTTGTTGTGGTTGTAGACTTTTGATGGAAACAGCTATTGAGGGAGTCTGCAAGACTGAATCATCTGGGCCACTCGTCTTCTTTGGAGTCTGATTCTGTTGAGGTTTCCATTGTTCAGTTGTCCCTGGGTTCCTTGAATGGATGCTTTAAATCTCCTGGAAAGATAAGAACAGAGCCCTGCCCTAATCCTAACTCTGGGACAATTACCCCTTTTTTTTGGGGGGGGGGGGTTTCAGGTAATATTTCTCCTGAAGCAAATTTGGTTTTTTGACAATATATAAAGTACTATCTTTCAATCTGGATTAAAGAAGAAATTATTTTGTTATTTTGGAGCTAAACAAGCCTTAGTGTATATTTTTTGAGATCTCAAAGGACAATTTGTTTGTATTGAGTAACCCTTTTGTAAGTAGCTTTTAAACTTAAGTCCTTCCAAATCCTATGTGTCTGTCTCTGCATTCTAATTATTGGGATCAAAGAGACCTGTGGTTCCCATCTGAAGGAATTAAAGATGTGTTCCACCACTCCTGGATCGAAGTTTTTCTCGATTTAGAGTTTGTTTTGTATCAGGCTGACCTTGAGCTCTGAGATCTGCCTGTTTCTGTCTCCAGTGTGTTGGGATTAAGGGTGTACTCTTCTTGAATGATGGGATTAAGGGTGTGTACCCTCACCACCCTGTTCCGTGTAACTCTAGAATTCATAAGACCACTAATTACAGTGCTCCTCCTGTATCTGCTGAAGTTAAAGACATAGGCTAACACCACACTTTTCATGTATTTTGTGTTGGCTCTTAGTTTTTTCGACTCTTGGAGATTTATAAAACCAGGTTGAATGGCTGTAATCTTTATTTTATTTACAGTGTTTTAAAAATTGTTACCTGCTTTTTTTTTTAGTTAATAAATTAATTTCTTTTTTGCTTCAGGTTACATCTCTATCATATTGTCCTCTTTCCCCGCTTCCCAGCCCTACCCTCCCATTCTCTACCCCCTAACCCTTCCCTCTTGTTCCTCTGGGGTGGAGTGTCCCTACATAACAGTCCCTCGCCACAGTTCAGGAGTCATATGAGTGCCAAGAGCCTCTTCATACACCGGGGGCGTACGAGGCAGTACTGCCAGTGAAAGGTGTCTCCTTGCTACGAGGGGAAACTATAAAAAGATCAACAAACACACAAACCCACAAAAAAAACAAAGAACAACAACAAAAAAAAGAAAGGAAAAAGAAAAAAAGTCTATGTCCATGTTCCTTTTGGTGTGTTGGTTGTAGTACAGATATCCTGTACTATATAGCTAAAATCCTACTATAAGTGAATAGATGCCATGTGCATCCTTCTGAGTCTGGGTTAGCTCACTCAGGATGAGCTTCTCTAGATCCATCCATTTGGTTGCAAATTGCATAATTTCATTGTTTCTGATAGCTGGGTAATATTCCATTGCATAGATGTACCACAGTTTTTTAATCCATTCTTCAGTTGAGGGACATCTGGGTTGTTTCCAATTTCTAGCTATTACAAATAAGGCTGCTATGAACATAGATAAGGAGACTTCCCTATGACTCCGTGAGGAGTGCTTTGGGTGTATACCCAGAAGTGGTATGGCTGGGTCCTGAGGCAAAGTTATTCCAAGATTTCTAAGATATCGCCATACTGACCTCCATAGTGGTTGCACAAGCCTGCACTCCCACCAGCAATGGAGTAGGGTTCCCCTTTCTCCACACCCTCGCCAGCATGTGCTGTCATTTGAGTTTTTCATCTTAGCCATTCTGACAGATGTGAGATGGAATCTCAGAGTCGTCTTGAGTTGCATTTCTCTGATGATTAAGGATGTTGAGCGTTTCTGCAGGTGTCTCTCGGCCATTAGGTATTCCTCCTTTGTGAATTCTCTATTTAGCTCTGTCTCCCATTTTTTTGATTGGATTATTTGGTTTCTTGGCATTTAGTTTCTTGAGTTCTTTGTAGATTTTGGATAATAGCCCTCTATCAGATGTGGGGTTGGTGAAGATTTTCTCCCAGCCTGTTGGTTGCCGTTTTGTTTGAATGACAGTGTCTTTTGCCTTACAGAAGCTTTTCAGTTTCATGAGGTCCCATTTATTGATTGTTGATCTCAGGTCCTGAGCTGTTTTTGTTGGTGTTCTGTTCAGGAAGTTGTCACCTGTGCCAATGAGTTCGAGGGTTTCTCCTACTTTTTCTTCTAGTAGATTTAGTGTGACCAGCCTTATGTTAAGGTCTTTGATCCACTTGGATTTAAGTTTTGTACAAGGTGATAAGTATGGGTCTAATATCATTGTTTTACATGTGGACATCCAGTTGGACCAGAACCATTTGTTGAAGATGCTGTCCTTCTTCCATTGTGCGGTTTTGGCTTCTTTGTCAAAGATTAGTAGGCCATAGGTGTGTGGGTCCATTTTTATTTATTTATTTATTTTATTGAGGCATGTCAGCAACCCCTATTCTATTTCAAGTAGATATGATGAACATCGAAGAATCTCCTTTGGAGATGTTTTCATTAGTGGCAAGCTATCCTCTAGACAAGAAAAAGCCCTGGTTTCAACTGTACAAAGAATGTTTTACAAAATGGACAAAAATTGGAAGCAGGTAAGTCGACAGCTTAGCTTTACCAAGACAGGGTAAGCAAGTCCTTCATAATTTCTGCTTTACAATTAAAAGCTGTCAGAGATACTGGGCCAAAAGGCCAAAAGATGGATTCTCCAATGTTATAGAGAGAAACTGGGGACTGTCTAGTCAGCCAGTTGTCTGTCATTTCTTAATTTTGGAAGCTGCTTGTCCTCCACTTCCTGTTTATTCAGATATATTTATCCTTCTCAATTCTGATGTGATTGAAGACTAGAAAGTTATAGTTTCACAGTTAAGTTTTAAGTTGTTTTGAAATTAAAAGGATGTTTTAGGTCCAAGAAGATGTTTTTCAGTTGATAATGCAAGTTAGGATGGAAATTGAGTTAAATATAGAACTTTAACCTTGTCAAGATAGATAGATAATAGAACATACTTATTAGTTGCCAAATACATATGGACTTGACATTGGCAATGTATGTCATACCTTATAGTTTTCATAATTGTTTCCTAATTGTTCATATTGTTTTGTATTGTATTTATTGTTATAAGAAAAAGAGGCTTTTATTGGACTAGAAAGAGGAGATGTTGGAAGAAAAGATGTAAGAAAATTAAAAAAAGAAAATGTCAACAACAATAAAAAAGTAGGAGCTGCTGTAATCTACATACAATTTTGTCTGCTTCCTCCTTAGATATGAGAAAAGAAGAGGGAAGAAAAGATGATATCTTAAAATGCAATTTTGAATAAAAACTCTCATAAATGAAATGAAGTTTTAATCAACTAGAATATATGTATATTAGATTGGCTATTCTAGAATGATTTATTTTTCAGATATAAATAAAATGATTTTGTGACTCATAAATTTGATGAGTCAAGACATAGTTACTTAAAAATAAACGTTGAGTATACCAGTTACTTTGCTAAAATCACTCAGAAATCATATAAAGGAAGTGAAAGCTGATGACATAAGTAATCCTGTCACTTGTAATTAATGCCAAAAAAACTGAGAAAAGATTAGGGGTGCATCTTGAGTCAGCCTCATGTACCATTTGATGTGACTGCTACAATGTACAGATCTGTAAGTACACATATACATGTTTTTGGGAATAAGTATGTGAGCATAAACAGTTATGTTTATATAAAGGCATTTTATTTTGTTATCAAAATGCAAATAATCTGACTGAGGCAATTGACTCTCAACTACATAGAACATTTTTATTGACTTTATAATTCCAGAATAAAGAACCTTGACTTTCTAATATTCTCAGAGTTACTTAGAAAGTTTCTAAAATAGTCACAAAATCAGACAGTGTTTGTTTTAGATCGTTAACTTCTCTCAAGTACAGTATCCTGGATATTTTGATTCTGAAAACCTGATTGGAGTTGACAGGAAAATGAAGGAATGACAGATACACATAAAAGCTGGGATCAGGTGGGTTGTGCTTACTCTGATGGAGGGCGCCAACCATTCAATAGCCCAGAAACTCAGCACATGTATTATGTATAGCACAAAGAGGTGAGTTAACCATCTCTGTGGGAGGTCTCTGTAAGGGAACAGTCAGGTTTCAGTCACCAAGGAGAAGGAGGCTATGGCTGCCATTTTTTTTAATAATTTATTTTTTATTTCTTCAAGTTACATCTCAATCACAATCCCCTCCCTACTCCCCCCTCCAGTCCCACCCTTCCACCCTCCTCCCCCTCAGACCCACCATCCTCTTCCCTTCTTTTTTTTTTTTTTTTTAGTTTAAGGTATTTATTTTTCCCCCCAACAGCTCTCCCTTTCAGGCCAAATAATGGTTCTTTTTCTTATAACTATAAATACAATACAAAACAACAGAAATAAATAGGCCACGATTATAAGAGTTATATGGCTTAGCATACATTCCCAATGTCCAGTCCATATGTATTTGGCACCTGACTTTAACATTCTACTATCTAACCATCTCCATGAGTTTAAAGTTCTATATGTAACTCAGCTTTCATACTAACTTGCCTCATAATTTTAAAAATATCTTCTTAGATCCAGAACACCCTCTTGATTCCTAAACAACTCAAAATTTAACTCTGAGACTCTAGCTATCTATTCTTCAACCACCTCAGAGACCTGAGAGGGATAAATATATCTGATTATATAGGAAGTGCAGGGCCTGCAGCCTCCAAAACCAAAAAATGACATACTAGTGGCTGCCTGGACAGTTCCCATTTTCTCTCCATACATTACAGCATCAATCTTCAGCCATTTGGCCCCATTTCTCTGACAGACATTGGTTGTAGAGCAGGAATTATGAAGGACTTACCTACCCTGTCTTGGCAGAGCTAGGCTGTCGACTTACCTGCTTCCAAGTTTTGTCCTTTTTGGACAGAAGTCTGTCTACAGTTGAAGCAAGTGGTTTTTCTTGTCAAGAGAATGGCTTACCACCAATTTAATCATCTCCCACTGGAGATTCTTCGATGCTCATCTTCTACTTGGAGTAATATAGGGGGTGCTGTCAGGAGCTGACATGTCTCGATATCAAAAAATCTTAAGTTAAGAAAACATCTTTGAATGCCATATTCTGCAGATCTCTTGAGGTTTTTGAAGATGCCCTATCTATCTCTTATATTTAGATAAGCAAATATTGCTTGTCTCTTAGCAACTTGATTTCTGAGTAGCTTAGAAAATAACTGTGATAGACTGTCATAGTAACTAACAAAATGACACGTTTTCATGACTATTAGTTTCCGTTTCTTAATTATCCTAAACAGTTTATGTCGGTTGGTAGCGAGAGGTCAAAACTTGACATTTCATTTTTAAGTATTACTACAAACAATACCTTTAAGAAGCGTTACCCTTAATTTTGTATCAATATACAAAGATCAATACCAATGTGGCCAAATATAATCTTAATTTTGTATCAATATACAAATATCAGTACCGATGTAGCCCAATACAATCTTAATTTTACATTAATATACTAGGGTCAATACCATTGTGGCCAAATATAATCTTAATTTTGTATCAATATACAAAGATCAATACTGATGTAGCCCTATACAATCTTAAATTTGCATTAATATACAATGATCAATACCAATTTAGCCAAATATAATATTAATTTTGTATCAGTATACAAAGGTATAAAGCTATATTCAATAATCTGTCCTTTTTTCTTGTTCTTTCCTATACTATGTCTATGTCCCAATTTCTCAAGTCTGTTCACTCCTATATAGGAGAGAAAGGAGGATACAGAAAAGCAAAAGAGAGAAGGCCCTGGGTCTAACCTCCAAAACCCATTTAACAAGACCATTTAACAGCTTGTAGTCTTTTCCCCTAAATAACAAAATTTTCTATTATCTATCAAATAACCAAAGGGGAAGAACACCCTCCCCACCTTCTGGGGATGGGACGTTGTTCTCTTAAAATGACTTCCTGCTGATTTGGGACGTAGTAAACCTGTTTGGGGCCCAAATAAGAATGGAAAAATGGTTAAAAATGTTAATAGAATCATTTGATGTTCAGTCCCTTTGTGCTCAGCTATTTAGATGTCCTACGAAGTTCATAGACAGAAGCTGATCTTCAGAACTTTACTGAAGATCTGGCTGGAGTAGTCTGTGGAGCTGAACGATCTTAGCGATTTTGAGTTGTTGTGGTTATAGACTTTTGAGGAAACTGCTATTGAAGAAGTCTGCAAGGCTGGATCATCTGGGCCACTCGTCTTCTTTGGTGTCTGATCTGTTTTCTGCTGAGGTTTCCGTTGTCCAGTTGTCCCTGGATTCCTTGAATGGATGCTTTAAATCTCCTGGAAAGATAAGAACAGAGCCCTGCCCTAATCCTAACTCTGGGACAATTACCTTTTTTTGGGGGGGTCAGGTAATATTTTTCCTGGAGCAAATTTGGTTTTTTGATAATATATAAAGTATTACCTTTCAATCCGGATTAAAGAAGAAATTATTTTGATATTTTGGAGCTAAACAAACCTTTAGTGTATATATTTTGAGATCTCAAAGGACAATTTGTTTGAATTGCAGCCTGCCTTTTGTAAGTAGCTTTTAAACTTAAATCTTTCCAAATCCTATGTGCCTGTCTCTGCATTCTAAATTCTGGGATCAAAGACATGTGGTTTCCAACTGATGGGATTAAAGATGTGCTCCTCCACTCCTGGATCAAAGTTTTTCTCTGTTTAGAGCTTGTTTTGTATCAGGTGGCCTTGAGCTCTGAGATCTGTCTGTTTCTGTCTCTAGTGTGTTGGGATTAAGGGTGTATTCTTCCCCAATGATGGGACTAAGGGTGTGCACCATCACCACCCTGTTTCTTGTAACTCTAGAATTTATAAGACAACTAACTCTATAGTGATCCTCCTGTCTCTGCTGGAGGTAAAGGCATGGGCTAACACCATGCATTATTTTACCTTAGCTCTAAGTTTTTTCAACTCTTGGAGGTTTGTAAAACCAGGTTGAACAGCTGTCACCTTTAATTTATTTACAGTGTTTTAAACCTGTTACCTTCTTTTTAATGCCAAACCATGGAAATAGCCTATACCTCTACAAAAAAACCCAAAAAACAAAAAAAAAAACTTTTAAGCTGCTATCAAGTTTGTGTAATCTCTGTAGCCACCTGCAGTCTAACATTCTAATCTGAAATTAAGGCCATTTTCTTTTCATGCCAGTAAGGTAAATTATAGTTTGAAAATTTTATATTGTATTTTTATTATATTTTTAAGCTTATTAATTCTTTTCTTAAAATAGTATTATTTATTTCTAGAACATAGTTTCCTCCCTCCTCCCCTCTTGGCCCCTCCCTTCATCTTTCCTTCCCTCCCTCTCTCCTTCCCTCCCTCCCTTCCTCCCTCCCTCCCTTCCTCCCTCCCTCCCTCCTTGTTCCTCTACTTGGTACTCTCCTTCTCCTCAGATGAGGTGGGTCCTCATATATCATACTCCTCAGATCTTGCATCATGTGAGGCCCAAGAGCTTACACTCGTACTG